>CM049839.1:20557149-20903180 GCA_027422415.1 Schizothorax lantsangensis
AAACACTCAACCAGATATCACAGCCATTCATGAATGGATTTAGTGCTTTATGAAGGTAATAATTAATCTGAATGAAACTAACAATGAAATCTCACATTGTAATTTTATATCACCTCAAGAGTTCAACATATCAGAGTTCAACATTTCCCAGTTTGGAGAAATGGAAAACATCTACTAAAATATCTCCTGGCATCTAACAGTGTGTATTCAAAAACAGCTCACTTCAGAATTTCATGAGGCCTGAATGCTGGCTAGTGTCTTATGATACAACATATAGCTTCACGTTGTCTCACAGACAAAAGTGCAGTATATAACCACAAAAATGAACTTTCATTTTCCATTAGAAGGTGCTCATGCAATAGAGTCATTTTGGATGGGAAAAAAAAACTAAGCATCTAGAGGCAGTGTTTAAATGGTGCTAAGGTGTTTGCATGCATGATTTGACAATAACACTCTGGCTGGTTTAGCAGACATGCACGTCTGTGGTGTTACCTGTCTTTTGCCAGCATTAGATGTTTGGTGTGGTAGTCCTGGGAATCGCATTAACCTGTTTTCAGTGGCAGACAGAGCACAACAATTCACAGCAAATAGATTAGAGCTGCTATCCGTCTTTCGCACAAAGCACTGCCCATGTACAGCTTCAAAATGTGTTAATCTGTCTTTGTTTGCTAAGCTGTCCCGTCGTGCACCCCGCTCTATGCCAAAGAGTGTTCAGCTTACTTTAATACCCACACAGCCATGAAACAAACGATTGTGTTTTTTCTGGCATCAAGCTTTAGCTGATTTCAGTGGATAAACAATCCTATAGTTGAGGGCTTGTAGTAATTCCCTGCACTTCAGACAAATGACGTCAGACTTCCTGACACAAAGAGTGATGTAACTCCATTGTGGTTATGAATTGTGAAAGATAAAAGACATTTAGGCTGATTTTATTTTTTGTCGAGGATGGCAGAGCTGCCAAAAACAATACAAATGAAGGGTAGTTTTCACTGCATATTGTTGAAAGGATAATCATTACAGTGCACTCTATTTTTTTCTCTCGCATTCCCATCATATAACACTGATTGCTCCCTCTTTTTCTTTCCCTGGTTCTCCCCATATCTTTCACGCAATTAAATCACGCACAGTAAAATCCTTTCTGGAATGATAAAAGACAGTTCAGGAAACACATGGACAAGTTTTCCATGTCCTTTGTCTGATTTAAACTGTTTTGGATTCTAGTTTAGAACCTAATCGAGCTTCAAGCACTGCGGTGGCCTCTTCTAGCCTATGAGAGGTTCTCAAAGAGATAGTTTACCCAAAAATGACAATTCTGCAGTCTTCAGTCACTGGGTTTGACTTTCTCTACAGACACAAAACATCTTTTATGTTCCACAGAAGAAATCAAGTCACACATGTTTAAAATGAAACAAGGGTACGTAAATATTGGCAGAATGATCATTTTGGGTGAACTTTCCCTTTAACATGAGGGTTTGTTTCAGTTGTGCACTGCTAGGCTTTATTTCGTCTAATCCTGTTATTGGCCCTTCTAGCATTTCACAAATAACTATTATAGTCTAGTATAAAATTTGGTCAGTGTAACTCAAGCGGTCTTGGAGTATTTGGGGAATGTGTTTGGCTCAAGCACCTGTGGTGGGAGCTCACAGTGGAGCCTGTGCAGTGGATTAGAGCGTTCCTAGAAATCCCCTGCTGATTGTGTTTGGAGTATGTTTGGACTTTAATAACTGAATAGGTGACTCATTTATCTGTGAAAAGAGCAAATCATCACAATTCCGTAGTTGCTGTGGTATGAAAGGAAGATAAAAAGCTTTTGCAAACAAAGAAACTTAAGTCAGCTTAAAAATGACTCATTTTACAGCTGTACAACTGGACTGAGATAAGAATGTGTGTGTGACGGGGAGGAAGAGAGAGTGAACATGCACATGACACAAATAGCAGTTCAATCCAAGTGAGCTTTAGTGCCTGCTAAACTTTCCTCTGAAATGATAAGTTTAATAGCCAATACAGAGCTTGTACAATATATGTTTATTGCTCGTCATACAATAAATGTTTATGGCTTATCGTGCGATTAAAAAAGCCATTTAGAACAAATGCATAGTTGTGTTCTTCTCATTACATTACGTAGGTAAATAGAGGCTTGCAAATAACTGGAGGAAAACAAAACCCTGTTCAAGACAGCATATTGGACATTCTTGCAACAGTGATGTTTATACTAAATAATATCAAATATAGATAGCATCCAAACCGGATGAAACCATTTCCTGTAAGTATATTTTTACAGACATTAATGTTAAACCAACAGTATTCTAACCTCATCACAAACCTCAGCTTGTACTTAATAACCTAGCTTTTGCAATTAACGTGTGTGCATATGTGTGTTTATTAATTAATATAAACACTAAATAATATAATATAATAATAATAATTATAAGTATAATATTAAAATAATAATATACTAATAATATAAAAAGTAAAAATTAATACTTTTATTCAGAAAGAATGTGTTAACTTTAACAAAAATGACAGTAAAGACATTTATAATATAAAAAAAAAAATATTTTAATCAAAAGCTTCTATTCAGAAGAGATGGAGCTTCAAGAGCTCATGCTCCAGCATACCGGCAACAACAAAACACTACAGGACAATCTCACGCACTGAAAATGTCAGAAACTCTCAAGCGGTTGACTTCACATTGCTTTCATATGCAATTTTTAACTACCACATTCCTATTTACGATCATTCTGGCAGCACGTGAAGGCAGCATCAGTGAAAACAGGCAGAGACAATGGTAGCTTTAGCAACATTAGCCTACAGAGTGCCAAGAAGCTCTTTCAGAAAGGCAATTTGGTAAACAAAATATGACACGTGATACTTACTTTTTCTGGAGGTTCATTCGCGCATTCAACATTCGAACACAAAGTGTTGGTATTGATCCCTCTTTCAGAATTAAACTTTGTGAAAATCCAGCGTTGAACTGACCCTGGTTTATGAGGCAGTCCAGTGTAAAATGATTGGCACAAACATACAGGGGACTTTACCAATTGTTTTGGCTCAGATGGAGGGAGTCTATAGAGACTCCTATGTTCGTTGGTGCATCCCAAAGCACAACACTTGTAATGCCTCTTTGGCGCTGACATTGTATCAACTACAGCAAGAAAACAGTAATGGTGGACTGCTGCTTCTCACTCAGGGCTGTGTCTATGCTAATAGGGCAGAGAGCATCACAAATGGGCGGGGATGTCTCCCTATGATGACGTCAAGGTAGGGAGAAATCTGGTATCCCTTGTTCTGAGAGACTGTTTATGATTTATTGCCATTATGAAAAAAATGAGTGGGTGGATTTTCATATTATTGGCTGGTTGTTCAAACACCATATAAAAGTTATTTTTGCATAATAGGTTTATGCCTTTAAAATGATTTCTGAAGGATCATGTGATGCTAACAACTGGAGTAATGATGCTAAAAATTCAGCTTTGCCATCAGGAATAAATTACATTTTAGAATATATTAAAATAGAAAACAGTTATTTTAAATTAATATTTCATAATATTTTTACCATACTGTTCTGTACTGTTTGATCAGTTAAATGCAGTCTTGGAGAGAATAACTGACTTTAAAAACATAAAAAAATCCTAGAAACTACAAGCTTTTGGATGAGTGTGTAGTTTGATCAAATGTTACAAAATTTCTTCAATTAACTTTTCAAATTCTTGTTAGAATTATTTGTTTCTATGGCAGCACTTATAACAGAAAATATATATATTTTTTATTATACTGAAGTCATCTCTTTTTTTTAAGATTTATTTTTGGTGGTTTTTATGTTTATTATGATAGGAAAGTACTCAAGACAGGAAGCGAAGTGGGTGAGAGAGAGGGGGTGGGACTGGGAAAGGTCCACAAGCCGGGACTAGAACTCGGGATGCCCGAAGCGCAACGCCACTATATGTAACACATTAAATTAAAAAAGTGGCTACAGAACTGCCTTCAACAGTTTAGGCTTTCATACATTTCTCAGCTTTCCAACACGCTACTATGAGTTAAGAAAAGACTTTACCAGCAACATGTAATTACGGTAATTCTACAGCATACTGTAATAAATTCATGCCCTACATAGTGCTAAACAGATGAGGGGTGTGTGTGTGTTTGAGGATGGGGTGCATTTGGCAGAGGGAGCTCAGGGTCTGTTTGATCACCAGCAGTACAGCCAGCTGCTGTTTCCAGTGGAGAAGGGAAGACCCTCACGCTGGCTCGCCGGAGCCCCTCAGAGTCTCTCTCTCTCCCGTTCTCCCATATTCTACTACCTGCCTCACCTCAATCAATACCTACATCAAAGGGCCAGGAGGAGGTGGCCACATTCTTTGAAGTTGTTTGCACAGCGCTGGGTTTGCAGAGCTAACGGTGGGCTGAGAAGACTCCTCCAATAACCCTGTTTGCACAGAGCTCCTCGTGTTTGCCAAAACACCTAGTGGATTCTAATGGAGAGCAGACTTCACTTTTAGCTCTCTGTTTTTCTCTCCATCATTTTTTCCCCCCAAGAATCCATAAACCAATCAATGAGGCCTCTTATTGTGCCAACCTGATGTGTTCTGCGTATGCTGCATCCTGCCAACTCTAATATTTATCCAGCATATTATTGGCAGAAGCTTGTTGGAAACACTGAAAAGACATGCTGAGTTTTTCAATAAGGACACAATAAAGACTGTCCATTTGTTCCCGCCAACTGCGGACGAATTGGATAATTACTGTGGTGGACTTGGAGAAAAGTGCTGGCGCATAATGGTTTACTGCATATTATTCTTTCAGTTTTTCATATACTCTTGTAGGGATGGCAAGAAAAGACTTTGACCTGGATGACTGACTGGTTGTATCTCACAATTGGTTCATTCAGATAATAAATGTGCTTCAGCGAACGATTCTGAAATAACACGGTGAAAGGAAAGAATCGTGATTTTTGTTATACGATCAGTTAAGATAAAGGCCATTAAATTCACTCTCTCCAGGAGATGGCAGTACCGTCTGTCAGAGATGAGTCTCTCTCTCTCATACACACACCATCTAATGGTCTCAATCCCAGTATTTATCCTGACTAGATAAAGCAGTTATAGCTTTATTAACACTAAGAAACATCTCAGCTATTGCACACTATCCTGGCCAGTAGCTGATAAGAGACTGATTACAGTGTTTGTGCAAATTTATGGCAGTTTCGATAAAGAACAATACCTGGCTGTACAGTTCCTCTTGTTAAGCATTGAGGCCATAAACTGTTATCAAGTCTGTGGAAAATCATATCCAAACACTCACAAGGTTATTCCCCATCCCCCTTCAAGGCATTCATAATTTAAAGTGATAACCTAAGACTGTCTAGGTCATTTACACTAACATATCAGTTCCGATAGTAGCCATAAATATATATAACTCAAAATGTCACAAAATCAGTTTCGGAATCAGTTAAGATTCAAATGCTAGCGTCATACAGCAACACCTGCCCACTGTGACATCACTTCCTGTTCTGTTCAGCCCCAGGCAGGGCTGTTATTCCACTGTAGCTCTAATGCTCATCAAATAGTATTTTAAATGGCCAAACTCAATAGTGGCAGTGTTTGGCAGCAGAGTAAATATTGGCTGAGCATACAGACGGAGAGGAGTTGCTATGTGTGTTACTGTGTGTTAAGTGTACTCTCCTCGCAAACCCAGCAACAACAACAAAGACGGGTATAAAAAAAAAGGGAAGGAGCTCAAATATTCTGCTTGCTTGCTTCATGATGTTATTCCTTGTTTGACAAAGAACAAAGAAAGACATTCCCTCTTTTCCACAACTATCATTTGTGTGCGTTGGATATGGTTAGCTTTACATTCCTGCCATTATCTTTGTTGTGTCAACATGTCCCAGTTCATGTTCAGGCAAACTTCAATAGAGATTCCTGGCTTTTTTGGTCTTTGGCTTTGTGCAGTAAGTGTGTTTTATTTATACACAAACATATTTGGAAAAGTCGATGCACAATTAAGGACATGTCATTGTGCGTCCTTACATTAACCTAAAATTCTAAGAATTGTCTTTTCGTTGTAACTGTTTGATTAGAAAGACAACAAGAGCCATGAAGAAACTGAAAAATATATATATTTGGACTAAACTAAACTTTGGTCTAGTCTGAGAAATGAAAAGAATGAATGTAAGAAAAGATAGCAGTTGTGAAATGTTTGTGGAGATGTTAATCTCTTGTCTAAGGCGTAAAAAACAAAGAGAAGACAGACAGTGTGTTTAACCCTTTGGTTAACTGACTCTTCAGTGACAATGTTTATCTAAGCCTCAGCTGCAGCTGTTGTGAATTTGTTCAGACTTTAAGAAAAAGACGGAGTGTGAGAGAGAGAAAGAGAGAGGGAGGGAATCGATGTATTTCAATAATAATGTGAAGGATGTTTGTGCTTAGCAAGCAGAGTTATGGCCGAGAGTTTTTACCTTGCTGTGAACTGACAGCACATAAATAAACACACCACAACAGACACATTGTGTTCTCACTGCTGTGTGGTACGCTGCAGCCTCAAAAAAGATTCATACAACTTTAATTCAATGTCATACTAAATTAGCAATTAAAAAAATAAATAATAAAATATGTTTATTGAACATGTTGGCATTTGAAAGCAAAGCCTGAACTACAGGCCTACGGAATTAAATTGTAATCAAGCTAACCCATTAGCCCTTTTTGCTATTGTGGAACACAAAATATGTTTTATGGAATATCCAGAACAATATTTTCAATATGATAAAAGTGAATGAGGGCAAAATGCATTATAAAGTTATCATAAATGTGGTCCATATGACACTATATTCTCAGTATTCTTCTGAAGCAATATAGTAGTATTTTGTGAGGTACTGGGCATATTTTAAGCATTTATTCACTGAAATTCAACATGAGAAGTACTGATGTCCCATTCATAAATTAATCTTTATTTTGAGTTAGATCAGTTGATTTGGTTCAAAAGAAAAAAAAATTATTTGAGTTCAATTCACTGACTCAAAAATTTGGTCACAGTGGTTTAAAAAGAATGTTCAGTCTATTTCGTCATACAAAGCAATTATATGACTTTAAAAGAGGAGCCATATGGATCACTTTTATGATCATTCAGTAGGGTTCTCTGTTTTTTTGTTTTTTACATTTGATAGCCCCAGTCCCCAGATATCAGTAGAAACATGAGGTTTGTGTGTGTGAGTGGCACCTTTCAGAACAGCGAGCACAGTTCTAAAAGAATCCTGTTTTTGTTGGCCTCATTCAGGATCGCTCTGCGTTTATACACCAGCTATCCACATTTCCTCCTCCAGTGAGCAGAGGAAGTCATGAAAATGTCAGTGGTTTTTCTTGATTAATGAAGACCCAACCAGATTTTTGACATGCCATTGACAGCATCAGCGGCCTAGCAAAGATCTCTTCATCGGACCATATAATGATACTCTGGCTTCCATTGACCTGTTCATTTAATTCCCATTTGGAACGTTCTGACCAGTTCTGGCATTTTTCATGCCACCAAGCTCTAATAGTAACGCTTAAAGTCAGGTGAGAGAGAACATGCCTGTCAGCTTGGTAAGAGTTGGCTAGCACTGATCAGTTCTGATGATGAAGCATAGGGGAATTGATATAATTTGAGGGGGAAATTGAAGCTCTGAGCGTGAAATTACCCCTCATTAATCATGGACGGCTTTTTAAGGAAGAAAATTGTAAATTAATTCCCATTCCCCCTAATAACTCTCAGTCCTCAGACACAAACTGCCAAAGGAAACTGCTCTGTAAATTTTCCATGTTCTCTCTGGTCGTTTTAAAGTCTCTGGTTGTTTGAAAATTCAGTTATCATTTATTGCCCCTCATTTTGTTCAAAACCTGTATGGCATACTTTCTTCTGCAGAACACAAAAAGAGATATTTTGAAGAATGTTGGTAACCAAACAGTTTTGTTGCATTGACCCTGAATGAATGGTAGAAAAAACAGAGATATATTTCTCAAAATAACTTTTGACAGGTTTGGAATGACATGAGGGTGGGGAAACGTTTGCAGAATTTTAGTTTTTTGGCTCAACTATCTATCCAGTGTGTCTTTTGGGAATAACAGCAGCAGTTTTGCCCTGAGAGCTCATTTGGGCACACGCCAAAATGTTTGCAAATACACAATATTTGCATGAATAGTCACACCTAGTTTATTGTTGAAAATAATTACATGAAACATTTCCCTGTTCATGTAATTATCAGGGGAAGAACAAAAAACATATTCGGTATAGGAACTTATATTTCTTGTAAGGGGAATTTGTTACTTCCTGATACATGCATTATGGGTAATAAAACCAGGTTCAGGTTTAAGTTTCATGTGTGCATTTGATAACACATATTTACACTTCTGTTCAAATGTTTAGGGTCTGTAATGTAATTTATATATTATTTATAATATATATTTTTGTTTTGAAATAAATTAATACTTTTATTCAAAACGAACGCATGTAATTGATAAAAAGTGACAGTAAAGTCTTTTACATTTTTACAAATAGAAATCTATTTCAAGTAAGTGCTGTTTTATAAAACTTTCTATTTATTAAAAAATCTTGAAAAAAAATGTTTATCATGGTTTGATAAGCACCAAATCAGCATACTAGAATAATTAATGAATGATAATGAGACCGAGCATAGGCATAAATGACAAAACGGTTATTGTAAATATATACACTCTTAAAAATAAAGGTTCCAAAAGGGGGTTTCCACAGCGATGCCATAGAAGAACCAGTTTTGGTTCCCTAAAGAATCTTTCAGTGAACCATCTTTTAACCAACTTAAAAGAACCATTTTTTCTTAGTGTGAAGAACATTTTAATAATCTAAAGAACCTTTTGTGGAATGAAAATGTTTCATGGATGGTAAAGGTTCTTTGTGGAACCATTGATGCCAATAAAGAACCTTTATTTTTAAGAGTGTATCTATATATATATATATATATACTGTATATACATGTATATAATGTGTACATATATAAATTAACCCCATATGGACACTGTGACCATTAATTATGTAACACTGACATGCAATGAAAGTACTGTGCAAAGTAGTGCACTGGCAGCCTGACACCACACACAGGATGAGAGAGTGTGTGTGTTTAGTTAAAGCACGCTGCTGGCCCAGACCATGCATTAGTGATGAGACCGTAGGCCTCACAGACCTCACATCCCCTCAGCCAAACTGTCAATCAAAGCTCCCTGACAGCCTGCAGGAATTACTGGAGCTACATATTCCAGAACTATCTACTGCATCTGCAAAGCTATTGCGAATATATATTGACCTTATTATGACAGCATACTAGTGTGTGTGTGAGAGAGAGCCCGAGGCAGTGAAGCATACTTTCTACAAATTAAAGAGCAACTCTCAGCATGTAATTTATGGAATGTTGCACAAGCAGAAAGGACAAAAAGGTGTGAGGCTGAGAGAGAGAGAGAGAGAGAGAGAGAGAGAAAAGTAGTGCGATGATTATAATAACAGTTGTGTGTGTTTTCAAATGTGGGTGTGGGAGTGTGGATGATTGGCATATTTCATCTATTCAATATATGTCACATTCATTTCATTTATATTCATTCATCTACTCATACAAGACAATTACCCCGACCTAAAAAAAACAAAAAACTTGCATTTAAAAAAAAAAAGAATTTATATATATATATATATATATATATATATATATATATATATATATACATACACACACACATACACACAAAAACTTTGTCCCAAGGACATCGCGAATTGGTCAAACTTTGTCCAACTTGGATCAGACAAACTTTAAACAGGTTTTCTTCTGAGATGTAGCAAATTTCTGTAGACAGTTTTGTCCCTGAGCTAAGCAAACCCACACACACAGAGATCACATCTTGCTCTCCAGATCGACACCTCAGCGGTTGTATTCTTTAAGTTTCAAGGTGAACCTGAGACAGCAATGTGGTGATCGTGTTCCAGAGCAAACGATAAGAGCACACAAACACTGGAGTGGAGGTGTGTGTGTGTGTGTGTCTGAGGATATGTCTGTCAAGACAACTGAGCTGACACAACCTCAGGAGGTGGATGGTTTCACAGGGTAAGGGTGACAGTTTCTTGTTTCAGCCAAGTTAGATTGGTGTCACACTAAATTAAGTCTGGCAAAGTCCACATGCCACTAAATCAGTTGCCAAATGTCTTTCCAACACCTCTTGAATGACATAATGTGATAGGTGGCTCCTATATCTTCTCCTATGAATTTAGCTGGTGGGAGAATAAATAGCAAAACATACATGTAATTTGACACCGTGTTAGTTGCCGTTTACAAGATTTACAAAGGATAAAACTTGATACACTTAAACTGCACTGTCACGCTGCTCTTAAACTATAGCATTATTAAATCAAGATGATTGTTCTCACTTTTCAAGCTTGTTCCTCTTCCTTTAGGACACACAGCTTTGTTTGTTTTGTGTGGAGGTATTAGGTATTTTGATGTGCGTTTACTGCCTCATGCCACACCTGTTCTTCTCTCTTGAACCCCAAATGACCTTTGCGCTTTCAACCGACTTCCTCTCGGCCAGCGAGAGGCTCAAACGCTCCTTCTAGCTCTTTAGCAGGTCTGCAGCTGCTCCAAAAACAAACAGTGGTAGGAAAGCAGGAGCAGGTGCTGAAGGTTATGAGGGCTAAAACTCTGAGATGAGTGAGAGGAAGCCCAGCGTCAACAGAAACGCACCCACACGATGGGAATAAACAGCAGGTTAACAGTCACACAGAAAGGTTCACAGGTCAATGACTATGCACGGTTCACAGCCTGTGTGTGTGTTTTCTCAGAAGTCCTGAGTAAATCACACGTACAATCTGTCAGAAAGCAGCTCTCTGGTAACTGACAGGAGTTTTGATTTGAAGTGAACCTTTTCAAGACTGTGTACATGGGGGTGTGAGACTTTCCAAAGCAGACTAACCTTTGTCATGAAAGAAGAGATAACCATCTCCAACCCTTTCCTTCCCTTCATAGTGTTTTGATTACGGTGGTTAAATTAGAGTGTCTTTTGTGTGGGTCGGACACGGCTGCTAAAACACTACAGCTTTATCTGAGAGCCAATCAGAAAGCAGTCTGGGCTGGCGAGGGGGTATGGGGGTAGCCACATGTCCCGTACAACAATCATACGATGTTACAGGACGTGCTTACTAGGAAGTGAGTATTTTTTTAGAGAACTGTGTTGTCTTAAATTCATTCCTGTGCAGATTTGGAATGTTAAGATTACACGGATGCATTGAGAAGTACAAACATGATGTGAATAAAGGAGAAATGTGAAAGTGGATTGCTCAGTTTGTTGGCAATGTTTGTGCTGTTCGCTCAGATCTAATCTTCTCTGATCAGAGAAACACTAGGGATGCTCTGTAAGCACAAAAATGTCTTGACTGCCAGTCTCATTTACCTCCTATTGACAAAGACAGTACGGGCATCCCGCACCAACCCTCACATTCCACAGACTGTGAGCGTGATTGTTTCTTTTCATCCGTGAGCTCTCTTAACCTTGCTAAGATAATGCACCTGCAGTGATGTTGCAAACACTTGAGTTGAGACAGATATGGTTGTCCTCTGAGAAAGTGAAGCATCTGTTTGGATTCCAGGCAAAAGCAGAGAGAGAGAACAAGAAGCAGACTGATGAAATCAACTGTATATCGTTCTTTAAAAAAGGCTGAAGTTCCAGCCTTTGATATGATGGCTTTCTCCATTTTTACATGAAATGCATTCACTCTCTTTGTCTATTACACAGAGTTATTTAAAACATAAAAACAAAGATGAATTGGAATCTGTAGGGAAACTCATTTTGTTTTATAATGATACAATTAAAGTTCACAATTAAAAACAGGATCACATTGTGAGTGACATGATAACTATGGGAACTATTCAAAATTAAATAGCAGAAAAACAGGAATAATACATGCAGAGTAATACTAATAACACTAAAATAATTTTGGTTACACTTTACAAAAAGGTTCATTGGTTAACATTAGTTAACTACATTTGTTAACATGAAATAATATTGAACAATACTTCTACAGCATTTATTATTCTTAGTTAATGTTAATTTCAGCATTTACTAATGCATTATTAAAATCACAAGTTGTGTTTGTTAGCATTAGTTAATGCAACATGAATAAACAATGAACAAACAATGACTGTATTTTCATTAACTAACATTAACAAAGATTAATAAATATTGTAATAAATGTATTGTTCATTGTTCGTTAATGTTAGTTAATATATTAACTCATGTTAACAAGTGACACCTATTGTAAAGTGTTACCATAATTTTTAGTAACAAAATACAAACAAACAAATTTATAAAATTAATATAATTAAATACCAATTAAATTGAATATTATGAATAAAAATACTATATTTAATATAAATCAGTTTCATATAAAAATGAAAAAGTAAAGGAGTTTTAACATCTCATGAATAACATACATAAAGCATTCTGGAGTAATATTAATCAAGCTAAATAATAATAATAATAAACTATACTATCTTTTTTTTTGCTTTTTATACTTAAAAATAATTTTTAAATTAAATTCTAAATAAATTCTAATACATTGAAAGAGTAAACAAGCTGTTCTGTTTTCTGACCGTAGGGAATGTTTGAAGCTTATTATTCAGTCGTTTATCATCACAATCATTCAGAGTATTGTCTCCCCTGACAGACAGAGATGTAAAGCATTTGCCTCATTTTTCATTTCCCGTTGGACAACAGAAAACCAAAAGTTCATAAACCCGTTTTCTCCAGCCCTGGAGCAGTATGTGTGCGTGAGTAAAATCTGCAGCCTGTCTCTGTAGTGTAAGTGTGAATGTTTTGAGTGTGTGAGTATGAAACGGCCTGTGTGTTTCTCATTAATATCTGTGTGGGTAGTGCTGACACTTGCTGATTGGAATGGAGAGCCTGTTATTTACAGCAAGCTGCCAAACTACCGTAATAAGAGTAGTAGATATACTGAGACACAGAGACATATTTACATGCAGTACACATGTTCTGTATTTCATTAAACATATTACAGTCCTAATCAGATTCCTAAATAACGTTGCTGTAAAATTCAATATTAAACTAACCAACCTTCCACTTTCTGGGCCTTAGCTTTAACCAAAACGCCAAACACATACACACACTCACAAATCATTTCTTCTGCTCATCACAGCTTTGTACACTTTGATGAAATTGTCATTGTAGTTTATCACAAACATACTCTCTCTCTCTGTGATCACATATCTAATGCTCTCCATCCTTTGAATCTTGAATAGTTAAAGGGCAGGCTGTGTTTTTTAGCTGCTAATGCATTAGAGAAAGAACTGACAGAGAAGAGGATGAAATGCCTGTCAGTGTGGATGACTTAACAACACACTGCTGTATAAAGCAGTGACCACTGGCTGTCAAATCCCCAGCAAAAACAATGTAAGCACTTTCATCCTGCAGTCTTTTAGCTCTCCAGACACCTCTTCTGTGTTTGAATTGCTAATGTACTCTCACTCTTCTTGAGCCAAGTCTCCCTCAGTATTACCTATTCCGTTGGAAGGGCTGCCAAGCTACATGCAAGCTAGCTTTCATCAAGACACACAGGCCGGTTCTTTAATATAGTCTGAAAAACATGTACGATACACACAAGATATACTCCAAAATTCCCAGAGAAAAGATGAGGACTGTGATGTGCTTCATATATACGTATATATAAAAAATCCATAAAGACAACAACATCACTATTGCACCATTACAGTAAGCGCTCTTTAAAACTGCTGTATCAGAATGTGTCACCTCACTATGTTTAAAATAAGCCCATAAATACCATTATGGTAGCAATATTTAGTACAGACTACACATGATGTGACAAAGGGCTCTTCAACCTCAATAAATTGAAGGTGTGTAAATTAAACCGCCTGTCTTATAAAGCTATAAATATTCCAACAAGTGAGTACTGAATTCAGAATAGCAGCGCTGACACTTCATCAAAGTGAAGTTCACAGTACAACAGCTGTTTATTACAAAGGGCAAAATAAGTGCACAACCTTTTGTCTTTGTTGGCTACTTGAGTTTTTTTTATATATATATATAGTAGATACTGTTCAAAAGTCATAAGATTTTTAAAGGGGTGGTCAATCATCTATTTTCGAAGGCTTGATTATGTTTATGGGGGGCACTGTAACGTGTTCGTGCTTTGTATTATTATTATTATTATTTTTTAAATGCTTT
This sequence comes from Schizothorax lantsangensis, assembly GCA_027422415.1. Taxonomy (NCBI): domain Eukaryota; kingdom Metazoa; phylum Chordata; class Actinopteri; order Cypriniformes; family Cyprinidae; genus Schizothorax; species Schizothorax lantsangensis. The sequence goes on from CM049839.1 coordinate 20,571,393, forward strand.
ATTTTTCACATATTTTACCTTATGCTACACTGCTGTTTCTGTTCTCCTAAAAAAGGTCTGTTGACTTCCTGGTTCTACGAAGCCCCTCCCTTAGAAATACGCAATGGGCTCAGATTGGTTAGCTGGCCCAGTATGTTCTGATTCGCTGACCGCCTAGTGCACATTGTCCGGAAATGTCCCGCCCCTTACCATTACCCCCTTTGTTGCATGTTCCCGGGGGCAGGGTTTATGTACATTTTAGGGTTCATGGTGTCAAAAACCAAGGAATTAGCTCATTATAGCAAAGACTACAGAAATACAAAGACGGTTCACCACTATACTTATGAATGGGAGAAACTGCAACGTGCAATATGGCGCGATAATCCCACCTTCTAAATGAAAGAGCCAATCGTTGATTGGTAAAGTCATTGTGTCACTGCAGCTGTTAGAAGCTCCGGTTCCCATAGAAACCTGAGGCTGGACCAGCCGCATGCGCATGCCCAGTCATAAGCACGTTGGAACTACACATGCGCATTGGCTGGTCTAGCCTGAAAAATACGCTTTTTTAAACGCTATTTGAACATAAGAAACAACATTCATGGGGAAGTTAATTTCAGATTTTGTTGCTGATTTGAAATATGTAATTTAATCGCGAGTTCAGCGAGCAGTTTTTGAGATTTCAGGATTCCCCCATTCATTTAGATAGGACTTGGTCTTGTTTGAGCTGCCCGGAGGCGTTGCAAGTATGGCGGCCAAGTGAACGGACTTTCCTTGAAAGGGACTTTGGTTGTATTCCCTACCAGCCGTTTGCTGTAGGCCTTAAAAAGTGAATTCTGTAAAAGAAAATATATCCCTTTAAAATGAACTTGAGCGTCGTAAGCTTTGCAGATGTTGTTTATGCTCAAACAGCAACATTACAAACTAACTAAAGTTAAAAAAGTGAAATCATAATCAAGGACCCCTTTAAATGTTTCATCATTGAAAATAAGCATTTTCAAAAAAAGTTTGTCAGAAATAGTTTGTGCACAACCTATCAAATGTAATGAAGAATACATAACTGGATCTGACACAAACAGTACACATTTTCACCAAAATGTAATGTTTTTTGAGCAAAAGAAGAACAAACTTAAGCAAAGACAAACAAACACGCAGCAGCAAACTCCAACCCACGTTTCTCTATCATTACCGCTTGTCCTGTCTTCAAATCACTTCCACGATCTGCTTGTCATCCATCGCAACAATGCTCACTAATAACACACAGGCCGCTGACATGTCTTATCAGCTCTACCGGCATATGTTACAGGCCTCTGCGTGTAATCAGGGACGTTTCTCTCTCTCCTTCATCAGACAGAGCGAGAGGCATGGCTGTCAACAAGACTGGGGAGCAAGAAAAGACACAGACCCTCATCACTGCTAAACTAGCATGAAACTGCCTTCCGTCACGGATTAGCCAGCCAACACTTTTCATTACCTGCCATTCAAAGAATGGTATTTATGGCGGCAGGGGGTGCATGTGTGTAGGCAGTGTGGATGATGAATACATGTCTGTATTCATTTTAGCTTGTTGGTTTCAGAAATCAAGAACACCTGTTTTACTGCCAAAATTAGGACAGTGACAAAATACATTTAAAAACATCAACAAGGATACATAACAGATAGCTTTTATTAGAATTAATGGTCACACTTTATTTTAAGGTCCAATTCTCACTATTAACAAACTATTAATTACAACTTTTGCCTCAATAATGGATGTAGAATATGATCATGCAGATGTGCTTTATAAGTAATAAACAGCCAATATATTAATAAGAAGCAACTAGTTAATAGTGATAATTGGTCCCTATACTAAAGTGTTACCGAATTATTTTGTCAAGTTGACACAAAAAATTATTTATAGTGTTTGATGTGATTTACATGTCTAGCAGATGCTAACACAGGACAGATTATTCCAAACAACAAAAGAAAATGTAACACCCAAAAATACATTTCACTCAATAAACCATAATTTCTGACCATTCCTACTAATAATTCCATTACTGACAACACTGCAAAAATACTGATGTTGTGTTTTGTCCAGTAATTTGTATTTTATAGGTCAAAGATATGACAGTTGGCTATAGCTGGTCACTATATGCTTTTGTAGCAGAAGGAAAGTGAAGAACAAGGCATATTGATACATTCTATTAAATAGAAATTTAGGCAGAAAATGAGCAATGAAAGTTATTTTTATGTTTTGTTTCACCCACACACACAGCGTCTTTCTATTTTTCATTTCCACTTCTTATTCTACTGTCAACTCTATCTCACATTGTCCGACATACACACATATACTAATGAGGATTTTGTTCTGTCTGTTTGTTCTTTTTCTCTCTCTGTTTATTTTCACCTGTCTCTCACTGTGATTACAAATATATAGATATAAAGCTTCTCAACAGAAAGTTATGTGCACAATGTAGAAACAGGCTGACCAGACCGAGAGGAGAGGGCAGGAAACGTTTGGGCATGAGCGGGAAATGAAGTGATGTTCACAGCAGTTGTCTTTCATATCCCACAGCAGCAGCTGCCTAGGTCCCTTAATGGTCTTTTCATGCTCTCAGACACTGAGTGTCTCTTTGTAGGCCAGTAGCTGAGGCCCGGGTATAATATCACTCCTCTGTCTACTGCATACTGGCACCAGGCACACTAGCTGAGTAGGTGGCACTCATAAAGCATTACTGAAGCCCAATGGTGCATGCTTGAATGCAGAGCTGCTTAAATCAGTGGTGACTGTACTATGCTGGAACAAAAAAATATTATAGTATTTATTAATTTTTGAATTATTATTTATTTTATATTTTCAATGTAATTTAGGTTTTAGTCATTTTTTATTTTAGCTTTACTAAATTTTTTATATTTTTAGTTTGTAACTAGTAACAGTCTCAGCTAGTTATCTAATTTTCACTTGACTCTCACTATTGGCGTATTAAACTATCTAAATAATTTCTGTCAAGGAGAGATACAATGCTGTGTTTCTTAGTGCCCTGAAGAGCAGAGAGCTATCATTACACACACATACACGCACACACAGTTGGCCCATCTGCCAGGTGACGCTTGGTCTCCTCAGCAATCATACCTCACCGTGGCCTGCCCAATCTGTCCCACCACAAGCAGAGTGGCAGCAAGCCACATACCACTAGCTTATTAACAAACTCAGCTAGCAGTAAGTCGCCACAGCTCTCAACCAAATGTTAACATCCAACACTTCTAGCCAGTTTATATAAAAACTGTTCACAATGATTATTTTGTCTTATATTAACACAATGTATACAAACAAAGATTAAATCTGCCTGCATGACACAATAATAAAATGTGTGGTGATTAGTCACTGCAGTGCATTTTGCTTTATTATCTATTTTCTCATTGGCTGTCACTGTTTATCTGTACCTGTATGAGCAGGTGTGGCCATCTCAATGGATGTTGAGCTAAATCTGGTGACTTGGCAGGCATTAAAGGGTGCCAAGATATGCAAAAGTCAGGCCTTTGCAGTTGCATTGACACCCATTGTTAAATAGTGAGAAGAGTGGTCTGTGCTTTTTTTTAGCCTTTTTCATGACAATACAATAAACAAGCAAAACATCAACCTAGAGACAAGCAGTGTGCGGTAACCGCAACGTTTAGAGTACCGCAAATGCTGCTGGGGGGCTTCCTGAAGCTGCAGAAATGCCCTCACTAAGCAAAGTTTGGATCCATTATCTAAAACCAAACAACACCAACACACCCTGGGATATAGACAAGAGAACATAAATATAGAGCTTTCCTCTTTCCTGACGTTAAGACTGGGATTTTTTTTTTCTTATTCTGCTGGGTGTTTTTTTTCCTGACAGCTCCTGGCAGGAATCCCCAAACCTCAACGCCTAACCACATTTTAACATTCTCAGTCACTCTCACGTCTCTTTTTCGTTTACTCTCTCACTTCACTGAATTGTTATGCATATTCTGAGCCAACTCATAGTTTGAGCCAAAAGAGCTTTGTTCTGCAGAGTAAAACTGACACATAATAGTGTATATATTATAATAATTGCTGTTACACACATAAACACACACACACACACACTGACTCACGCACACGCACACGCACACACACACACACACACACACACACACACACACACACACACACAAACACAAACAAAGTCCACTGCCTGTCCTGTTATTATTAGTGGGTGATTACTGAAAATCAAAGTGTTGAATCAGCACAATTATTAAAACAACCACGTGTTAAAAAAAAACAAAAAAACATTCTGAATATTATTTTGCTCAGAACCTACTTTTTTTCTGAAAATACCAATATACATGAAAAACAAACTAAAGCACAGGGATATAGCAAACTACATATCTGTGGTGCATGCTTGCTTTGAAAACCAAAGAACAGCCACACTTGGATGACATCTCATGATTCACTGAGTGAGGAAAAACTGGTTTGTAATTACCATCATTTTGCTTTAAGAATGGTGTAAACATTTCACCGCATCTAATTATGGGAGAAAACAGATGACTGTGGTAAAAAGCTGCTTGTCCAGAATCAGGTACGAGGTGAGTGTGCTTTGAATCCCTCCTCCAGCCTGCTTCAATTCATCACTTCACATGGAATAATGAGCAATGCAATTTTAAACAAGACTGCAATTTTGACAACAGCTCATGAAACCACATGAACACAAAACACTCTTATAAAGAGGGAATCATAAGAGGCTTGTGTCCATTGTCAAGGGACCATGCTAACAGAAAAAAAGGAGTTAATTACAGGATTAGCCCACCTGGAGCAGTCTGAGGTTAAGAACACTTAACATGATGTACACAAATAGAACATTTTCCTAGATTAGCATCCTCTTTTGTTTCTGGAATAACATTCCCATCAGCCAATCATTTTGAGTTTAGAGTTAGGAGGGCTATGTTTGGATGCTTCCAGGAACAACAAAGGTTGTTGATCCACAAACATATTCTACTTGTGTGCATTAAAAACCTTCTTAAAGAGATAGTACTTTAGATTATTATAAAATGTATAATATTTAAATATAATTTATATTAAATTTAAAATAAAATAAAATAATTCCTAAAGCTATGATACTTTATAATATTTTATCATTTATAATTGAATATTATAAAATATTTACAATAATTATAATACCTCTATAACTATAACATTTTTAAAATTGTTCAACTGTAATTCTATGAGAAAAGTGAACTCTACAACACAACTGTAACGAAAGCGAAACAGAAGGAATTATATAATTGGAATCATAAAAACGTTGACAGCCAAACAGAATCAAACAAAACTGCAACATATACTTAAGATTAATGTAACGTTATTATGCACTGGTGTGGACACAGGTATAGTTATTGTTATAGTTTTTTTTTTTTATTATTATTGTGAACGGCCCTTAAATGATTAAATGACAAAAAAATAATAACACTCCAGTGCCAGAGATCAAACCTGGAACCTTTTACACAACCACCCTTAACCATTACACTAAAAAGCATCTGTTACTAAATTCTACATAGACATGATGGGAAATGAACATTATTGAATAACATCAGCTAAGATGGCCTTCTGTAGAGTTCATCTCCTCAATGAGAGAAGCGCATTAATGCATAAGTACCTAAGAGAGCAGCCAAAAGCAGCTCATTCAGCTCTTCCCCTCCCTTCATTAAACAGACAGGTGCTCGGGGCGACCGTAACACTAGCCCTGCAACCCAATCAGCTGCTAAGCTATTACCATGCCAGTGACTGTGACAAAGACACATCTGTTAATACCCTCTGAGTGTCATCAGAATGTCAGCTGACGTCACAGCTCGGCAGGCCCGGCGTGTCAGAATGCCCTTCTCTCCCAGAAAGCATTAAAGAGGAGTGGGTCAAATGTGCTGCTCACACCTTGCAGTGAGATCAAGCACTGTGGGTCTCCAATAACCATTTACTACATGCTAATGGGCCTCGCTCTAGTTTAAGAGTCACAAGCTTAAAAGTGCATGGGATGCCAGGCCAGGGACACCAGAGATAGGGTTGGAAAATCTCTCAAAGAAATTTCTATTGACCTCGAAGGATTTGTACATACTGTATATTTAAAAAATAGTTTGATTGCTTGAACTGATTAATTCCAGTTCCTTACTGGTTGCATTAATTATTCTTTTCTTTTGAAGAATTCTTTCAAAAGCATAAATGCAATATAAAAATTGTCTAATATTAAATTGTAAATTGTATAATATTAAAGTCACAATGCAGTGATGTATATCCAAGTGAAATGGATTACCCATCGTTGTTGATTGAATGGAGGCATATCGGCTAAATGTGTGCTTGCAGCCAATTGCAAGAAAGGGGCGGGGTTTAAGCAGACTAAACAATTGGAGAAATTCATCATACATGACCAGAGAGCAATATTTTTATTTAATGTTACAATGTAAAAAATAAATAAGTTAGCATGCAGGAATGACTCATTTGACTAACAACATGCATGTAGCCTATTTGGGGTTGATTAATATGAATTCATTCATATTTACCAAACAACTAAATGCTCATAATATGTATCTTTAAATTTAAGATGTACAAAGGTTAAAAATGTATTTCAAAAATGTTTTGCAGGAAGTACTGGTAATGCCACAATAATTAATTTAGCAACTTTAGTTACAAATATAACATATTGAAATTTAGTTAACTTTAGTTAGTTTTCATCATTAAATGTTAATTTAATCTGGGGCCAATTGTTCAAAAGTAATCTGACTGGATTTTGGACATCGGATTGGATTAAATCTTAAAAAAGGGTTGTTCAAAAGAAAAAAAAAGAATTCTGAATTCGGATTAGATCACAAAATCCAATCTTGGTTGTGATCTGGATTAAATCCTCAGTTTGTGTTGTTCAAAAAACAAGATTAGATACTTTTGGGATTGGGTTTTTGTAAGATTGGCATACTTTTGATCCAAAAAATAAAATAAAAAAATAGATTGTTCTGATCCCAGGAGAAGGGAGGATTTCAGGAACAAAAATGTAATAAAACTTTAAAACTGGTCCAAAAATACAACATTTGAAAAGTAATATATCCCCAAACAGTTGTCAATATCAAACAAAAATATTATATTTAATTTAAAGTTGTTGTTTTTTTTAATCACTGATTGTAAACTACATTGGCACAATCATGAACCAGTCAGAAGTAGTCATTTATGTAAATGCAATGCAAAACTAGAATGCAAAACTTTTTTTTCCATCACCATGTCCCTTTAGGGGCTCCATAGAGCACTAGTAATCCAGATTTGGAAATCTGAAAAATTGTGTATCTGGATCAGGGTGATCCAATACAATTTTGCTTTGAAAAACCAGCACAAACGTAAGATGGGTTACCTGATCCTGGATTGCAAAACATGGGATTTCCAAATCCAGATCGTTCTTTTTTTTTAAAAAAAAAACATGTATTTATAAATAAACTATAATTCAAGATAAATTAATGCTGTAATGTATTGTTCACTGTTTCATTTCATGATACCACGTGCAACAGCTAATGTTAACGACCGAACCTTACTGCAAAAAGTTAACAAAGCATTCCAACGTTGCACATTCACTGCAAGACTACATGTGTGCGGCCCTGCAGTAGCACTGTATCATAGCGGGGGGCTGCCGATTCTGGCAGTCTGTGTTCCTTTCCTCACAGCTGTAGCGGTGTAATTAAGTCCTCTCTGGAAGTGACAGCATGAACTGGAGACATAAAACTCTCTCTTGCTCACTCTCTCTCCCCCACCCTCCCTCTGAGCTCAGCTGTTTCCTCCCTTTGCTGTCACAAGCTGCTCTGTGTATGTGCGAGCATGAGAGGGAGAGTAAAGGAGGGTGGAGTGCAGGGAGGGCTGACAGGTGTATTTATAGCATGCCAACGCATTAAATTGATAGATGTCACCTTGCTGCTGTAGTCCTGAGGGCACTGCACCAACCCTCCTGCGCACTAACAAGCCGCAAAGCGCTTTCAGGGAACACCAAGCGAGAGAGTGTGAGAAAAAAGGAGAGATGGTAAAATAGATAAAGAGACAGAGGAGGGAAAAAACAAGCGCTGTCGGCAGTTAATTGAACAAACAGAGAGAAGAGGAGAAAAGGAGCACAGTTCTCAATTTCACCTGCCTGACTGCTTGTGCTGCTCACTAATTAAAACACAACCGCAGCTCCCAGAGCTCCTCTGTTTCCAGGAATAGCATCACTCTAACGATCAGGCAATTAGCAGCGAGCCACTGAATGATGTGTCCTGTCTGGACCACTGGACTGTGGGGCTTGGCTACTGTCTGTGTCTGTCATACTGTAACACAAAATAATAGCAAGAAAACATCCTTTCCCTCTAGAGATGTTCTTGCAGGCCGCACACAATACATACAGCATAAGTAGTACAGCCCGATTCACAAATACAGGTGCATCTCGATAAATTAGAATGTCATGGAAAAGTTCATTTATTTCAGTAATTCAACTCAAATTGTGAAACTCGTGTATTAAATAAATTCAATGCACACAGACTGAAGTAGTTTAAGTCTTTGGTTCTTTTAATTGTGATGATTTAGGCTCACATTTAACAAAAACCCACCAATTCACTATCTCAACAAATTAGAATACTTCATAAGACCAATAAAAAAACATTTTTAGTGAATTGTTGACCTTCTGGAAAGTATGTTCATTTACTGTATATGCACTCAATACTTGGTAGGGGCTCCTTTTGCTTTAATTACTGCCTCAATTCGGCGTGGCATGGAGGTGATCAGTTTGTGGCACTGCTGAGGTGGTATGGAAGCCCAGGTTTCTTTGACAGTGGCCTTCAGCTCATCTGCATTGTTGGGTCTGGTGTCTCTCATCTTCCTCTTGACAATACCCCATAGATTCTCTATGGGGTTCAGGTCAGGCGAGTTTGCTGGCCAATCAAGCACAGTAACACCATGGTCATTGAACCAGCTTTTGGTACCTTTGGCAGACTGGGCAGGTGCCAAGTCCTCCTGGAAAATGAAATCAGCATCTCCATAAAGCTTGTCAGCAGAAGGAAGCATGAAGTGCTCTAAAAATTCCTGGTAGATGGCTGCGTTGACTGTGGACTTCAGAAAACACAGTGGACCAACACCAGCAGATGACACTGCAGCCCAAATCATCACTGACTGTGGAAACTTCACACTGGACTTCAAGCAACATGGATTCTGTGCCTCTCCACTCTTCCTCCAGACTCTGGGACCTTGATTTCCAAATGAAATGCAAAATTTACTTTCATCTGAAAAGAGGACTTTGGACCACTGAGCAACAGTCCAGTTCTTTTTCTCCACAGCCCAGGTAAGACGCTTCTGACGTTGTCTCTGGTTCAGGAGTGGCTTGGTAGCCCTTTTCCTGAAGATGTCTGAGCGTGGTGACTCTTGCACTAACTTCAGTCCACTCCTTGTGAAGCTCTCCTAAGTGTTTGAATCAGCTTTGCTTGACTGTATTCTCAAGCTTGCGGTCATCCCTGTTGCTTGTGCACCTTTTCCTACCCAAATTCTTCCTTCCAGTCAACTTTGCATTTAATATGCTTTGATACAGCACTCTGTAAACAGCCACACCTTTCAGTAATGACCTTCTGTGACTTATCCTCTTTGTGGAGGGTGTCAATGTTCGTCTTCTGGATCATTGCCAAGTCAGCAGTCTTCCCCATTATTGTGGTTTCAAAGAACAAGAGATACCCAGAATTTATACTGTAGGGATGGTCATTTATTGAAACTCAAATGTAAATATTCTAATATTTTGAGATACTGATTTTTGACTTTCATGAGCTGTAAGCTCTAATCATCAAAATTAAAACAAAAAACTTTTGAAATGTTTTACTTTAAATGTAATGAATCTAAAATATATGAAAGTTTCACTTTTTGAAATAAGTTACAAGAAAAAATGAACTTTTTCACGACATTCTAATTTATTGAGATGCACCTGTAAATGTCCCCTTTGAAAAAAAATATTAGTTTTTCTGTTAGTTAAAAAATATCAGCATACAAGTCCAATTAATGAACAAATGACTTCCAGTAAAACATACATAACATACTACACTGTAAAAAAAAAAAAAAAAAGTTAACCTAACTCAAAAAATAAGGCAACCTATCACAATCACCTTTTTAAGTTAACTCAACTAGCAACCGACAACTTAAAAACTTTAGTTCAACTAATGAATAAAAGTCAGTCTACTGAGTGTTAAAAGATCTGTTAGAGCAACCAAAGATGTTTTAGCATTTAGCAATGCTAATCTGTTTTAACAATCCTCTTTCTTTTAGATTTGTTTATTTTCAAAGTCTTCTACATAATATGGGTAGTATTTGCCTCTTAAAACTAAAGGCAACCATTTATGCTAATATACAAATGTATTAAACAACTTGCAATGAGATGCACATATACAGTACCTCAGCACACGATTCTCAACCATGGTGAAGATCAACAAATTTTAAATCGGTAAAAATATGAACTCTGATCCACATGACAGATAACTGACAGTGACAACAGCAGCAGCAACATAAATTAATCCAGTAAAATTTAAAACAATGATAATATTTTAATAATAATTAACACAAAATGTTTTCAAGCTGCAATGCATGCTGGGAACTTGTGCAATGTTGTTCAATGTTTGTTCAGATGACTCAATTTGAAAAGTTGGGAGAACATTTGGATATGTTGTGAACAAATACTTGAGTATCTAAGTAAAGTAAACAAAACAACTTTTGCTAGAGACATGTTTAGAGTATTTTTGTTCAGTTCACACAAAAAAATTAACTGGCTTCTCCAACAAAAAATTCTTTGTTCAGGCTTTTTTTACATTGGTTAGTAGAACTTTTCGAAAGTTGGATTTTTTACAGTGTACATATAGTAATAAAATATAGTATAATAATAAGAAGAAATGTTTTTTGAGCATCAAATCGGCATATTAGATTGATTCCTGAAGAATAATGTGACACTGAAGACTGGAGTAATGGCTGCTGAAAATTCTGCTTTGCATTACAGAATAAAATACATTTAAAAAAATATATTACAATAGAGATGGCAGAATATGACTGTTTTTACTGTATTTCTAATCAAATAAATGCAGTCTCTGTGAGCAGAGACTTCCTTCAAAAACATTTAAAAAATCTTACCCCAAACTTTTGAGTGGTAGTGTGTATATTAAATAAATATTTTCATAATACACTTAAATAATTTTATAAAATTATATTATATTAAATATATTTAATTTAAATAAATAATAACTCTTAATTTGCAGTATTAGCAGGTGGAAAACCTATATAAACAAAATTGAAATTACTGAAATATACTCAAATGATATAAAATAAAATTGAATTGAATCATATGCTTGTGATTTGGCATTGAATTGAACAAAAAAAAATTGAATTTCTTGCAATATCCAAAAATGTACATTCACTGTAAAAAAAAATGTCACCTCAGAAGTTAAATCAACTTAAAACTACAACAAAGTGAGTTGAAATGGCTTGTACTTTTAAGATGATTTAACTTAAAATTTTAAGGCAGCAAAAGTACTTTAAGTTAAAACAGGTGAATTTTTTTACAGTGTTCCTACAATTCGCCATGATACCTCTACCTTGTCTACAACATTACATGACATTTTAAATGGCTATTTAATTGTTTTAGTCCAACTGAAATGAAACCTTTAAGGTGCATGTGTGTTTTATAGCTGAGAGAGAATTTAAGAGTGGAGGTCATATCTCTTGTGTTATAACTCTCCACAGCATCACACAACACATTATCCCGTAAACACAGTTTCAGATAAAGTGTGTGTGTGTGTGTGTTGAGATGCTGGTGTTGGAGCTGCTGAAATAAAAGGCTGTCAGAATGATTGTGTTGACATTGCTTTAAGTCAGCATGTCACCTGACCCCAGTCTCCCGAGGCCGGCTTGGTCCAGTCAGGGTATTGGGTGTCAGCGCCAACCAGCGCTCTCAAAATACACTTAGGCTAAATTGGAGAGTTGGGAAGGCCCAGCAGTATATGTCAAGACCCTGAACTGTCATTTCCACACTTCTAATGCTCACTTGGCTCAACTATATCTACAGCAGCCAGGAATACTCAGCCTAAATGAAACCCAGTAAGATCAGCACGTATTTAATGTCGCTGGTAAGCTATTAGCTTCAATAACACTCATAATGTCACATTACAGTTGCTTCTCCGGTTGTTGGTGTGTCTTTGCATACTAAACCTATGCTGTTAAAGGCAATCCGAATGTGTCGGAGTGTGTGCGTTTGTGTGTGAGTATGTCCCTAGATGGCATAGCACCACTGTGCTTATTATCCACTGGGCGGGAGGTGGAGGAAGGAGAGAGAGGAAGAGAGCAGTGGGGGAAGAAGCAGACAGAGAGGATACACTATCTCTGTGCTGACATGTGTCACCGGCCTCAGCTGCTTCTGCTACTCTGCTGTCAGAGACTGAGGGAAAGAGCGATGGAAACAGAGATAAGCAGACAGAAAGAGAAAGAAACAGTTGAGTGGGATGAGATATGAGGATATACTACAGCAATACAAATATCACCACCGACCTCTGATCCATCTGTTAGTCCATCTGTCTGTTTGTCCATAAGCTAACGTCCACATTCTCTACCCTATCCTTTTTTTCGGTCTGTCCTCCATCGCCCTTTCCTCTGCTCCATGCAACCCAGAATGCCGTGCTATTCCTGCTGGTTCCACTAGCACACACAGACATGAGCCATCCAATGTTTGTGCCATGCCCAAACAATGTGCCACATTAACTGCTGCACTCGCATCCAAGTAACAGTTATAGAAGAGCAAGTGTCACTCACTGAATATGCACTGAATGAGTTTATGTATAGAAAAGCTGTATAGAAAGACTTATCTGGGAATTGCTCATCTGAGATCTGTAGTTTGACTTTGAATAACTGCTTAAGAGAATTAATTACATTAAATGATGTCATTAAAACTGTTTCGAAACAACATGATAATGATACAAACAGTGAAATGTACCTGTGCTGCCAGAGCACTTGCACACTGCGCTTCCTATCAAATCAGACTGGAAATAATGGTTGTATAATGCATTTAACACTATTCAGATTTGTTTCTCAAGGTTACAAATGCGCTTCTCACATTGTAAACATGACAGTATGATGATCATATAACCAGCTGTGTTGTTATTGGTAACTAAAACTATCAGAAAATATTTTATTGAAAAAAAGCTATAACGCGTAATAGTAGGTGAAAATTAAAAAGAAAATTAAAAATGATGCCTTGGCAACTAACTGAAGTTTGAAAAAACAAAAACAACACAAAAAAAAGTTTAAAATAAGTACCTAAAATAAATAAATAAATAAATACAAACGACAAAAAGCGCACAAAATTACTACAACTAAAATGAAAATACAATATTAAACAGTAATAATAATGGTAATAGCAATAAAAATATAAATAATATAATAGTATATATGTAATACTAAAATAACACTGAAGCCTAGAATATAAATTATAATATTTATATGCATATGTGTATTTTTTTTACATGCTTGTTGCTGCCATTATTTCAAGAGTTCGCTTTTTTTTTTTTTTTTTTCTTAAAAAAATTACAGCATGACCTTGGTGTTTGCCCAAAAATACAACCAAACCAAAAACAATAGGGAAATTCAGCCAGGAATATTCTTACTGGTGGTGAAAAAACCCTGACATTTCCGATTCTGACAGCAATTCTCAACATGAAACAATTACTTTCCGAATAGGGCTTTCTTGTGTTTATATGGCTATTATTAGATACATGATTAAATATGAAAATACTCAAATGAAGTGCTGAAAGCAATGACTTTCCATTAGACATACAAGTAAATTCATCTCATGAGGTTGGAGCGTCTCCTCTGTAATAAAGTGTCACGCCGCTCATGTGAGCTCAGGATAGTGTTACTCTTTCGGGACAATGACCACATTACCATGAGAGCGGAGGAATGCTAATGTACTGTTAATTATGACCCTGTGTAAATACCCTGCTCAAATGTTCTCTGTGTACCCCCACCACACTCTCTCTCTCACACGCACACACAGAGTCATAAGCAAACATTGTGCAAATCACACTCCTGGCCAGTATCCTGAGCGCGCAGTGTGTAACTGGTGTTGGAGAGCGTGTCCTTCCCCTCTCCATCAGAGCGGCCAGTAGCATGCTGGGAATCCGCCAGCGGCAATCATAGTTCCCAGAAATGTGCTTACGTTGTAGCCCCTCACGAAAAAGCATCTGGCACGCACACACACGCACACTCACACTGAGGGTCGTGTTTGTCTCGGGTGTGAAAATAAGATCCCTTGCCTCTGTAAATGCCTTTTAGCAGCAGGGCAGTTTAAAGCTTTCCAGCTATGCCAGGACCTCTCAGCCTAAACCCCCTCATTAGCAACAGGGGACCTCATATTTGCAGCCCAGTTTAACACCAGCTAGATTTACACTTAGTAGGCTACCACCTCGCCAAATCCTAGCTGGGTCACCTCTTCAGACCACTTTGTTTGCTTCTTGTGCGTATTAAATGTAGACTAAACTGTCTGCACATTACTTTTTATTTCAGTATACGTGCCTCAAGGCTATTATAGTTAACAAAAACTGATACTAAAACTAAAACCATAAAAACATTACTTGAACTTTACTTCATTATTTGAAGTAAAGTAGTTTAACTGAAATAAAATACAATATAAAAAAAATCAGCTAGTTGCCAAAGCAACATTTCTCACTTCAATTTAGTTTAACTTAATAAAAAATAATCGCATGCATATTATTATTATTATTTTAGAATGTCACTGCTTTCTATATTTTATGTACGATCTATAATTTATCTCTATAATGAATATGATATGATATTGTATGTATTAATCAGTACTTTGAAATTCAGAAAGAGAGATAAGGAGTTGTGTGAGATGTGTAAATGTATAGTGTTGTGTCGCATGAATGTGCTTAAGTGTGTCTGGATCAAAGTGTGTGTGTGTGTGTGTGTAAGAGGAATAGAGATCTCAGTCTAGAGTCACACGACTGATGAGAGAGTGTCAGACATGCTGTGATAGTCTGATCCGCTTAAAGCCACTCATTCAGTTTCATTCACTCAACCACTCATCAGCTCAGAAACCTAAACACACACACACACACACACACACACACACACACACAATCCACACTGAAATACACATGACATGCAGAGACATTTCAGTTATATAACGCCTCTCCATCTAATGCATGTCCTCACTAACATCACATACATCACTGTATGAGGATCATATTTTTACTTCAGTTCTGAGCTGGCACTAAATGTCCTCTATTATTTCACAACCTATGCTTGTGGTCCACTTGGCTAAATTGGACATGAACATATGCTGACATTTAATTTATAAATCTGAATAGTAAGACATTCATTCCTCATACATACACTGCCGTTCAAAAGTTTGGGATCAGTAAGATTTTTTATGTTTTTTAAAGTCTCGACTGCTCACTAAGGCTGCATTTATTTGATCAAAAATACAGAAACAAACAGTAATATTGGTGAAATATTTCCATTTAAATTAACTTTTTTCTATTTTAATATTTTAAAATATAATTTATTCCTGTGATGCAAAGCTAAATTTTCAGTCTTTAGTGTCACATGACAGAAATCATTCTAATATGCTGAATTATTATCAATGTTAGAAACAGTTGTGCTGCTTAATATTTTTTGGAACCTTTGATACTTTTCAGGATTCTTTTTGAATAAAAAGTTTAAAAGAACAGCATTTATTCAAAATAGAAATCTTAACAATATAAGTCTTTACTATCACTTTTAAAATCAATTTTATACATCCTTGCTGAATAAAAATATTAATAATTTCTTTAAAAAAAAAAACTTACCTCAAACCTTTGAACAGTAGTGTATAATTTGTTGCAAATTTCTGACACTGAAGACTGGAGTAATGATGCTGAAAATTCAGCTTTGCATCATAGGAATAAATTACATTTTACAATGTATTCACATAGAAAACAGCTATTCAGAATTGCAATATTTCACAATATTGCTATTTTTTCTGTAGTTTTTATCAAATAAATGCAGCCTTGATGAGCATAAGAAACTTTTCTAAAAACATTAAAAATCTTACTGATCCCAAACTTTTAAACGGCAGTGTATATTAATATACAAATTCTACCTTTTGTTTGCAAAAAGACATCTGAAAGTTAACCAATTAACAATTAAAAAAAATTGTGAAGCAATCCTGTGAAAAACAGGAAAGATAAAAACACACTTAAGCTGAAGTGTTTCTTCTACACAGGATCTTATTGGAGGTGTAAAGGTGTAAAGAAAGATAAGAGGAAGCTATTCGCACACACATACACTAGGGGTTGGCAAAGGAGTCAGCCTTTTGTGATTGTCCTTCCTCCTGCATCTCTTTATCCGTACGGCAGGATGCTTTCAGACACAACGGGGGGGTGTTAGGGTTAAGGAGGAGGTCTGTTGACAGCACAGATACACACTGATATACAAACGCATGCACACACAAACACACAATAATCCTCTGTCAGAGCAAAACAATGCCCTAGTGAGTGGCTTGGCCCGGGCACCCTGGCATCCTCTCTCCTGCATCCTCAGTTCCTGGCATGATTGGTGCCAGCTCTCCTGATTCTTTCTGCCAAACGCATAAAGAAAAGAGAGAAGAGGGGCCCTGTGGAAGAGATTGAGAGCGTCTTCAGATATCCCGGTAAACAGAGAAAACTATTCTTCCAGAGCAGAAAACCAGGGGAGGCCACAAGAACATTCCAGAGGAGAGATATTTCACTCTGCCAGTTGGACCTGCTGAATAATTATTCTTACAAAAGGCGATGGAGACACTAAAGTATCGTTATTACATGCAGAGGGCTCTGAGATATTTAAAAAGGGTCTGATTGGCTGACAAATTCTAAAACACTCAAACGTGTCTTAGCAAAGTTCAAATGCTAACACCAGCTCAATGACATGAATTGAGATGAAAATCAGAATACTATAAAAGCCTCAGAGGTTTAATACTTCTACCCTTTATCTCTCTCTCACTTTCTCTTCTCCTCTTGCTTCACTACTCCAGGCCCAAAGTGCTCATTTGTGATTAAATAAGTCATCGTCTAGCAATCATTTATTCTTAATGAATTCCAGTCTCTCTCCAGATCACTCCGTCCTCTCACACTTTGCTCTCCCCTGTTCTTTAGTCCAAATACAAGAGAGAGAGAGAGAGAGATAAAAGAATGAAGGGGAGATGAACAAATAGTATACATGCAGTGAAGCCACAGTAGAAACACAACGCTAAGACTTATTTTTTCTTTTTCAAATTGACATAAGCGGTCCTGGGAAAATGTATGCATTATAAATGAAGAGAAGAGAGAAAAGCATAAATACACAGATTGGAAGAGAAAGAGAACAACTGTTACAACTGTTTTTTGTTGTAAAATGCCTGTATCGTGTGTATTGTCTTGTCTGTTTTCAATGACTGCCTGATGACCTCTCAGAAATCACCACAGAGCCAGTACAGATCCCTTTGATTCTTCATTGCTGTTTCTTCTTAAACTTCCTTGGCTGCATTTCTGGTTCACTTCTGCCAGCAAATCATAGAAAGAAACACTGATTGCAAAGGAATCAAGTCCATCTGTTTTATTTTTGTAAACATTTGCTGAAGGTTACAATAAATAATCAGTATTTTCATGGAATCATTGCAGGATAGTATGATCAGTATAATCAGACATCAAATTGGTAATTATTGTCATAACAGTATCTGTGAGCACGGGGCACAGGGTTTGTGGGTCCACTGTCCAGTTACCAACAGGGGGTCTCAAGGGAGTACTCCTCAGAAAGGTTTAATGAAAAAAAAAAAAAGAAATGATCAATTCTCACTATTAACTAACTATTTACTATAACTTTTGCCCTAAACTCCTAATTTGCTACTTATTAATAGATAGTAAGGCAGTTGTTAAGTTTAGGTATATGGAGTTGGATTAAGGGATCTAAAATATGGTTATTCAGAATAAGGCATTAATATGTGCTAATACACAGCCAATATGCAAGTAATATACACGCTAATAGTTAATAGTGAGAAATGTTCGCTAAATAAAACTTACATTTTTATTGTTTCTTAATGGTGGGAAGATAGAAATATATATAGCAAAATATAGCAAAAAATATATAAATTTCTAGACAAC
This sequence comes from Schizothorax lantsangensis, assembly GCA_027422415.1. Lineage (NCBI taxonomy): Eukaryota > Metazoa > Chordata > Actinopteri > Cypriniformes > Cyprinidae > Schizothorax > Schizothorax lantsangensis. Next base: position 20,589,531 of record CM049839.1, read on the forward strand.
ATTTGACAACAAATTTACATTACTTACACAATATTAAAAATGTCATTATACATGAAAATACATAGTGGATTTTATATTTTAGAAAAACGGTCCCTCACAAGGGGATAGTTTCTGGAAGATTCTAGAGCATCAAAAAGTGAAATTCTATCTGGTTGTCAGCAGATGTTTATTAGCTACAATGTGGAAGTCCTTTATTTTGTGATTTGGAATGGAATGGAGAGTGTATGAATGAGAAACAGAGAAATGACGCTCATGTCTAAGGGTAATATTTAATGTAACCTTCTAAATTCTCCATGTAGAATTTAGAAGGAAATAACCTCAAATAGCAAACTTCAGCTGCTGCTTTCAGCAAATGTAAAGAGAGATCACAATTACAGACTTCTGAAGGGTGCAGATTACAGATTTTATTTTTGGGGGGCAGGGTGGTGTTGAGATGAAAGACAGGGACAGAAGCCCCCCTAAATATGGTCTAGTTACATGTATGGGTTGACAGCTGCTCTAGTAAAGCAGCACTGCCTGTTCCATAGAAACATTTGTCACTTTCACTAAATGTAAGCACACTCCACTTCACTTTAAAAAAACAAATGTCTGCCTAGATACGTGACACATTCTTTACATGTCACACGTTGGAAACAGACAAATTAATGCTGAAACATGTTTTCACACACACACACAATGCACATGTACATGCAGGCTCACATGCACACCTGAGTAAGTCGATCCACAAATAATCACATTTCTGACCTGCTGCCCACTCTTCACCCCAGAACATGCCCTTACTGAACAGATCTTCTGCTGGCTATAATCAGCAGGAAGCATGAACGACCCTGCCGCCCTGCATTAGTCCCCATTAGTTATGCTCACTGCATCATTAGCACTCAACAACCACTCATTATGCAGGTGTGACACATCAGTTATTGCTGATGACAATGAGAGGAAGAGAGAGAATCTTTGTCCCAGGAAAGAGAAAGACGAGATCCCACATAACTCCACTCGAGGCTGCAGTAAATGTCAGCCAGTGTCAGGGTGTGTTTGTCTTCCCCTCTGCTGATCAAGATGCCCTAGAGTTGCTATCTGTCACGACTGTCCTTTCTATATATGTGTGTGTCTGAGCATTTATTTGCTCACACACACTTTGACTCCACACACACACACACACACTGGGAACATTAAGAGCGGTGGAGAAGTCAGGCAGGGGTTGTGTGTCTCTTCAGGAAAGGTGACAGAAAGTTGTATATATGACTCCTTCTGACACTGTAGCCAAATGTCCCTGAAACACACTCTCATTCATACTTAAAAAGGTATGATGAGGATTGAGCAAACATAGCTGTCAGATGGTTATAGAGCAGAAATTATATGGGCCTATATTTAGGTAAACTCAAAAACACTAAAGGAAGTGACTAATACTCATGAGATTTAATACTCAACCTTTATGACTCCAAAACACAACACCGTCAACCAAATTATTCAAAGGCCCATAGATCTAGTTTTGTCTATGGGCAATTTACAAGTTTCTGTAAATTAAAATAAGTCACTAAATTATACTTACACAAATAATTAGAATAAAAAATAACAATTTCAGGATTCCAGAAGTCCTAAGAGCTAGATATTCTTCAAGGATCCTGAATTTACATTACTTTCCCAGTCATTTCTGATAAGGATTAAGGAAAAGGATTTTTTTTTTTTACTCACAGTTTCTACCCAATAATTAGAGCAATGTATATTCTTTATAAAAATGCACACAGTGTTATTTTTTTTATTATTATTTATTAATACATGACTTTTCCAGGTCTAGAAATCACACTTTTAAAATAAGGCTACCTCGTATATCCGGGTTTTCCAAGACTCTGGGGAACCAGGTTTGTTTGATCATTTTATTGCTCAAGATTAAACAAATTAGTGAAAATATTAGAGAATATATTAATATTAGTTCATGCCAAAATTTAGTATTCAGGTAGTTAAGACCTGTATGTCTTCTGTCCTTCTGTGAAAGAGAACCTAAGGAAGCTTTAAAAAAAAGTATTTGTCACTCTTTTCCAAGCAATTACAATGAATGAGGACTGAAGCTTACAAGGGGCCATAAATGCATCTTAAAAGTATCCAACAGTAATCCACTTGCACAGTTTATCATACAATAACTTTGTTTGATGAGCAGACCAAAATGTAATTTAAGCTGTTATGAACTGATAACCTTTCCTTCCATTGAGCTTCTTTTTAGGGGTGAACTATTCCTGCAATCCTCAATCCAGCCACTTTGTTAGAAAACTATTCTGGAGTACCCAGCAGAGGGCACTCACTCTTACACACAAACAGTGTTTCTTTCTTACCAGAACAGTCTCTTGGGGACAGCAGACTGATTTGACCTCTTATGCCCTTACGTCTGTTATTTCGGTAGTGATGACTTCACAGATGTCACTCAGTCTGCCGCTCGGGCCAACCTGCCGACAGGAGGTCACAACCAGCACTGACCCCGTCACTATCACTTTGCGCACAAAGAGGACACGCACACAGACTCTCACACGCAGGTCTCCAGTCTTTTGTCACAGTGTGGTGTGTATAGTTGCGGTGTGTGTGACAGTGTGTACTCAATGCTCTTTGTTGTTGGTGTGCGAGAGTGGGTTTACGTGCGCAAGCATCAGTGAACAGCCTATTTCATACATTTCTACATGCAGAGCTGCTTTGATTGAAATCTCACTGCCAATGTGTGAAAACTGCTAATGAGAGAGAGAGAGAGAGAGAAATAAAAGGTGACAGAACATAAACTGTTTACTGTTGCCAGCCACCCACACATCACCCGTTTCCTCTCTCTTTACCTTTCTCACTATCTTTGTTTGTCTCTGACTTGTTTTTACACATGCATTTAGCAATTATTTGTTAGTGAGGAGGAGACACACAAGATAGTCTTAAAATTTCCAAAAACAATGAATTTAAAAATCTTCAAACAAAAAGTTAGCGAGCGTGTCTCTATAATTACATACTGTTGAACTCATTCATTAATTAGGTGATAGATGGAATTGCTCTGGGTACATTCAATAATGTATTATGTAGATAAATAGAGTAATTATAATAAGTAATTATAATCATAGACAAACATTAGGAAACAGCAGTAACACCATGCATCTGTGTCCAATTACGTCTGGCTGCTACTGTCCTCCATTTCAATGCTTGGGTAGCCATGCTAGCCAGACCATAATCACAGCGAAACATGCATTAAAAATAGGAAATACATGCACACACAAACAGAAACAAACACATACAGCCACAAATTAAACGACTGAATGATTTATGAATGTATAAATAAGTAAATAACACAGTGAATGAATGAACAAGCGAGCAAACAAATGATTGAAGGAATGAGTAAATAAGTTCATAGCTGATCAGTGAATGAAGAAAGCAAACTATTGAATGAATGCGTAAAATAACTTAACCAATCAATGAATGAACAAGCAAATACATTTGAATGAGTAAATAAGTTTATAACCAATCAAAAAAAGATTGAATATTTTAAAACAATACATGAATGAATAATTGAATAAGTAAATGTGACAATGAATGAATGAATGAATAATTAATGATTGAATAAGTTTACACAATGAACAGAATGAATGCATGAGTGAGGGAGTGAATGAATGAAAAATGAACGACTGAATAAATGTTTACACAGTGGAAGAATGAATGCATGAGTGACTGACTGACTGACTGACTGAATGAATGAATGAATAAATGCATGAAATGAATGAACGCATGAATGAATTAACAATTGAATAAACAAATTAACAATGTAAGAATGAATGAGTACATAAGTCACAATGAATGAACAAATGAACAGGTGAGTAAACAAATAAATAGCGAACATATGAATGAACACAGGTCCATGAACATTTGAATAAGTAAAAAAGAATGGATGAACAAAATGAATGAATTAATTCATATGTTAACACAATGAAAGAACAAAGACAAACATATGAAAAAACATGCAAGCAAACAATATACTGTATGTGCATGCAATACATTTTTGTAGGTTGCTCAGTGAAGCTTGTTCCAACTGCCTTTGTCATCACAGCTGAACCTGAATGATCCTGAAACAACTATATTCTCCACTGTTCTCTCTGCACGGTCTCTCTCTCTCTTGCTCAGTCCAGCTCTGTTTTAACCCTATGGGTCACATCTTTACAGAGCAGCCTGTAATGGTGTTTAATATTAGGCTATTTGCTCCCCCTCCATCAGCCCTCTATGATTTCTCTGATCCATTAGCCTTGGTTTTCAGGGCTCCTGCAGCTAAACACATTTTCTCCTCTCTCGCCCTGGATCCCACATGAGGATTCATCCCTTTGCCCTGGAGCTAATGTATTTAATTCAATCACAGCAATCCATACCAGGGCCTTGTTCCTTTCAGTCTCTCTGGAGGGGGAAGAAAGAGATGAAGGGAGAGACGAAAGAGAGAGAGAGATAGGTGAACGGGCAAATAAACAACCTGACCCCCCCCCCCCACGCGCACTCACACTCCCCACTGATCTTCAGGGGCAGGCCTGTCGAGTCTCGATAAGAATAACCATGCAACCACCCACTCGCCAGAGCAACACACACACATTCAATCACAGACTCTCAGACAGCCAGTAGTGACAAGTGTACGAAGCCTAATCTGCGAACCAATGAAATGTCAGGCAGACAGTGAGAGAAAGCAAAATGAAAAAGGAGCGAGTATAACTAGACGGAGCGAAAGAGAGAGAGAGAAAACAAGAGCAGCAGCAGTCGTGTTGGCTGTCCTTCCTCTGTCAGCCGGAGGGAAACTGCAGTAGCAGCTATAAAAGTTTCACAACACATCTGTGTCTGCGCCCTCTTATTTTTTTTTCATGCCTCTTTTTTTCAAGGCCAGTTTGCCAGCGATGTCGAGAGGGGGAGGTGGGAACGATCCGCCGTGTGCCGTGCTCCCCCATCACCCTCCACCCTCGACTCCTGTTTTTGCTGCTCTAGTGCTCATCAGACTCAGTCACTTGTGCAATGTGTTTTTATGAATTAATAAACGGCACTTTAGAGGCCTGGGGCGGGGGGCGTGCGGGGAGGCTGTGGAGGGGAGCAGGCAGTCGTTGGCAGCTTAATGAGCACCATGGGGACGTCTCTCTCTCTCTCTCTCTCCCCCCTCCTCGCTCACCCGCCCACTAAAACGCGCACACACAATGCTCTACATCACTGTCACCGGCATGCAGAGCTCGGCCGCAGAGCGCCAGATGACTATCATTACCCAGATAAATACATCTGCCCTCAGCTATGCCCCCTCTCACTAACACAGCCCTCTCCATCCATCTCTCTTTCCCCGTTCTCCCTCAACATTCCTATCTGTCCCCCTCTCAGCATAGCTCTCTCTCGGTGTCGCTCCATCCATCTCTCTGTGGCTTTGGCTCAGGCGTCCCTGAGGGCCGTCTCTTTCAAACAGGTTCATTGATTAACACCCTGCCATGATCATTGATTGAGGCGGTTCAGGTCTCAGCTGTGCGCGCAGTCATTTCGGCTCTCCGTGTAGCTAATGACGCTTGTGATGTATGAAGCATTGTCAGCCTCCACGACGACACCTCTGTGACGGAAAAAGTCGTATTAACAATTTTCATACATATTGGCTTCTATTACGTGCTACTGTTGCCAGTATCAGCCTGTTATTGCTAATAAGGTTCACTCCGGCTCATCATTGCAGTAGAAGTCTGCACAGCGTTATGACAGGCCGGCTGAAAAAATACATTTCATTTGCCAAATTAGGCCTGAAACAGCCCTCCGTCTCAACTGAGAGGGGATGGTAAATGGTCTCATTAGAGTAGTATGGGCTTTCTCCAGACCATAATCACTGCCATGGCAACCGTTTCCTTAGAAACTGGACTGGTCGCCAAGCAGCAGTGCAGATTCCTTCTGTGGTGTCGACCTGGGTAAAAAGGCCTAGAGCCAGAGGGAGTGAGAGAGAAATGACACTGTGACACCGTGCAACAGGCATGAAATGATTAGAAACAGCCGTGAACTAGATGACATTTTTGTTTGTTTGTATTTTTAATTTTACTCAGATATTTTTGATTAAATATTTTTAATTAAATATTAATATAAAATGTTTTTTAAATTACATGTGTGTTTGCACCAGTTTTACTATTAAAGATCTGGTCAATACTTATTGTCATGCTATCTATCACAGAAGATATATATACAAGAGTATTGTTATTTTTAATAATAAATTCAAAATAAAACACAAATCATTTTAAATGCATTTTCAGTGGATTTAGGCATCACAACATTATAATGTACAATACAAAACATGCATAGTCATTTTGAGATTTACTAAAGATTACATTTAACAGTTTTATTACATTTTAAGTGTTTTTAAAGATGAACTTAAACATTAGCTAATACATGTAATCTAAAAGTTTACATAAAGGGGAAATAAGCATAAACAATTAAATATCCAATATCTGCCAATACCCATAGGAAAGAAAAATCAAAAGTGAGATCTCTTTAACATCTCAAATATTTCTCCTAGACAGAAATGAGGTTTTGCTTGAGTCTCCTGCTTCTCAAACTTATCTCCTGAGACAAAAACTCTAACAGTCTCACAATGGTCTCCTTTAAAGCTTTAAAAGAGATCTCAACAACATCACAAACTGTGCTCAGATTTCTCTCCTAGTCTAAAGACTCTGGATCTCCCACATTTGTCTCCTCAAAAGTTTCAAACAAGATCTCAACAGCATCACATACTGTGCTTAGATTTTACTCTTTAGGTAAATAATCTGGTGGTCTCATATTTGTCTCCTGTAAAGCTTTAGAAGAGATCTCAACAACTTTACAAAGTGTGCACCAAGTCAAGTACTTGGAAGGCACCAAATAAAGGGGGGAAATCATAAATTAGAGTTAAAGGCTATATTGAGAGAGAAATTATGCCAGAAATAAGGATAATGTTACTTTTTATAGGACAATGTTTATGTACTTAGGCACATAATTTGTTGTTGGAAATAGTAATGTACCGGATGCCTTAATAGAACTAATTTACTGAAAATGTAACCCTGGAGCTTTCTTTGCTGAAAAGCACATTCAGTCTTATGACTCAGTCTTGATTATTAATTGACTAATTTGATTATTAATACATATTATATGGTAGAAATGTTTGAGCTCATATCGAGTCATTTGACTTGGTGCACACTTTGTAAAGTTATTGAGATCACTTCTGAAATTTAGAGGAGACAAATATGACAGCTCCAAAGTCTTTATTGTAGGAGAAAAATCTGAGCACAATGTGTAATGTTGTTGAGATCTTTTCTAAACTTTTGAGGAGACACATGAGAGAGATCCAGCATCTCTAGCTAAGGAGAAATATCTGAGCACAGTGTGTGATGTTGTTGAGATGTTGTTTGAAACATTGGAGGAGACAAATATGAGACCAGCAGAGTCTTTAGATTAGGAGAAAAATCTGAGCATGGTGTGTAAAGTTGTTGAGATCTCTTCTAAAGCTTTAAAGGAGACCATTGTGAGAGAGATTTAAACTAGTAACCCTTGATATTCTGAAATGTTTAATGCTGTTTAAATGATCGTTTTAGTATTTACATTATTAGTAATAGTTTAACGTTTCTCCTAAAATAAAACTGAAGACATCTTAAGACAAAGCTGATATCTCAATGAGACATATAAGAGAATCACCCCTTAGTATCCTGAGTGTAGAGTGACCTCTGTCAGAGCCATAGCCTTGTGTGCAGCACATCAGCGTGAAGGCACAACTACACCTCAGACAGCAAGGGTTCAAATCCCAGCTAAAGGTACTTTCCTGCTCCTGTTCAATTCTCACCTGTCCAGTTTTTTTTTATTGTATGCCCTTTTTTCCTTCCACTCTGCTGTCCTACCTCGATTCTCTCAGACAATATGCAATTTCCAATTCTATATCTCACTCACTTGCAGTGCTTTTGAAAGACTACATCTCACTAGTCCTCTCTGTAGACACTCAAACTGAAGGATTACAATTTAGTAGTGTAATAAAGGATTGCCTTGATAGATGCCGATATTCTAGACCCAATAAAGAACGAGGACGAGAGCGAAAAAAGTAGCATAAAATCAAAAATATGATCCTTCAGAATGATACATGTCTGAAAATCAAACAATGTTCTACTAGATAATGCAATTCACTTTCATTACACACCACCTAATATAGCAACCACAATAGAAAAACACATTACCCACCATTTCATAAAGTGGCACAGGGAGAGGTGGAGGGATGGATGAGGAGTTTATTTCGACTAGTGTGCGTTGAGAGTTGACCTAGCTGGCTCTGTAATGAGGGATGTGGGATTAAAATGTGCTAGCGTCTGCCTGAAGAGCTCCTGTGCTTATTCTAATGGAAGCTGTTGGCTGACAGCAGCACCACTTGACTGCTGCAATAGTCATTCTGTCATAATAAAACACTTAACATCAGACCTTGCCTACTCGCTCCCTCGAGTGCCACCACTCTGTATCTCTCCGTCTCTCTCAGTGTCACTCTCATTCACTACTCCATTCTGATTCTCTCTCTCGCTCATTAGTGTTCTCATCCTTCTTTACATATCGTTTTCTATGCTTGTCTCTTTTTGGCCATTCACACAGCTGCTGTTCATAACCACAACTAGATGAGCTGTATTAGTGAGATGAATGAAATGTTATGAACTTAAATATCTAACTCTTTATCGTATTTTCAATGTAACTGTAGTTGATTTCTAAATCACACATACTATCCAAAGGTTTGGGTTTTTTTTTTTAAAGAAAGTAATCTTTTTATTTAACAAGAACATACTAAATTGATCAAAAGTGACATTAAAACATTTCTAATGTTATAAAAGATGCTGTTCTATTGAACATTCTATTCATCATAGAATTCTGAAAAATCATGTGTCTTGCTTTCCACAAACATAGACAGCACAGCTGTTTTCAGGAGTAATGGCTGCAGAAAATTCAGAGTTGCAATCACAGGAATAAATTACATTTATTCACAAAATACATAAAACATATTACAATAGAAAAATATTGTAAATTGCAATAATTTCACAATCTTACTTTTTGCTGCACGTTTTATCAAATAAATGCAGCCATGGTGAGCAAAATATTTTTCGAAAACATTTAAAAAATCTTAATGACCCTCAAAATTTTTAATTTACTGTATATGCTGTAAAACTCTAGTGAAACACTTATGCAAGTTTAGATGTCATAATTGTTAGACAGAAAAGTTTGCCATGCCCTCTTTCTGGATTTAAAAAAGCCAGTTTCTCAAAAACACATTTTTTTATTTAATTTTTAAAAAAATATTGTTTTGTTTTTTATTAATGCAACAGCATCATTGTTTTTTTCTATACCCATCCAAAAAGATGAATTCATGCAAACTCATTGTCAGCATTTATAGCTCCCACTTCCTGACAGAACTTCTTAATTAACACATCTTGTCACTGTGGTATGTGATAATTGTTTGTCATCTTGTCAGTCACCCACTAGGAGTAAACGGACTGCAGTGGTCTGCTATTCTGTCTTGTCAAATCAAACCTGTAGCTCAATGAGCATGTTGTGCGTTCTTACATCATAATGCCATTCACAATTCTCATCTGTCTGTATCCAATAAGAACGCACAGATCACAGAACCACAGAACCAATGGATGTGGCATTTGGCCCAGCGGGGTCAGGCCAGGGGCACTTGGCCCATGTCATAAGCTCTTTAGAGGGATAACCACACTGATCAGGATTGGTTTGGTGTAAATATTATACCATTCAGCTACAGATTAACAACAGATAATGGTGATTACAGGTTAAGATGAGGATAAATTATTCTGATAAGGCCCAAAGCTTTTTTTTTTGTCTTAAAATATTCCAGAAGTATCCTGGATTACAACAGCCAAGTATGTTGTGATTACTGAACAACAAAATCTCCTTCTTTAAAACAGATTATTTTATGTTGCTAAATATATCTAATCCATGTGATAAAGCTCTAATGTCAGAGAAAGGAGAATAAATATTATTTCTGGATTTCTTAACATTCTGAAGTGTTCTGTCCTGATTCAAATATACTTCATGATCAAAGGTGACAGTATAGACTTTCATGCTGTTACAAAAAAATGCCTTTTCAAATGATGTCCTTTTGAACCTTCTTTTCATCAAAGAATCCTGAAAAATAAAATTCACACTTTAAACAACACAACTTTTTTCAACATTGATAATAATAAAATGATAATGTTTCTTATAATAATATGCATAATAATGTGTTTAAGAATGATTTTTGAAGGATCATGTGACACTCAAGACTGTAATAACTGCTGAAAAAGGAGCTTTGTATAGCAGAAGTAAATTTAGCCTGAGATCATATTAAAATTTGATAATGGGACAGACACTGTCCAGCTTTCTATTCAGGCCTCTCTGGCCTATTCTGTTGCCTCTGCTTTTATTGTGCTCGCCATTGTAGTAAGGTGGTCGTCATTGGAGTCTAATCGTTTGGCCATCCCAGCGGTGCATTTAAAAATCCCCATACCTGGTGTTTGTGTGTGTGTTTAGTGCAGTGGCTCTAAATATGGCTGTCTGACGGCAGCTGCTCCTGATTTAATAGCCTTGGCTGAGGTGGTAGACCTGGGATTCAGAGACCCATAGTAATCAATGTCTCTGAAACTCGAGCGGTTATTTAAAAATCAATGGCTCATCATTAGACCTCAGCCCCCTCATTCCCCGCCTGCGCATATATCGATCTGCTCGTACGCTTACTGGTTATCGATCAGACCGGTAATTTGCAGATAAGTGTACATGATGCATGGAGGGAGGGCCACTCGGATAATAGCGCGGCACTATTAATATTGGAGCCCTTAGCCACTATGGTCAAAAATGGCTAAAGGGGGACAAAAAGGGCAGAGGGAAGGAGGTTTCGGGTGATGTACTACAATGATTTTGCCATTAACAAAAAATCATGAATTGGAAGTCGTGGTTAGGTGTTTAACAAACAATAAGGCTGTATACCAACTGGACTAAATTCGGTCCTTCTGTTTATGAGATGACAAAAGCAACAGATTTCAGATAATTAGTCTGCTACTTAGTAGATGAAATCAGTAAAAAATAGGACTATGTGTTATTACAGCATCCATTATTATAGTATCCATTACATCTTTCTTGCTGCTTCGCAGTGTCATCTCATTTCTAAAATAGTAAATGGCATTAATATAAAATTTTAGAGAATATTATTTCAAGTAATTTTAGTAGAACGGTTTTATGTGAGAGTAGTTAATATTGATATGCAACTTTACATGAATTACACAAAACCTAATGAACATATAGGCCAAACAATAACAACAGTAAAAACAACAGTAATGAAGATGATTACAAAAGTCTAACTTTTGAATAACTGATAACCTTAATTGGCCAGACACGATCCATCAATCTCCTGATGATCAATAGAAAATGCTGGGGGGGAAAGGGAGCAGGTGGTAAAGAGAATGAACATCAGTCTATAATGTATCCATTTCACACAGGAGCACGATGGGAGTCTGAGTGTCAGACGCAAACACTCACAACTCTCAACAATACACCCTGCACTCGCAGAAATTTACATTGTTAGCTTTTGAACAATTAAAGCTTAAACTGCCTCTCCCTCCCCTGTTCCACTGGAGGGTTTGTGTTTGAAGAGTGCCTCCTTTGTCCTCCGCTGAAGCAGAGAAGGTTAAGTGCAGTATGCCACATTACTAGAAAAACAAGGGAAGAGGGCATTCACTACCAGAGCCATTCACTCTGAACTACTGCCCCAGTTATGGAGAATAAATTCAGTGGTGGGAGGGATGGATGGTAAGAAGTGAGCAGAGAGACGGATAGAGAGCTCTACATGAAGAGCTTTTAGATATAATTGTTCAGTTTTTGGTGTCTGTAAAAGCTTATCAACATAAGAACACTTGTTATGCTAATAAACCATTTTAAATATAAGGCAGGGGGTAAAAAGGGAGACAAAATCAGACAAAAGAGGAATGCTACATGCTGTTATAACCAAACACTCACAGAATAAACCTGTTCCCAGATCATCTCGCTCTCTCTGAACCTTGCTTCAGTCTCAAAGAAACACAGCCAACACAGGTTCACATCAAAGTCTCAGTTAGCCTCTCCGAAACACTACGGCCAGCATTAGCATAGCTTAAGTTTGTGTACAGATGCTCTGCGGCATTGATGGATCAGCCGTGTCTAATGTCCGAGTTTGCACGCACCCCTTGAAACAACCACACCAAAATAGCCACTTCCGGGTGGTTTAAATGTGGTGTGTGCACAGGGAGGCCAAGCTCCATTTCTAATTCAAATAAAGAAGGATCATGTATCTGACTACTGTTCAAAGAAATGCTTAGTATCTGTACAGCTGTAAGATGGTTAAAAGGTTCCAAATTCATGCGGCGATAAAGATCCTGTCCAGGTTTTTCCAGTAACTCTACGGCCCGCCCTCTCCTACCCCCTGCCTCCTCTTCTGCTTTGCACTGATTCAGTACCCATCCCATCACACCCCCGCTAATGACAGGGACCCTGCTGGGCTTTTGTGGCTCGATCCACAGACTTCGCTCCAAACTGCCACCCCAGCTACTCAGACCCCCACAGGCAGCCCACCTAAACCCTCCGCCCTGACGCCAAGCCTCCCGGGACCCATTCAGCTGAGGGAGGAGTCCCACAGTGACCCTTTCTTAGGGGCCATTATCGGGACTCGTAATGGCTGCTGGGCACTGCTACATGCTGCCTCAGAAATGCTATAGCTTTTTCACTGCACTGCTGGCTGGACGTGGTGTTTTGAATGCGGTGGGTAATGATGGGGAGAGAATGAGAGAGGAGGGAGGGATGTGTGTGCGGCGAGAGTCTGTTTACACGCATAGTTACAGACGCGAGTACATGCGAGACCGAGAGGAAGAGAGACTAATGCCCTTCGGAGAGGACACATGCTTTTATTAACAAATGAGGGTGGGTTTGCAGGCCTAACTGCCTAACCGATGGTCAGATTAGGCATCGGGAAACCTTGCTCTCCGATTGGTCGGCTTTCAACCGACGGAATGGAGTTCCGCTTTTCCACAATGACCATAAATCATCACTCATGGCTATTACGGCAAACCCACATGCATTACTACTCAAACACAGGTAAATGTGGGCAGGCAAATCAGTGCGCCAGCCCAGGATTTGCATTAGCGTGTAGTGCGGCGAAAGAGAGTTACACTCTAACACGCCGCACACGGCCATAATGTGCAAATGAGGCGGCCCTGGCACCTGCTGCAGATTTGCATGGATTCAGGGAAAGCACAGGCTGCAAATAGGGAACCAGATAAGAGAATGATGTTGACTTTATTATTTCAATATGTTTGGACAATGAGACTTTATTAGACATGAGGGCGGGGCTGTTATGAGGAACTATGGGAATTTCTCTTCCCATAGAAATGTACGCATAACGATTTAAAAAAAAAAACACCTTGCACTACGTTTTATCTGTACTTTTCAGATAGTGCTCTGATGCAATCTAGCCTCATGCAAAATACTACTAAGCACAATCAAACTAAAGTATTTTGCATATGTAAAATCAAATGCAAATAAACATTGCAGCAGCAGGAAAAAAGCTCTATCAGTAATGTTTGACACGAACACATTTGAAAATAATATCAAATGCATCAGAGACATTTAAGATAAGAAATGTCAGTGGAAAAATAATGGCTCTGATATAAAAAGGTTGTCTGTGTGGCTCATTTTTATGTACTGAGTGAAATGCTCAAAGGATTAAAAAAAGCAGGAAAGATGATATGAAGGTATTTCTTTGAGATCAATGAGCTAACACCTCTTCATAATTCAGCTGCTTTGATCATTTGTTATCACCACAAAGTTTCGGAAACGCATATCTGTTACTACTGCATTTCCCTTACCTTATTCTCAGTGAGTTTATAACTGTTAGTCAGAAAAATGGAAGCCTGTTTCTATCTCAGAGTAAAATAAAAATAATAATAATAAAATAAAGTTAATTGTGAGAAAGTTTTTGTGTGTGTGTGTGTGTGTGTGTGAGAGAGCAATAAAGCTGCAAAATGAAGTCGCAGTGCAAAATATATATTTACAATTGAGATACAAAGTCACAATTAATTTAATCTTTTCTCAGAAACAATCTTCCATACTAAAGCGAGTTGGAATTCGTTCTGCTGAATTTAAAGCTAGTTCATATGATGCCACATCACATACACACCATGCACCGGGAGAGAAAGAGAAAGAAAGAGAAGCCCACACACACATACACACTCTCTCACACACACATATTACACACACCATAGAAATTTGCAAAACACAACTCGGCAAAGCTAATACACAGAATGGGCTTGGGGGATAAGCAATTTCTGCTTTGCCCCGCAATGAGTTTGCATAATAAGTCATTAGTTAGAATAATACAGTGCATTCACAGAATAACACATTCTTTGTGTTGGGAGCTCTAAGAGAGTGCTAAAATATTTAAATAAGGGGAAAATGAATCTGTGAATATCCAGCCTCTAAAGCTGTGGGTGTTGAATGTTAATCTCTCTCTCTCCTGCAAGCAACAACGAGTTGAACCCATACCAATGTTTATTTCTCATAAAACTAGGCCACATTTTCCATGCAGGGGAATTTACATATTATTTACATTTGCTGTAACCTGTCTCACTCTCCCGATTCTCTCATGCTGTCTAACAGACCGTGAGAGGTCGTTTTCATGCATTGTGTAGTGAGGTATAATATAACTTGGCACTGCATGTGGATTGTGCAATAGATTTCCTTTGCATGCATGTGTAGGAGTATACAGGAGCAGACACGCTTAAAAAAGACAATTGTGTATATATTTTTTTCCATTATTTATGATTTCACTTGCCTGCTGTTGGTGTAAACATAACACTGTTCTCTTATACAGTGGGGCTAGTCAGCATGCTGCAGACGTATGGTTTGGACTGAGCCATACAAATACCCAACATACACAAATATCTCTCTCTATATCAGTGTATGTGTGTTTCTCTTGTCCTGTACACCATCAATCTTGGTTGGCTCATTTATGGATTAGGGCTACATATCAGAGAGAAGGAATTTGTTTGTTTGTTTGTTTGTTTGTTTGTGCTGGAGGCTGGGAGAGAGTTTGAGATGAATAACTCTACAGGACTGCCATGCGCTGATATGAGCCCAACACAACACTGCTGTAAAACCAAACACTGCACCTTCCAGAAAACTCTAAAAACATCCATATCGCCATGTCCATGCAGAACTAGAGAAGAAATTGGACTGAAGTAATATACTACATTGTCTAAAAATAAATTGAAAATAAAACAGTAGAAATAAAATAAATAGATTGAAACGCTACTGAATTAAGGCATCAAAACATTATAGTGTACAGTAAGAAAATGGATATTAATTTGAGATTTAAATAGTCTTATTGAATTGTTGATGTTTTTAAATATTAACTTTAAATTCTAAGGTCTATTTTTTTTTATTGAATGTACAGTTCTGGCCAAAATGAGAGAAAAAGAAGAGAAACCTTTAATATCAATTGGTAACCATTATAGTACTCCACTATAGTACTGACACATTGTGTAATCCTATAAATATTCATAAAATGGTGCTATATATACATATACAAAATATTACAGCACCAAAGAACTACACCAACATGGTACTGCTAAATGAATCCGCCCACCCCAGAACTCAACTTTAGCATCACTCTGCTTCCATTTTCCACGTAATCACATTCCATAGTAAATGACAAGCAAAAAAATCAAGCTACAGCTTCACTTCTATTCTGATAGGCTTGATGCACTGAAACCAAGATGCACCTGCCATTTAGCCATGCCATCAACAGGAAAACAGACACACAGACTACTGCCAGTGCAGGAAGTGCCAGTTCTGGGCCCTGCACTGAGCCAGTGCTGGCTCCAGCATTTGGCTGAAGGTCCAATGCATGTGTCCTGTAGTCAGAGCTGTTCTGGCCCCCAGATTCATGCTCACATGCACAAATGTGATATTATCAACATGGATATAATTAGTTCCAAGGATATTTAGACACATCTATGTCTCCTGGTAATGGCTGGATGGATTACATTATTTGCAGTCAATGCATTTTTTATTTAGACCAGGCAGCTGTAATACCAATTAAGAGGATAGATTAAAATTTGTATATATACACATTCATGCCTAAACTGCTAATTGCTGAGAGTTTTGCATCAACGCTCTTTTTTTCCCCTTCCCTCTTTCGTTCTTGCTCTCTGGCAAATGATTTATTTCTACCCATCCTTTCCCATTTAAACCCAACATTTAACAGTGAATGATTTAATACCAGGTATCAAACACGTCATCATCATAAAACACTGCTCTAATTAAGCTTAATTAAAGGAATCTAATGGATGCGTAATCACTCGGTGGATACGAGCCCGAAGAAAGGAGATGAAGCATTCAGCTCGCACCCACACGCACTAACAATCACTTGCTCTATGAGTGCACTCACTCCCATCAATCACAGCGCTTCCCAAAGCCATGCCAATCCTTCATTAAGTTGAGGAAGAACCTCATAATTAAGATAATGCAATAATCTAATAGAGTCGTTGCCTCTGTCTCTCAGTTTAGCGCACCTGGGAGGCACCACTCAATCTCCATAAAATGCAGACGATGGACAAATCAGTTTCTCCTAGCTGATGTAATGCTTTTTGAATATTCATAGTGTTTTCAGAATTTTAATCAAAGTCAGTGATGGACTGGAATATGAGCTGGGCTGAGCAGACACACGCATGCAAGCAAATGCATAATTCATATTGCTTAGCTCACGGTAGTTTGGCCACAGCTGGCTATAGGAAATGTGTGAGTGTGAAATGTGTGTGTCCTGGCTTGAGGGTTTTGGCTGTGCCTGCTGGACACATGGCAGGTCCAGATGTTCTGGTTTCGTATGTGCATAGCTCATCAAAAACTCCATGCCTGTGCCACCCTTGGGCCCCTGCCAACCCAGACACCAAGCAGGACTCACTCTGCCATCTGCCATGAGCGTGTCCCAATGCATTATGGGCTTGCTGCGTGTGTTTTGTGATGTCACAATAAGCTGATACACAGGGCGACGAGCTGGTTACTTTCCAACATGGTAAAGACCTTTTGGCCTACACTACGCAACCATCCAACATATTTCATACAGGTGTGTTTTGTTGTTGCTATTCCTCTCATTTTTATGTAAAAAAAAAAACTTAGCAGATGTGCTACTGCTCCTCTGGATTTTGTTTCAGCCCTGTCCAGTGCTCAGTTTGAAAAACCCTACAGGCTAGATCCAGACAGCTTACACACTAGATTTGAGTCATTGAACTGTGTGGCTGTCAATGCCGTATTTACCAATATGCACATATGCACACACCCTTGAGACGCTAGGTGTCCAAACTGAAGGGACCAAACAGAAGCAAGTCTGGCACAGAGTGATGATGTGTCCCCAGTGACTGCCCGCCATTTTGTTTTGCTTCACTAAGCATGTCCCAAGTCTTCAGTCAGTCTCACTACCCAGCTCTGGTCTATGGCAGCCTGTCAGAGATGCTAATACTCTCCCTCCATCTCTCAGACTCTCTCTCGCTCACTCTTTTTAAGTTTAGTTTTTAATTCAGCTCAGTTCACTTGAAGTAGATATAAAACTAAATATGATAAATCAAATGATTATATGGTGCACTTTGTTGCCTCTTGATGTTTTCCACAGCATTAGAGGCTGAATATATATTAAATTAATTACAGTAATGCAATGTTCTATCTTTTATTAAAAGAGCACATTTTAGTATCCAAAATATTTTGTTGTGTCCTACATTTTGCATGCATCAGTGTTACCACATTATTTTGCCCAGTGATGGGCAGCTTGGGTCCTGGAGGGCCACTGTCCTACAAAGTTTAGCTCAATCTCTAATCAAACACAATCTAAAGGCTGCATCCCAATATGCATACGTCTCAACAAAATAGTAAGTGAAAAATAGTATGTGGGGGGGGGGGGGGGTGGAGTATGTCCAGATAATATTCATACTGCACAATTTCATAATGTATAGAACATACTTTTTAATGGTCACTAAGTACGTACTTATTAAAAAGAAGCAATCAAGTATGTGATTTCGGAAATCTACAGGATTAATTGAAAATCACAGGCAAATGTCTCGGGGATTGTCCACCCCTGATTTAGACACTTATAGAGACCATCAAGTAAATAATATCATTGATTTGTTTACATTTTCACACAAATTGTAGCATTGACTGCATTTGCAAAGCTTACTTTTTCTTTAATCTAAGGAAATATATGTTTATCATTACCTACAACCATCCCAAAATATGGTCCCAAAATAGTTAGTCCCTTCCTAAGTGATAGTTTATTATTAGCTAGATCTGCAACCCTATAATGAAACATTTAATTTTTTATATTTATTCTTACATTAATTTCCTTACATTTAACAAATTGCAAAACAAAACTCACATACAAACAATCATTGTTATTATAAATCAATTTCGAAAATTGAAAAAGATGAAATGAAATAGAAATATTAGATGAAAAACAAACTTGAAAATAACTGGAAATATAAAAATAAAAGCTCATTCAATATAGTAATGAAAACTATGATAGTATATAAATAATAATAAAATAACACTGCAACAAAAATGAATTAATCTTTCATTAAGTGGAATAAGGCATATCTCACTGTCTGTCTCAGTCTTTGTAATGCTGCTGTCAGCCTTTGGCTGCCTGCTGGATGCTGACTGTTAGACTGAGTGTCATCAAACACCATCCCTCTCTTCCTTTCTCCATCTCCCTCTTCCTCCATCAGAGAGAGAGAGAGAGAGAGAGAGACAGGTGAGAAAGGAAAGTACAGAGACGATGGGAAGAAACGCTATTCCTACTGCCAAGTTGTTTTTTTTTTTGTCTTTTTTTGCTGTGCCTGAAGCATTGAGGTGTGTGTGAGAGTGGAATACAGGTATCCCCGACTGAATGGTCAAAGTCTAACACACCCACTATCTGCCTCCTCCTGAAGAGATCTGAACATCTGGACTGCAGAGGAGTTCTTCTCATGCTCCACATCTTCTTTCCAAGGGAAACAAATACCTAATGAAATTAGCCATTAGTGAAAGTGATAGTGAGAACTCTGCCTCATCAGGTGTTATTTCCACATGCGCGCACACACACACACGCGCACACACACACACACACACACAGAGAGAGAGAGAGATCGAGAGAGAGAGAGACACATCTTGTATCACAGCCACCCATAGCAAAGAGATTATTTACTGCTGTTGTATGCAAGCAAAGTTCCAGTTCCACATATGAATGATTAATATGCCTATAAAATATAATCCCTCTGTAATCAGAACTCTCTGACTCTCTCTCACACACTTAATACATCTGTGTGACACACACACACACACACACACACACACTACATCGGAGTAACAGAGAGACAGACAAACACTATCAATTATTTATGCACTCATGAGTAGCATTAAAATTTGCCTATACCAGTCTAATATAAAAGAAAACATGTACGTTTTTTTCCATCCTCAGTCAGCTGCACAAAAACCCAGGTAACCTAAGTCTCACCTGCACAGTGTTGCCTCAAAGTGTGGAGTTTTATTTATTTATTTACTCACAAGAAAAAGGCAGATTTTCATTTTGATTGGCTGGCTTAATCATCAATGCTGTGGCTCATTAGAGCAACACAAAAAGGCTGTAATACTAAAATAGCTAGGAGGTAGTGTGTGCTCCCTAAAGCTCAAAGTACACTTTGGTTTTTACACATATGCTAAGGTGTGCATATATGTGAAACAATATTTATGAGACAGATCATGTCACATTTTTTTTTCAGATTTATTTCAAATATATGATTTAAATATGAGTGCTGTACACAATTTCTGATATTTCAGGATTTCCCTATTCAAGCATATAGTACTTTGTTTTGGATGCCTAAAACTGTCTGGTAACTTGAGATATGAAAGATGAATGAACTGACTTTTCTTAAATAGGACTTTGACAGATGAAATTTTCTAGTGTGCATGTGTTGAGTACCTGTGCCAGTACAAAGTAGCATGCAATGAAGTAATCTTCTTTAATTGTTATGTGTATTCGTTATCTATAATTCCGATCAAAACTGTCGTATACTTTGGCCTTAACTATCGGTTAGCTAACTAAATAGCATGCAAAAAAAAAAAACTATTTGTGTCACTATATTACATACACTAACAGCACTCAATAAACAAGCCCACAATGCAAACAGACAAACGGACCAAAACACAGCAGTGGACAGGATATTCTCTGGATTATATGAAACATAACCTGCATAACTGTGGTGTTAAATTAGACATAACACATTCCCCCTAACAACCTGCCCCAAACAACCCATAACACAGTGAATGCCAAATCCACTGCTTTTCCATCTCATTTAACAATGCCTTGTCAAATTCACACACATACACACACAATGTTAAAACGCAAGGCAAAGCATCCCCGGATAGAAAAAGAAAAGCATCTTAGTGCAGTGGAGAGTAAAGTGCATGCTGTTTTTAATGTGCTGTAAAATATTGATGTGGAAAGTGTGTGTGTGTGTGTTTTTTGTTTTGTTTTGTTTTGCGCACAGGGAAATACCAGTCAATTCAACATGAGATTTGCAAGCTACTATTTCATGCTGATCTGAAACCAGTGGCTCTTTCAAAATTTGAGTCTTAATTGCAACATGGGAAACCACCGAGATGATCTCAGCTCAGGGTGAAAGGGGTTGTGGGTAAACAAAAGGGCCAAAGGGCAGCTAATTAATTCATAAAAAAGCCAGAGAGTGGATGTGTCTTCTTACAATGATGTGGGCTAACAGTGTCAGTCGGATATTTTATTCATGCTTCTTATGCATGTCTCACATATTCACTTATACAAGGCTGTTGCTCCCTACCGAACCAGAGTTTGTGTGTTTGACCGGACTGTGCAAACACTTGATAGTAGCTCTGAATATCTACCAGCACTATCGGAATCTCTTACCACTTTATCTTACTCATCCAAGAGCGCTTCTCAAACTGCAACTGATAAGAGGTCAAAGTTGACGCTGATCACCGAAGGAGGCATTAGAATGAAACTGGATATGGCCTGAGCTCTTTGTGATCATAATCATGCAACAGGAGATGCTTTCCTAAGCTTAAAAGCTTTGAATGCGATTTGTGCTTCATAAGAGTGCAATACATCTAATTTATATTCATTATCCATGTGCATGGACTACAATGAAATCTATCATTGTGCACACAGGTTTTTAGAGGGCGCTAAATTTTATCTTCCTCTGCAGCCCGAGGCAGAGGACACAGGATCCACACTCATACGTACACACAGATAAGCCCCGCCATTGACTACTATTAATCCTGGCTGATTTGCATTGTCAGAGCGCCTGTGTTTGAACAATGCTGTTGTTTCCTTGTTTGCTAATTTAGGAACAAACATTTGCCTGTGCAGCAAACAAGCTCTCCCAGGATGTGTTATTAATAGGCTAATTAAACCAGCGGTAATGAGCAGGATTACAGCTAATTATGACAAGATTTGTTTTGGCGTTCCGTCTGGGAAGAAGCAGTGGAGTGTGTACATCTACCTGGGAGTTCATTACTGCCATCACCATGCACCTGAGTGCACAGAGTACGCCGCTGGGGGAGGAGGGGGAGCGCTGTGTGGATTTATGTAAAGGAGGACGAAGGGAAAGAAAGCATAAAGGTGTGAACGGTTAGGGTGGCGGTGTCCTGGGCTATGATATACAATACATGACAAACAATACAGTTGTGTTTTTCGGTATTCAATTACTCAGCTGTATTCAACAACTCAACAATTACTATTGTTGAGAGACGCGACTCTTCGTTGAACTCCGCCCCATTGGTTACTGTTACTAAGGCAGACGAGTCTTAACGAATGGAGATTTGCACAAACAATGAGAGTTTTAAAGTTAATTGCAGCCAAATACTTTTTTTTAAGATATAAAAAAACGGCACACTCATGTTACTTATGATTAGGAGAAAGTGCAACTCGCAATATGGCGGAATAGTCCCGCCTTCTAATTAAAAGAGCCAATCACTAAGGTCATTGCATCACTGCAGCAATCTGAGCACACTTAGCACTGCACATGTGCTTGGGCCTGAAAAATAGCCTTTTTAATGCTATTTGAGCATAAGAAGTTACATTTATGAGATAGCTGTTGTTAGATTTCATAGATGATTTAAAATATGAAATTTAATTGTAAGCATGGTGAATAGCTTTGGAGAACCGTTCTGTTAGGAGACTCCAAAGGGGGTGGAGCCTCCAGAAGGGCGGTCACAAGTGTTTGTTAGGTCACACCCTTTCTTCGACCCTCGATTTTCAGAAAAATGTGTGTATAAAGTCATGAAATTTGTGGATGTTAATCTTACATGAGCTGGAATTAATTTTGACTTTAAAGGAATACATTTCTGAACTCTTAAAGAAATCAAAATTGACATAAAAAATACATAAAATCAGTTTTTTATAAATTATTTATTTGTGCACACATTGCCAGATACAAACTCTCTATTAGATCCCAGAAGGAAACAACAAACACTGGTAATATACACTTACAGTGTGCTGTATTGCTACTGAAAAATCATTGTCCTAACTGTTATTGCCATACTGAAATCTCAGTTGACCAATGAGTAATTCTTTCTGAATCTTTAAAATATTAGTATCCAGGACACCGGGATTTAGAGAATGTACACTGAGCTTTTAAAAGCTTAGATTAATTGTGTGCTATAAATAAACAGTGATCATAAACAGCTGTTGAGAGTTCTCTTCTCTGAAACAGAGGAGGCTTGGACCCAGAAACAGATGTGTCACAACTAAACAAGTGTAGGGGAGAAAAGTGATCACATTTTTCATTTCATGTCAACTTTAAACTGTAGCATTGCGATTAAACAGTGGTTGCTAAGGTAGGATTATTCAGTAAATTTTTTAGAGCGGAGCTTAGCGAATGATCAATAAATTGCTTTATCAATAAATTGAAACTTTTGTAAATGCAAACACCAATACTACACTTTCTGTTCAGTTGCTTTTTGGCAACAGTGCAATAATCTGCCTATGAAACCAAATCCAAATATTTTATGTTTTAAATATATTTAAAATCTTATAATCCTAATTTTTGTAATACCCTATGAAAATATGTGCCAGCTAATGTTACGGGATTTTAAACGGACAGAGAGATGACTCAGGGTTTGAATTAAATGCTTACAAAAACATACCCACATACACATACAATTCTGAAGCTCAGGATAAGAAAACGGAGATTGGGATTTACAGCTAAACTTCATATTTTCACCCTCGTCTTTCTAAGAACAGCCAACACCAACACAAATCCCTGCATCTCACATGCACAGAGAGAGAGTGAGAGAGAGAAGGGAAAAGGAGAAATAAATATACTTCTTGCAAAAGCTCCTTTGAACAGGTGGATTTATTTGCCTGGATCAAAGATTAGGTCACATGTAGAACCTCAGCTCTAAAAACGATTGCTCACATTGTTCCCAGCACTCAGAAAATATAAATCACACATGCACACATTTAACAAGCTTTCTAAATGGAGACTTTCCATTAACCTCTATTGTTCTTAAATCAAGCTAATTATAATTACTATAGGCCAGTCTTAACCCACACTAACCACAAAAATATTCTAAAAATGAATAAAAATGATTTGCTTTATGAGGATCTTTTTATGAACCTATTATTTTCTTCTGAGGATGTTCAGACTTGTTTTTCTTGTGGGGACATGTTTCAGAAATTATGTCTCTAAAAATATAGATATATAGGCCTTACATAGACCTGCATGTCCACAAATGTCTCATTCAATTTCCATTTTATTTTAAAAAAGAGAAAGGATATTTAATGCTAAACTTGAACAACTGTTTCCCCAAATAAAACTGTTTTTTTTCTTTACAACATGTGTTCACAAAGATTAGACCACTGTAATCTTACAGGGTTTAATAATACACACACACAGAGAGAGAGAGAGAGAGTTAAAACAGAGAAATGAAACAAGGCTACACTGCTTCAACAGATGACTTTAATCCTGTTTATTAAATTATAAAGAATTCATGAGGATCAGGAATAGAGAGTCAAGGATTTAAGCGATTTGTGGATTTTTTGGGAGTTATTTGATGAAATGGGATTGCAGTGAAGTAGGGGAGCTTTGTGAGCGTGTGACAGCAGACGTGAACTGGGATAAATCGCTTGAGAAACAGAGCACAACCGACAGGATCAGACGCAGACATTTATTTGTTCCAAATGCATAAAGTATTAAAGGGAATAATTCACTCATTGTCACACAGAGGGAAGCAGATCCTAGAACAGCATGTGATTGATGGAGTACTGACAGCCTATAAAACAAACGGAACAAAAAAGATCAATAATCAAATCAGAAATCTGCAGGCTGTATCCATAATCGCACATAACAAACAGGAATCATAGACTGATTAATGAAAGTCTATGTAAATAAACTCGGATTTCAAAGTGAACGCACAGGGATGTGGTGAATTACGAAGACTCATTTAAATGGCTAATTTTCTTGCCGCTGATTACAGAAGCTTTATATCTCATTGACACGCATTTAGGAACAATGGCAGAGGCAATTTGTGACCCCAGAATAATCTTCAGAGCGCTCTTTGTGATGTCTTTTAAGAGATACTTGGAGGTTGCGATTTGGGAAGA
The DNA here is from genome assembly GCA_027422415.1 of Schizothorax lantsangensis. Taxonomy (NCBI): domain Eukaryota; kingdom Metazoa; phylum Chordata; class Actinopteri; order Cypriniformes; family Cyprinidae; genus Schizothorax; species Schizothorax lantsangensis. The sequence continues at coordinate 20,614,210 of CM049839.1, forward strand.
TTAGAGCGAATGAAAATTAGCTGGCTGGTTTTGGCTGGGTGGATTCGCCGGCTCTCGGGGACCTCTATGTCACTGATAACTTCCACTGAGCTGTTTGCTAAGAGGATAGAATGTGCTAATCCAAGTCAAAAGACATACCATGTGAATTACATCCCCAAACAGATTATTCCACACAGATTAGGATGAAAGCAATAAATCTTGTCATGTCGTTCTTGATGCTGGTACACACAAAAATCAGAACTAGCAGATGATGTTGAAATAAGTTAACGTATTAAAGTCAACACTAAGCAAAGAGCAATAAGAAAATAATCACAGGTGTGGAAATATGATTAGTAATCTGAAGTGGTGTAATGCTAGAGAAGCCGTCTTTGGTTTCTCTCGAACACTCATAAATATAGTTTTAAGGAAGGATCAGCATTTATTTTGCTAGATTTGCTGTGCAGATTTTGTCTAGTCCTCAATGTTTTTGTATTTATATTGTACTTAGAGTGTGTTTGTGCTCTAGCGGCCTACAGAAAGAGCTGTAAGAGAAAATGTTGTGTTACAAGTTAGTGTCAAGCTGAAAGAGGAAGCACATCGCCCTTCTGTCATTATTTATTCACCCTCATGTTGTAACAAACCTGTATAACTGTCTTTCTTCTGTTGAACTTAAAATAATATTTTAATACAGAGATGCTGAAACTCATTGGGGTCCAAAACAGTGTTGGACCCCACTGAAAAAAATAAAATAAACAGAGACGTTTTTTCTGAATGTCTTCTTTTGTGTTTGCGTAAGAAATAAAGTAAAACAGGTTTGGAAGGACATGGAGCTGAGCAAATAACAATTTTCTCTATTTTACCTTTAATATCTAGATAAGTTCTGTTTTGTGTTGTAAACCAGCAGTATTGTAACCTTGGTTCAGAAAGACCAAGACATGAGAGCCAGTCATGTGTGGCATATTTTTTAATGGAGAGCAGTAGCATCATTATCAACAGAAATTTTGAGTCTAAATTGGGGTGGACTGTAATTATCTGTCGTCTCACACCTCCAATCCCTTGCACCTAGAGGGTGTGTTCAAATAAAGTGAGAAAGAAGCAAAAGGCAGACAGGTGTGTGGTATTGTCTTTCTTGAGTGTTTGAAACAGTGGCACCCAGGGAGTTCCCAGTGCACATTGGCACAAATGCACACAACACATACCCACAATGCATCTGGTCATCTAACACCCCACCTAAAAAATAGCTTCACTATAGCTAAACATGTTTTTTTCAGCTGTGAATGTGGAGGAAGACAAAAGGGCACGAACAAAGAGAAGAGTAAGAGGAGGTGTCAGATAGGCATGCTATAGGTCATCGAGATTCTCAAAGGCATTACATCTGACTCACTCCTGGGTCACACTCGCTGGCATTCTGGGACCGCGGGGAGCAGGTGTGTGCGTATGTGTGCTTTTATGCGTGTTTGTGCAACCACATTGAGCAGATGGTGAGAGCAATAACTGACAAACCCTGAGAGGGAACTGAAAGCACCTAATAATTATCCCTGTGTTTTCTGCCACAAACACACCAATTAGAATCCCAGCAACACCTTGCCAACACACACGTTAGTATGTCTGACACTAAGACCATGTGTACAAGGATATACTAAAACACGCTATTCTGAACAAAGGGCCATTGTTTACGCTGCGAATGACTCATAATAACATGTTCTTTCTTTCCTTTCTCCTCACTGTGTCTCGGTCTCTCAGTCTTGCAGGTCTCCAGGGGGTAAAAGCAGAGATGTAGCTGCGGATCCCAACAGATGGAACGCTTGTTAGAACAAGAAGTGCACTTACAGGACCCATGGGCTCCCTAGAGGACATGCTTCTCAGACTCAAGATACAGTACATTCAGATTCAGCTAACAGCAAAGTTCATATTGCCTTGTCAAATTTAAAGCTGTCAGTATGTTTACATGCACACTTGAAATTTGTGCAGTCGAGCTACAGTCTTCTTCTGTCTGTCCATGTAAAAATGACAATGCATAAATTGAAATTTTTTATTCAATTCAGAGTCATATCAAGAGTCATATTAAGGCCAGTTGTAGTCTGATTAATGTGTAGTACAATTTCAGTCGTGCATTTAAATGTATTTAAAGAGAAAGTACACTCAAAAATGAGTAGAGCAGAGTAGTAACGCTACTCATTACTATCCCTTTAAATGTTGGATTTGTTTCATGCATTTAAATGTGAAGGCGTAATTATTTTTGACTATTTTTCAGACTCATTTCCCTTGAAATCAGAATGTTCCCCTCTTTGTGTCAGCATTTTTGGTTTATGGCATTCAAAGTACAAAAAGTCCTGGCAATTACCACATGAGTCAGATCCCTTGACTTCATCCACTTAAGATTTGCATTCCAACAAGGCAAAAAGTAACTTCATACCTCTCAGCAACGTCAACATGATAATATCAGAGACTGAAGCACTGTGTTAATCCAGGATTACAGGAAGAGCTTGGTTATGAATACAGACAGCAACTGTAAAACAGTAAAATGTAGTATCAGACTGATGTAGTATCGGTTTTTTAAAACAAAGCAAGAAGTAAGCAATGCACAGGCTGATCAAGGATCAAAACAAGCGACAACAGCACTTACTGACCTGGGATTAGTGTAGAGGATGAGGAGGCTAGGAACAACCGGATACCCCCAAGGTTCATCCTTTCATAAAACCAGAGAGAGACAAGAAATAATATCAGTTCCGCTCCTGTCTGGGAAGTGTTTTTCTGTGTGGAATTTGCTAAATTCACTCATCACATTTACTCTAGGCTTGTGTTTGTTAGACCTGAGTGATGGCTAAGACCTTTTTAGACCATTCTGTGGTTACCAACTGATCTGAAAAGCACCTCCTCATTTTTAAATGTATGCCTTTATATTCCCATGTTTCAAACAGTGGCCACAGCAATGAGTGTGACAGGCTAGCATGTGCTATTCTGTATGCTTTCCTTTACTCAGCTATAGAAGAAACCTAATGCATTGTAAATTTTTACATAAGCCAACATATGCTCTCTTTTTTCTGTCCACCCACTCTTCATAATCACAGCACTGAAAATCAATCCCCTGAAACTGTCTTAATGTAAACAGTGAGTGTGAAATCAGGAGAGAGAGCTGCAGGTCTTATGAGGATCCAGCTCAGCTTCTGAAAAGTATTCTAGACTTTTTCAGTGATAAATCACACATTCAAATTTAAAAACCTTGTGATAATGTACTACTTTCTTGAGGTAATTTTATAACAGACATTTTCAATTATGTAGCAAGCGCCTGATCAATACTCTGTCAATTGAGACGTATGGCAGGAAAAAGACTTGGATAACAAGACCGGGAACACAGCATTATGAAAAAAAGAAACCTGAATTATTTACAGACCAATATTGTGGTCACAGTGGTTAAAGATCTCGACTGGTGACCTGGATAATGAAACCTAATGTGTGATACATGAACTGGAGAGTTAAAAGTGCCTAAAACAATTCCACTTGTGTTGGCCTAGGAAAACTGCGTTTGGGAATAATAAAATATGGCAGAAAAAAAAATAAAATAAAATAGACAGATTGATTATATAATACACTGCTGCTAAGGTCTAAATTTACCTCTTTATTTTATGGAGTCACACACAGTCCTCTCACTCCACAGATTTCTTACCTCATCCTCCTAATTCCCCCTAAATAATTACAACTGCTCATAGACATTCAGACACCCACTTAACCAGACAATCAGATTAAACAACCTTTCAATATATTTGGTTGACTCCTCATCAAACTGAGGCAGTTTAATTGTATAAAGGCACAATGAAGTAAAACAAAAAGACATGCCTACATCTAAAAAATACAGAAATTGTGGGAAATATTTCTCCAATTAAAAAGACCACTTAAAACAAAAAAGAAGAAGAAAAAGAAAATCATCTGTGCCCTAAAACCCTCCATTCTCAGTGGATTTCACATGTACATGTCTTCTGAGAAGGATTGTTAGAGATTTAAGCTAGCATTAGACAAAATACTACTTGAGTCCGATCTGTAAGAATAGCTTCCCACCACCTAATCAACCCGAGGCCTGTGCTGTCTGTCCGCCTGGGTGCCTTGCCTTTGTTGCACCCTGAATAGACGCTAAATATCCTCCCAATCTCCTTCCTGGCTCTGGCTGAGCTCTCAGGGCCCAGTCTATTCACATGCTAATGCAGACAGGCTTGATTCCTTAATCACAATCCTGCTGAAATCCAGGAACAAGGAGATGTAATAGGGAGCCATTTCCTCATTGTTATTTCATTTTTTCCTTTCCGTAATTCTCTTACCTTCTCAGTTTTGCCATGAATTGCAAAGCAGGCCGATGAGAGCGGAAAAAGTTGGAGTCTAAGATGAGCCGTTCTTTATTGTAGCACTGGATGGTTAGTGGCAGCGACTCTCCGCATCAATTCAGTGGAGGATTTGATTTGTTTCTGTTGACGAGCTCTGTTAATTTCCTCTCCCGCCTCATTAAGCTCTAACTGCCAATTAATGTCTTTTGTTCTCAGTAATGGCTGCCTCCCAAACAGAGCCGCACACTCACACACACACACACACACACACAGGCTTACACAACAATAGGGGAAAAGTATTAGTAGTACACCCCTATAGACGGGAAAAGAGAGCGAGAGAGGGAGTCGTTGATTAATTGGGAGCTCAGTGGAACAGCAGGCAGACAGGATCTCTCATTAGCTCCTCTCCAAACTCCACCAGCACTCAGACACCACTCGTAGCCCCTCAGGACATGAGGTCACGATCTCCCATGGCAACAGTTGGACGGACTAACAACGCCCTAATTGTGAAACCTAAACAATGACACCATATCTTCACAAGTTTGCACACATAGCCACACAGACACACATACAAATGCTTTGAAAACGTCAGTATTCCTTGACGTAGTTCAAGGAAGACATCAAACAGCCAAAAAAATAAAATAAAAAATAGATGGTTTTGGGTGGTGTAGTTTGTTTATCTCTTGAGAATGCTTGTGTGTCACATGACTCATCTCCGCTTCGAGAAATCCTCAACTACGGTCCCATTATTAGCAAAGAGTGGCTTTGTTGAAACACGGGGCTCTTAGATTGTCGAGTGCCGGGGAGAACCACGCTTCACCCTTCGGTCCATTAAGAAAGAATGGCTGTTTTTGTTCTGGCCAGATACTTTCTGCGAGCACTCCTATAGGGGCTTTTACAGGAAAATATGATTATGCTGTGATTCAGTTTTCAAAGAGATCCATCTGAAAGGTTTTTGAACCTTACATTTTCAAGATGACCTTAATGAACTTTGGTCAGCCCAACTTCTGAAGTACTGAGAACAGTCATCAACTTTTCATTTGAGTCTGAGAGAGAGTGGGAGAGAAAGAGAGCGAGAGAGAGATCAAAAAAGAGAGAATGGGGGGGGGGGTCATACATTTTTAGAGCATTTTTATGGACCTCAAAGAATGAAGGCGGTGTGTGTGTGTGTGTGTGTTTGTGCAAGTAAACTGCAGAAATCTCATTTGTAACCTTCTCTCATCTAACATAACATTCCCAAACCATGCTCTCATCACTTAAGAATACTGCATGTAGTTTTTTCATTTGATTGCTATATTCTTAATATTGCATATAGCTAGCACCAGCCAAAACATCTATATCTTGAAATAAAGAACTCTTTGTGCAATGGAAATATTACATGGATGTTAAAGGTTTTTAGACCATCAATGGAACTATCAATGGCAATAAAGAACCTTTATTTTTAAACAATCTTGACCTGCTGATTTGGAGATTTTGCTCTGCATTCAAATATGTCTACTTCCCTACTATATAGTAGTCGAAAAACAGTATGTGAAATGAAATACTGTACGTTTTTAATATTCGCAAAGTTCATCCCTCATAAAATGTAGTACATTACCTACTCACTGTCAGTGTGTGATTTCAGACGTACCCCATTCAAGTAGATACAAGTTGTACTGGCCAAGGTTTTTTCCAAGATGGCCATCAAGTGGATTGATTGGCTTTAAGAGACTTTGTACAGGTAAAGAGTGACAAGAAGCCTCACTTATTAATAACCCAATCTATCCTTACCAATATATGCCAACAATGTATGCCAACTGAAAAAAAAAGTAAATCTGATCTGACACCACATGAGTCAAGTACAGTGTCAATGCATCTCCTCACTGGCCTCATTTGATAGTATAATGTAGACATTAACAAGGCAGAAGTGAGTGAAGCTTCAACTTCCTGTCACTAAGCAGCTGTTGCCGTGTTTACATTTCAAACTGCTGTATCATTAAACCCCTCCAAAGCACTCCACAGAGAGACTTAATGTGAAAGAGGAAGCTTTAAAACTGAAACAGAGCAAGCTTGCGCCAGTACAGAAGCATGCATTAGACATGAAATAAAGGGTTTAAAGAAAGATAAAAAATACAGCTGTAAATGGAAAGATGTGTGTCAGTGCGTAATGCTTGAAAGAATGAAAGAAAGTCATACACATTTGGAATGACATGAGAGTGAGTAAATGATAACAGTGTTTGTTTATGGGCAAACTATTCCTTAAAGAATATAATATAAGTAAAGGAAACACAGATAATATATTCATGAATAAATGAACATATACTGTACCACATTTGAACTATGAGTCATATTTTACGTTTTGTAAAAGTTTCATGGAGTATCCGAAAATAAAATTATGCTAGCTGCTGAAATCAAAACAAAACCCTAAATCATCTCCAGATCCAGCACAAGCATTTTCACATCCAGACACCCTCCTCTCTCGTTCTCTATCCCCACCACTGATCAGTGGATTACACTGATCAAATGAGACAGACAATATGCCCAACATGGTGGCAAAGCAGCCATCCTGCTGTGCCAGGGACTGACAGAACCCACTCACTCGCCTCTGCCAACCCATAGAGGACATGCAGACAGGGGCTGGCACGGGTCCTGAGCCCTGACCACTGCAGCTTCACGCTCATTATCTCTTCCTGGGATTTCCTGTTAGCACACACTTACATGCTGCTAGCATTAGCAAGAAACTGTTTTGGCTTGCTAACAGAGTGACAGAAAATGAACAGAGACAGAAATATCCATCCTCACTTTTTTGGAACACAAATAACTGAATATAAAAAGTGCAATTATTTATATTATACCATAAAATAATTATAGAAGTATAACAATATTAAACATGTAAAGCTGCCAGTATTTAATTTGACATTTGGCTTGCTTTCCACTTCACCAAACTTATCAAAACAGTTCTTTTATTCTCCACACAATTCTGTTTATGATGGGATTAACTGCTGTCATCAGAACTAAAGAACTCTCTTCCATCTGTTTTCCATTTCTCTTCTGATTCTACGTCTGTTTCTCATTATTCAATTTAATAAAGCAATTAAACAATGCAATTAAAAATAAAAATATGTGGTTAATGAGTCGTTTTGTGGTCCATTAGAAATTGGTGCTCTGTCTCACCTCTTAAATTAGATAGGTAAAACTTTGAATACATTTGAGAGCACAGAGCATATTATTTCTTTTGTATGTGTGTGTCATAACTCCAACCTGTGCTCTCTGGTTTTTGTGTTTTAGGACTCTTGTTTTGTAATGTGTTGCTGTTCATGGTTTTCTGTTGTTTTGGTTCCTGTTAATTCCATTAATAAAGCTCTCTGCATTCGGATCCTCTTGCCTTCGTTCCTGAGTCTCATCAAACATAGTGTGCAGGTATTCATTGAATATTGTTTTAAATTTGAATATGCATATGCATTTAAACAAATATTTCATTTTAATATTTTAACTATAAAAATTTTTTAGTTATATTGACATTTGGCTTAGCCTGTACTGACTGTACACATACAGTATATTAGAATATAACAATTTTTATACATACGGTCACACTTCTCGTCCAACAATGTTTCGACGTCCACACGTCCAATTCTCGCTATTAACAAACCATTAACTATGACTTTTGCCTCAATAAACTCGTAATTTGCTGTATATTAATAGTTAGTAAGGTAGATGTTAAGTTTAGGTAATGGTAGGATTAAGGATGTAGAATATGATCATGCAGAAAATGTGCTTTATAAGTACAATAAACAGCCAATATTTTAATAATAGGCATGCTAATAAACAACTAGTTAATAATGAAAATTGGTCCCTATACTGAAGTGTTACCATACATACTATAAATGTTTGCATAAATCTGAAGTGCTTGATACACAAAAACAAGTTTCCCTTGTAGCCAAATTTCAGATGTAAAACTTTAGTACTGAAGATAAGCAATTATCCAAGCATCAAGTCTCCATTTGCATCCTCACCTGACAAAGCAAAAGTTCAACGGCACATCCACAACAAAATCAACAATCTCCTTTTCTCCAGTCACTCAGAAAAGAAGAGCACTTATGTCAGTGGGTTTTCAGTGATCAGTATTTTCTCTTTCTACCACTTGTTCACTCTTTCAAGCTTTCCTTTTCATTCCTCCCTCTTCCGACTCCTCCCTTTCTTGGTGGTAATGCTGTTATAGGGATGGAAAGATGTAATACTATGCAATGGGCACCTCAAGTCAAAGCAATGGGATATTAAAGCAGGACATGTTGTATGATTTGCTTCACTTGTCTTCACTATGGTGACAGGTTGTATCCAACACATACAGTTCCATATACAGTACATAAGTACAGTGGAGGGTCTTTTTCCTAGAATGGGTATAATTACTTAATGTACCCTGTTGGCCATCAACATGCTAGTCAAATCAGCAGAAGAGGGATGCAACTTTTTTCTCTTTTACAGCTTTAATGGATAAGATGACTAAGCCAAAGTCTTTGAGAGGAAGCGAATTATATGTTTGGGAATTCTCTTGTAAAGACTGCTTTCTTCCACCTCCACACCATTGCACATCCCTGCCCAATTTTAAGCCTTAGGGCTTCCAGCCTCATAAACAACAGCCTCTGTTCCTCATTGTCTTACTAGTAACCTTTCCCTCTCTTCTGTGATCCAGGGGTTTTCAAATGTTTTTGATGTCAAGGACCCCCAAATATGACAATTCCCTTGGGAAGGACTATTTTCTAAAAATACAAAGGCAATTATATATTTAGAATAATTAAGATCTTTTTTTTTGAAAAGAAGAAAAGTTTTTTGAAAGAATTCTCTTGTGCTCACTAAGGCTGCATTGTTTGATCAAAAATACAGTAAAACGGCAATGTTGTCAAATATTAATACAATTTAAAATAACCTTTTCAATTTGAATATATATAGTTTTTTAAATCCCTGTGATGTGAACTCTCTCATGGCCCTTTGATTAAGACCCAGTTGGAAAACCCCTGCTCTAATCTATGCAGCATCTCATATAATTAAAAACAATTTACTTCACTTACTGTAAGGTGCATGTAACTTGTTATGCTGGTTGTTTACAGTGTTGTTAGTGAAGCAGAATAATCCATTACTAACTTGTTCACATCGAAACCAGCTTTGCATTATGTTAAACAAAACAAAATGCATTCATCTGCATGTAAACCTGGGAAATGAAAAGTAATATGCACTCGAGCGTATGAATGGCGTGAAGGTGGAAAGTATTTACTGACAGAAGCAGTTGTGCACCAACCACCAACTGTGTCTCTCACACACACACAAACATCACCATCTGCTCCTGTGTGTGCTGATAGCCCGATGTGAGAACATATTAGCATTGTGAAATGTGTGTGAAGGTGGGTCAGCTCAGTCACGGCAGCGATCAGGGACAGAGGCGGAAAAAATACCTCATCAGATTAGGAAGAAAAACGCTTATGGTGTCAAGAGGTATGAATTACAACCAGCCCCATCTGTTCTCACTCTCTCAATGTCATTATCATCAACTCTCTAATTATTCTCATTACGACTGTTTATTTAGAGTCACAGTAGTCATTCTCACATGGCAGCGTCGTTCACAACATACCTTGAGAGCACGACCACTGGCGCCTCGTCGGCACTAAGATTCATCGATCAGCGTTAGCACCAGACAAACAGGTCATGCTTTACTTGGACTGCTGAGGTTGAGGTCTTCAAGAACAACACAGCAACTGAAAATAATGAAAAGAAGATGCTCATGAATATAAAAACATCAGCTTTTAAAGATTTAATGACATTTCTGAGGCAGCGAGTTGACAACCACCCTCGGTGCACCAGTAACCACAGGAAATCATTAGCAGTAAGAGCTCATTTCAGCCCTGCTCCGTCTGATTGAGGAGCTAAAGGAGAACTTCATAATCATGTTAAATTAAAGGTCCTTTAGATTTAATCTTACCCTTTCCAATCTCTTAATTACTTATTTGTCCCAATTATTTGCTTTACTGAGCCCATTAACGGCCCTTTTCACCTCAGAATTAACCAGTAGCAGCTGTAATCATGCCAGTGTGAAGCCCTCTTCATTAGAGCGCGCACACACACACACACACACACACACTGGGGAACATGTCAGAGGAAGCTCACACTCTTCTGATGAAAACCAGCATTAAAGTCACTTCAGGTGGCGTTTCAGAGGAAGAACCCAACTGTGCCGAGATGATCTGTGGCTGTCACACTTTCCTACACAACTCACACAGTCATCACAGAATATGAATCATCATCCAATACTCATATCCCACTCTTTGTGTGATGCATCACTGCATATGTAATGTAATTTATGTGCAAATAAAATATTTCCTCAAACAGTCACCTTCTCAGCATGGTGCAAATCTTTCATATCTGCTGTGAATCATCCTGAAGATGCCTACGCCGCTCGCTCTGCCAAAACAGGATATTAACAATTAAAGCAGCTCCGATTTATCATCATTTCTCAACACCCTAAATTGTTGGTACATGACGGACATTTATCATTGTAAGAATGAAGTTGTGAACTGCATGTGCAATAATAATAAATCATTGGAGAAATGTGCGATGATAGCACAAGCTTTGCTGTGTTAAAAAGTAAAAAGCAGATTAATGTCTCAAAAGAGCTTCAAAAACATTGTCTGAATAAGGATTAAGGTGAAACCTTCCCAACTTTATCAGTCCATCTGTGTGGAACAGCATGCACTCGGCTCCTGTGGTTATTACATCTGATTTTTGTCAGAGAGATGGGCCACTAAACTGTTCAGGGCAGGCCATTCAAGAAATGGACGGTTTGTTGGCACTGCTGCTATATGACCTTAGCAGAGAGATTGAGCTATTACACTTTTAATGACCACTGCAGGAAATGTTCCCTTAATCCTGTCTGATTGCAAAACTTATAAATTTCCACTTCCAACAGGTTTAAAGTTAATGACCATTATGGACATACCTGATGATTAACTTCATAATCACATCCTGCTGCTGCTTCCTTTTCTGTCCAGTCTGTCAGAGCACCACAGTAGATGTAACTGTAAGGTGCAAAAGCATTTGTACACAATCCAAACAATGAAATGGGCAGATAAAATACATACATACACACATTTATGCATTTAGCAGACGCTTTTATCCAAAGTGACTTAGTGCATTCAGGCTATACATGTTTTATCAGTATGCGTGTTCCCTGGGAATTGAACCCACGACCTTTTGCGCTGCTAACGCAATGCTCTACCAATGAGCCACAGGAACACATACAGCAAACTTTATAATCAATTATATTGTGATGTGATACACTTTGTAATATCTAAAATATGTGTACATAATTGTTTAAAAGTTTGGGGTCAGTAAGATTTTTTTTAATGTTTTTGAGTCTCACCAAGTCTGCATTTATTTGATCAAAAATACAGTAAAAACAGTAATACTGTAAAATATCTTTACAATTTAAAATAACTTTTCTATTTTAATATATTTTAAAAAGTAATGTATTCTTATGAAGGCAAAGCTGAATTTAGAATTAGCTTTATTGCCAGGTATGTTTGCACATACGAGGAATTTGTGACAGAAGCTCCACAGTGCGACAGAATGACAGTGACAAGACAAGACACAGATAATAAAAATAATAATATACAAAATGCATATTGTCTATTTTGTATATTGTGTTTGTGCTATTTTGCACATCGTCTATTTTGTATATTTGTATATTATTATTATCTGTGTCTTGTCACTGTTATTCTGTCGCACTGTGGAGCTTCTGTCACCAAAACAAATTCCTCGTATGTGCAAACATACCTGGCAATAAAGCCAATTCTGATTCGGATTCTGAATTTTCAGTAGCCATTACTCCAGTCTTCAGTATCAAATAATCCAAATCATTCTAATATGCAGATTTGCTGCTCAAGAAACACTTCTAAAACACATTTCTCCCTGGGCAGCCCCTGGGACCACAAAAATAATGCACAGCACAATCAGCAGTGCTGCTTGAATTTTCTATATTTCTGACCCGAAAGATTATCCGATTTTCACACAAGTCCTGAAAGATGACAAAGAGAATCCAATCAAACACATGAGACAAAAATACAGTATATACTTTGCCATTTATTTATGGAGAAACATGATCCATTGTCTGTTAGAGTCTGACATACAGTATCTGTCAGTGGCAAAAGTATGTGAATCTTTGCTTTCAGTATTTGGTGAAGACCCCTTTTTGCAGCAATAACGGCAGGTAAATGTTTCTTGTAACTGCTGATCAGTCCTGCACAACGACTTGTAGGAATTTTAGCCCATTCCTCAGTGGGGAACCACCTCAACTCTGCGATGTTGTTGGGCTCCCTCCTATGAACTGCTTGCTTCAGCTCCTTCCACAATATTTCAATTAGATTAAGGTCCAGATTTTGACTCGGCCATTCGAAAACATTAACTTTGTTCTTCTTTAACACTTCTTTTGTAGAACGACTTCTTGTAATACAATGACCCCAAGCACACATGACCCATTTTCTCTCAAGATTCAGTTCTTGGACATATGTCCTAATATTTTCCCTTAGAATTTGCTGGTATAATTCAGAATTCATTGTTTGATCAACGATGGCAAGTCGTCCTGGCCCAGATACAGCAAAACAGGCCCAAACCTACCACCACCACCACGTTTCATAGACGGGATAAGGTTCTTATGCTGGAATGCAGTGCTTTCCGTTCTCTAAACATAACGCTTCTCATTTAAACCAGAAAGGTCTATTTTGGCCTCATCTGTCCACAAAACATTTCTCCAATATCCCTCTGGCTTGTCTACATAATCTTTAGCGAACTGCAGACAGGCAGCAATTTTCTTTTTGGAGAGCAGTGGTTTTCTCCTTGCAACTCTGCCATGCACACCATGGTTGTTCAGTGTTCTCCTGATGGTGGACTCATGAACATTAACATTAGCCAATGGGAGAAAGGCCTTCAGTTACTTAGAAGTTACCCTGAGATCCTTTGCAACCTCGCAAACTATTACTGTACATATCTTGCTTTTGGAGTGATCTTTGTTGGTCAACTACTCCTGGGGAGGGTAACAATGGTCTTGAATTTCCTCCATTTATACACAATCTGTCTGACTGGATTTGTGGAGTCCAAACTCTTTAGAGATGGTTTTGTAACCTTTTCCAGCCTGATGAGCAACAGCAACTCTTTTTCTGAGGTTCTCAGAGATCTCCTTTGTTCGTGACATGATTCACTTCCACAAACATGCTCAGACTTTGATAGATCTCTGTTCTTTAAATAAAACAGGCACACACTGACATCTGAGAGTCATCCCACTGATTGAAAACAGCTCTGAACAGATGGACTCTAATTTCACCTTCAAATTAACTGCTAATCCTAGAGATTCACACACTTTTGCCACTCACAGATATGTAATATTGGATCATTTTCCAGAATAAATAAATTACAAAAGTATATATTTTTGTCTCATTTGTTTGACTGGGTTCTCTTTTTTTTATTACTATCAGGACATTATCTTTTTAGTCATATTTATGCAGAAATATAGAAAATTCTGAAGGGTTCACAAACTTTCAAGCAGCACTGCGTATTAGAATGGTTTCTGAAGGATCATGTGACACTGAAGACTGGAGTAATGGCTTCTGAAAATTCAGCTTTGCCATCACAGATATAAATTACATATTAAAATATATTAAAATAGAAAACTATTTAAAATGCAATATTTCACAATATTACTTTATCAACTAAATGCAGCCCTCAGTAAGCATTTTCAAAAACATTTACTGACCCCAAAATTTTACTATAAGTGGATTGTTTATGCTATAATGTTTCATACTGTACAACACTCAACACAAAAGGGATGTGGTGAGACCGTCATGTTTGAGCCTTTATAACAATACATTTACCTCAGCCTCCACCTGCAGATGTGGCAAGAAACTCATGAACCTCACATAGACACCACACTGCCCTCTCAGCGTCTAATCAGACGGATGAAACTAATCTTCTCACACTGACTTCTCCTCCAGTTCAGTAGGAGTCTCCTCAAGAGCCGCAGGAAAGATTCCTGAGCACGCTTGTCACGCAGGAGGAGAGAGATGGCAGCGGAGGATGAGGGAGGTTACTGTTTCATCTGGCTCAGTAAGCCTGGACTAATTTGAGGCCTGAGTGGAGAGGGCACTTGTGCGCAGGCCTGATGAAAGCTCTTCAGAGGAGAGAAAAGAGTGGAGGATTGTATCAAATCGCTGGTCGCTCTCATAGAGAAGCCCTTCTCTATCTCTCTCGACAGAGCCTCTTCTCTTTCTTTCTCTCTCTCTCTCTCTTCAGCGGTGCCACTCAACAGGATAGCCCTTTAATCTCCACCTATTCAGCTGCTCCCTTATTAAGAGTGAAACTAGGAAGAAACAAAAAGAAAAAGAGAAAACAAAAACACCTCGTCTATGTACAGCTTTTTCACATCAGAGCAAAAGAAATGAAAGAGATGAGAGTGAGTGAGAGCAGAACGAGAGCCTGCAGGAAAATCAGTATGTTGGGATTTGGAGTGTCTCTCTCCCTCTCTCCTTCATCCTCTCAGCACTCTTTCTGATGAGAACATCAAACTCAGGGCTGCCAGCTAAGGTAAGCTTCAGAGAGAATGAAGGAGAAAACAGAAAGCAACCAAAGGAGAGAAGAAAAGAACTAGCTTCACAAATGCTAAAAGGCACCCCGTCAGTGGAGTTTAAACAGAATCCACAGGAACTGAATTAGCTTTGGGTTTGAGATTGAGATTCTAAAAGGGCTTCTGGACAGGGAGGATAATGCAGACGCCTGACTCACCAAGTAGGTTGAAAGAGTAGGTCAGTTTGTCATCATCTGAGGGAGACAATCGAAATCTGCGGAGGTTAGTGAAAATCAATATCTCTCATTTGATCCATCTACTGCCATAATGTACAAAGCCAGCGGCTCATTTAACAGGCTGGTACATCAGTCAATCATCAATCTGCTGCTGACAATCCTTTGCTAACAGCAAGACCAAGTTCATCATCTAGTCTGGTGTATTTAGACAGGAGCGCCCACATTAGCAGTACAGACTGCACTCGTGCGATGTGAAATCAAGCTTCCAGCGAGAGACCAATAGGTGTAATAACGGTGCAACAGAGGCCTCAGCACTTTGACACCTGTGACGGAAGTGGCATCATGTAGACGCAAGTTTCTTTTTTCTATTTTGATGGTGGGACAATAAAGGCCTGTTCATACCAAGGATGATGCCTACAATTTTAATATCATTCTAATGCACTAACCACAGAAACCCCACATGGAAACTGTGACCACAGAAACACTACACACTCCCAACAGAAGTAGAACCATCTTTTGTACTTGAAGGTTAATTTTATATATATATATTCTGCTTAATTTGGGATATTTTTCCAGCTGGCAATAGGCATGTGCAATTTCACACATTTTACCACATTTAAACACACAAAATTGTGCAGATTTTCCCCAAAAAACAGTGTAGACAATGCAATAAATAAGTATACAGATTTCATCTGGGCTTTTCGGTCTCCAGTCCTTTTTCTCAATGTCAAAAAAAAGCATCAAGTTGAAAACATTCCCTCTTTCCTTCGACAGTGCAAGGAATATTCAAGGCCAAAAGTAAAAAAATTAGTTCACCCTGTAATGTTTTCAATAAAAAACACCCATTAGTGCCAAGTAGAAATGGTTCCTATAGATTTGACTGTACAAATGACGTAACCGTGCAATGTTTTAAATAACACATTTACTAAAGGGCTATTGTGGGCAAACTTCAACAGCAAAGTACATGGGCAGAGGAAGTGTTTAGTTTCATTTCTCTAAGTTACAGTCATTTTACTTCTAGAGCATCAGAACGCAGGAGGTGAGAGACAGACATTTACTGAAATCACAATCTTAATGAAACCAACTCAAACCACCAAAATAAATCGACTGGCACAAACACTTCCTGGCCGATAATCCACTTGAGGTGAGAAAATCAAAAGGGTGTGTTGTGTGTTTTACCAGCTGTGGTTGGGGGACCGCAGGGCATATTTGAGTCAGCTGGGTCTGTGGTTACAACAGATAGCTGAGGCAGCAGAAACTATGTCTCTTACACACACACACTCACTCAACTTCATGTCTCAACTCTTCAGTCAGCCTTTCAGCAGCTTGACACCATGTGGGAACATCTAGAGAACATATCCAGCATTCCCAGCCTCTGTCATTAGTCTCCATACTGAAGACATATGGGGTTAACGTGACACACACCCAGCCTGTGATTCAAATCCCACAGTGGTGCTCTCAATTAAACCAACATTCATGACACATTTTACAAAAAAAAAACAAGTTTATTGAATTATTAACAACTGTACATGATCAGTGCTGACACAGTTTGCTACATACTTTGGTGTGAAGTTGAGAGGTTGTAAAAGGCAGGCGGGTCAAGGTTTTGTACTGTACTAAAGTCGGAGTTTGCCGTGACCGATTCTGCTGTGGCCCCATGAAGCAGACTCCAGTTCCCATAGTTCAAACGGTCCACATTTACACAAAAATGGTTAGCCAGGATCTGGTTTAAAAGAGCCACACTCTCTCTCTCTCTCTCTCTCATGCACACACACTTTCACACAGAGCTTCCACCAAAGTCAGTGTAGGCAATGAATAGATTCATTATAAAACTGGCTCAACTTGTACAGAAATGAATCCCCAATTGACTCCAATCACTCACGTAGAAGGTGGTTTACATCAATCTGTGGGTGAAAACAGGGCTGCAGGCTCATTAGGGTGGAGCTCCACAGCAAAAGTAAGCTGTCAATCACTGGGGTGAGTCACATCCCGTTTCAACAACAGCGAACTATAGTGGGGCAAGTTACTCATCCCAATGTGCGATCCACGCCGAGTCAGCATATTACAATCACTTCATTATCTGAATTCCTCTTTCCAACAAGACGCCACACAATGCAAAGGGTACAGAAAAGTAGTACAGTTAGTCATTCTCCATGTTTAATATCGCTGTCAATTTACAAACATCTCCTCACTCTCCTCTGGGCTGTTTCCGTCGTATTCTGACTTCCGCAGGTTTCCAGTCTGATCCCATTTCCATGAACAGCACATAGGCTCAAAAAGCAAAAAAGAATTACTAAGATCAGGAAGGGGTTTTCCACATGAGCCTTTTAGCAAATGGCCAGCCCAGAGAGTGCTTACAAAATCAAAATGAAAAAGTGTGTCCTAATCTACATTCATCAAGCATTAAGGACATGAGGACAAAGAAACCCATCACAAGTATATCAGGACATGGAAATATATATAATTATATATTTATAAAACGTCTTTATTACTCCATATATACACTTTTTAACAAATTGTCCAGGGAGCGGGAGGCTAAAACTGAAGCACTGCTTCATATTACATCACAGATCGTTCACTTTTTGTTAAAAGGAAGGAAAGAAGGCGGGGGAAAAATACTATGGAAGGAGTAGGCACACACAATCCCATGAGCAGACCGAAAGCAAAGGCAAGACGATATTTACTACATTAGTGCCGTCAGGAAGTCCTTGGGACAGTTTAACACGTTTCCGCTTGGATCTGTAGAGGACCGCTCCACTGCTGTAACAATCCAGGTGCGCTAAAAATAAAAACATCTGGGAACCGATCCCAATGGACCGACCAGTTCCTAACCTGGGTTCCTACTATAAAAGGAGGAAAACGTGGAGGAGTGATCCCTTGAATCCATTAAATATCAGGCCCAATGAGAAACTCCATACATGGGTCTTTATATCTGGTGAAGCAGTGAATTTAGTAGATCACTTCATACACAGTGGCCTTCTTGTCTCCAGATCCTGTCACAATGTACTTATCATCAGCGGAGATGTCACAGCTCAGGACAGAGGACGACTCCTTGGACTGTGGAGAGAGGAAAGCAGGAAAACGATTAGCTGACATGATCAAACAGAGACTCAGTGACATCATAAACCACAGAGAAGCATGTCAACATCACTCCCTTCTAAATATTAACTCAAGTATTTAAGCCACTCTGAGAGGCAAGTAGGTGTGTAGACAATTGGCAACGTATGTGAGCAGTGCAGAGTTGTGTGATTTTTGCCTGAAGCAGAGAGACTTAAGTCACTCAAACAATTTAACGGTCATCATCTAACTGAATGTCAGCAAGAATTCCCCTTGTGTTAAACAATATTAATAGATTATCATAACAGATTATCATGTCAGCAGTCAACTTGAAAGGAGGAGGAAATTAAATTAAAAATAAAAGTTGATCAAAAATACACATTTTAGTGAAAAGTGACGGAGATGGTGAATGCAAGAGTGGGAAGGTGATTGCCAAGACGTTTTAAATTTAATTCAGGGAATATTGCCTGCATGTAAAAAAAAAAAACAAGCACAAATATTGCTGAGCAAACGCTCACCAGTAAACAGAGCAAACAATATGACAAACCCGGAGTGGAGTAGCAGTTGATTTTACAGTGGAGTAAAATGATTTATTTACTTGTATTTACATTTCCATTTAGCTTTATTTATCATTTCAGTTTTAGTCATTTTATTTCAGTTTTATAAGCTTTTCATCAGATATATATTTGAAACATTTATTTATATTTACCTATTTAAAACAATGTAATGGTTTTAAACTTTAACAATAAATACTGATTGAAAACTGTAGCTGCTCCACTGACACTACTGATTGTCTGTTTTTTAATGATGTCCATTATTTTGACAAGTCCATTCAGAATGGCTCTAAAATGGCAGCCTCACTTCCTCAAACTAAGCGTTAAGCCATTAAACTTGCAAAATGTTTGTCAACAAAGATGTCATTTCATGCATTCTAATGGCCCATTTTCTGTACAGCTGCATCTCCACAGCAAAAATAAAAGCCATCTCTCAAAGACCTTATTACAACGGGAATAAAACTCCCAAAGAAATCCTGAAAACAGAGAATCTAAGAAGCTCACACAACAAATCACACAAACACACATACATTCCCACTGTATTATGGTCTGTAGCAAGGGGAGGGAATGAGGTATTGATTGACATACCTGGAAAATGCTGGCACCATAGGGAGTCCTCCAGGCATTCAAGAGATTGTCCTTCCCAGTGCTCACAAACCATTTACCTTTAGGAAATGGAACAAACACACATGCACTAATGGGTACAGAGTCAAGGTTGATCTAAATGACTTGATTCACTACAGCTCGACTTATTTGGAAGTAGAGTGGGCCATTAAGAGAAAAAGAGAGGGAGTGCTGGGGGTGGTACAAAGTGCAACCTGGCCCCGCTAAAACAGAAAAACACCACTGAATACTAAAGTAAGGCTGAGGTACTCTGTGCAATTGTTTTCCCATGTCATGTCTCAGATATATATTTTACAGCAAGTCTAATGTCCCCCCCCCAATTTATTCTCAGGTGCAAGATGCACTACATAAAAGGTGAAGTAACAGTATCTTACCACAGTAGGCAAATTTGAGGGAGAGGACACAGCTCTCGTGCAGGTGCAGCTGGTACTTGTCTGGCTTGGTGTGATGAAGCACCTCCACATTACTGCTCTCCATTCCCACAGCCAGCCACTCGCCCGTCGGACAGTAGCCCAGAGAGAAGATCTAGATGAGAGCACAAAAGCACAAAGCCCATCACAAACTGATCTAAAAGTGCATAGACAATTTATGCATAAACACTGATTTGGACGTTCAATACATAATCAGAAATGGAAGACTACAGAAGTCATTAAAATAAGTCAAGAAAATGTTTAAATGTAGTGTTACACACACACAATGTATACACATTCATATTCATAAATACACTAGTGTTCAAAATTATTTTCTCAAAATTAACACTTCCATTCAGCAAGGTTCAGCATTACAGCTTTCTACATTAATAAAGTGTTTCATAAGAACCAAATCAGCATATTAAAATGATTTTTGAAGGATCATGTGGCACTGAAGACTGAAGTAATGGCTGCTGAAAATTCAGCTGTCATCACAGGAATAAATGACATTTTAAAATAATTCAAATAAAAACGCTTATTATAAATTACAATATTTCACATATTATATCTATTTCAAAATATAAAATATTTTGATATTATATATTACACAATGTTTATATATGATTTGTGTGAGTGTAATATTTACCTGTGAAGTAAAGTCATGCTGCTGGAGTTGTCGCCCCTCTCTCAGGTCCCAGGACCGTACTGTGTTGTCCAGTCCACCTGTCCACAGTTTGGTGCCATCATGGGAAATGTCTATACAACTTGCACCATCTGTGTGGCCCTGGAACTGCCTACATACATAGACAAGACACATACACATCGTTGTTTAATGCGTCAGAAGAGCGTATACATCGCTTTCCACAAAGAGACTTTATTTCATGCAGCATCACATGCCATGCTTCTTACCTGACAAGGGTTTGGTTATGAAGGTCCCAGACAGCAATATTTCCATCACTGCAGCAGGAGAAGCAGACCTTGGCATCAGGGCTGATCGCCAGCGCATAGCAGGCTGGGGCAGAAGAGGTGAGCTCGGCTTTGATACGGGGAGTCTGAGAGGCCAAATCCCATATGGTCAGAGTGCTGGCTTCCCCTCCAACGATCAAAGTGCGGCCATCCGGAAGCAGCTTACAGGAACGGATATAGTTATCCCTGTTCTGAAGAGAGAGAGAAGCGGGGAACACATGTTGAGAGACAGACATTTTTGGAATAATGCATTAAAAGATGATTTTTGTTAAAAAAAAAAAAAAAAAAACGTGTACAAAATTATCAAGAATATGTACAAATGTCCCTCTCCAGCCCCTCAATAATCAGGCTGAAGAGCTGAACCAATCTAAATGGCAGGGCTGAAAAGCAGCTGTTCAGCTCCCTGTTATTTGCTCTGGCTCTCTAAATCCTGTCTAACCTGTGTTTATGAAGGTTAATCGAGGACGAGAGGCAGCCGATAAGAGGGCACAGAATGGTAAGTGGGTAGGGAAAAGCTTTTAAGGGTTTTTAGTTGCGGCACCAGGATGAAGCGCATTTTCAAATTAGCAGGAGAATTCTAGACCTGTTCCTGAGGGAGATCAATAAGTCCAGGCTTTCAGACAAATTAAATCACTTTATAATGGCCGAACAGCTCATCAAATACACTGCTTTCTGCACTATGGAGCAAGCACAGGGCCATGCAACACACAAAAAAATCAAGTTACACAGACTGAGGGGGATAATGGAGAGCCATCATGGTATTTTCCCGTAGAATAACTACACATAGCCCGAAGATTGGTTCTTTATTTAGCAGGGGGATTAAAGGGAAGATAAAAATTAAAAATAGAAATGTTTAAAAAATTAAAGAGTGAAACTGTACTTCAGAAGGATAATTCTGGTAATTTGTGTGGACTGATTAGACAACATGAATTTTTACCAGACAGTCGAGTTGTGAGACTGGGCTCTTGCTGCCGGGCTGACTGATATCCCAGATCTTCACGCAGCCTTTGCCGCCAGTATAGACGTGCCGCGTGGGGTTGCTGATGGTTACGGCGCACACCACCTCACCATGGCTGAGTGTGTTGATCTGACGGGCATGACGGGGAATGCCTGGTCCAATCAGAGCATCTGGAGGAAAAGGTACTGGTTGCATCTGGCCATCTGCGCTAACGTGGAAGGAGTAGGCCCTATTTATCAGAACATAAAAGAATGAGATAAAAGAATTGGAATGATCAATAATCAATAAGAAATTCTCAAACATGTCACATGATCCTTCAGATATAATTCTAATGTTGATTTGGTGCCCAAGAAACATTACTTATTAACAATGTTGAAAACAGTTGTGCTACTTTATATTTTTATGAACACCGTCAATATTTGATCAATTGAAAGTTGAAAAGAATAGCATTTATTTGAAATTGAAATCTTTTCTAACATAAATGTCACTTTTGATCAATTTAATGCATCCTTGCTGAATTAAAGTATTCATTTCTTACCAAAAAAAAAAAAAAAAGTATTCTAACATAGCATGTTATGCATAGTTTGAGTTCAATAACAGCACTTACGGTTTCCCTCCAGGTATAGAGGTCAGACTTGTTGGCAGACCGGGGGCACGCATGTGGGGATGAGGATCAAAGCCCGCCTACAACACACAGACATCTTAGTATCTTAGCATTAAAGAGTAAGCTGCAAAACAAACCGAAACTGATTTTAAAGTCTAATTTTTCCCTGTATCGGCTCTATTGTCATATTGTAATATATTGTTAATATTCTAGTTTAGCTCTTGTTCGCGCTTTATCTCTCCCCTCAAGCCATTATTAAAGACACCCCCAGACAAGTGTTACTTCCCATGCCATTAGCGCAAACACAGAGAAGCAGAACAAACGCAGTACAAACGCAAAACGTAATATTTAACCGGAATGCTATCCTAATAGGGTATGCATGTAAAGTTAGCCTCTGAGTTATGGAAGAGAGACACTAAAGGCCATTCTAGATGATTAGAGGAATAGGTGGTGTATGTGTGTGTGACAGAGAAAGAAAGAAAGCTGGAACAGGGCAACAAGCTTCTGCAAACCTTTAGGAATATATTTGTAATCAAAGAAAATAAAGACAGAGTCTAACCATAGGTGAGCGTCCATAGGCAGCAGCGGCTGCGACACTCATCTGAGGGGAGATGTGAAGGCCAGGGTAAACACCTGGACTGGTCAACGAGCCGTTCATCTCTGGGTGGTGGTGACCCATCATGGCGAACGGAGCCCCATATGGCGCTGCAATCGACAATGGTGTACGTAGAGCAGGTGCTGCTGGGAATATATGAAGAAAAGCCAAAGTTGAAAAGCTATAAAAGCATGCATACACTTACAGGTTTGACTGGTTAGCATAGCCTCAATTTTTTCTTTGGCTCCAGATTAGCCACAGATTTAGCTCAGGTGGCTGGTTTCAAAAAGTTGTCCAATGCACAAAAATATGGTCAAAAAAGTTTCAATGAATGTGAATGCCTTATGAATGGATAGGTTTAAAAGTGCACATTTACTACTTACTCAGCGCTTCCATGCCAGGTAATTTTCCGGGTATGGGCCTGAGCCCAGGGGTGTTGCTGGTTCCTGGGGTGGGAGCGTCGTTGCGTGGGGTGGGGGTGTTGGACTTTAAACCTGGGGTGGAGGACTTGTCGTTCTGAAAGATGAAGGAACAGAGATGGAATTAACGGAGCTAAAGCTACATACCACAAATGCTCAAATCCAGAGAGCTCTCTCGCACTAATCCAGTCAAACACTGACAGCTCATTATAGCTGAGGAGGATAAAGCTAAACTTCAGACCGAACCCTTCCCCGAGACCTCATCCTCTCACTCATCTTTAATCACTCTCTCTTCTCTCTTTTCGCCTCTTCCCCTCTGAGGCTAGCTAAGCGCATTGAGATATTAGCCAAGGCTAGCGGCTAAGCCGCTGTTTGTCTGACAGTAGCTGATGTATTCATGTTATGCTTCAATCTGACATTTACACTGCAGCTATAAAGCTGAGGAGAGGAAGAGGATTTTGCAAATGTGCAGAGGCTTGACACCATAAATGCCCATCCTCTATTCCCTAACGCTTACATGTGGGTGGTCCTTCACTTTTGAGGAGGGGGTGCTCCCAGAGGAGGCCACAGAAGCCGGGCTGTTGGGGGCATCTTTCTTCAGCGCTCTGGCCTTATCAAGTCCATTCTCAGGAGGAGAGTGAGATGGGCTGACCCTTGGAGTGGCTGGATCCTACAGTGGGAAAGAGAAACATCAGTCACATACGAAAGAGTAGCAGTTCTCCAACCAAAAATGGGAAACACATATACTAGGTTTTACCTCGTTGGACACATCCACGACCAGATCATCACTTTTGTCGCCATCACTGTCCTGTAGTGTATAAACAACAGTTAAATACTGGAGTGATCCAAGAAAATAATGGATTTCTAAAAATAACATTGATATGAGAAAAAAAACATTTGGCTAAAACACAGCTGGCTGTAAAAGTTGGCAATATAAACACAATCATAAACTTGTTTATATATATATATATATATATATATATATATATATATACACACTCACCATAATATACACTACCATTCGAAAGTTTGGGGTCAGTAAGAGTTAAGCGTTTTTTGAAGTCTCTTATGCTCACAAAGACTGCATGTATGTGATAAAAAATACAGTAAAGATCAGTAATATTTTCAAATACTATTATAATTTAAAATAACAGCTTTCTAATTTCAAAATGTTTTTTAGGACTATTGGACAGATAGAAAGCACAAAGGACTGGCTTTTTTTTTTTAAATAGAAATTGTGTAACAATGTGAAAGTATTTACTGACAATTATGATTAATTTGCCAACCTTGCTAAAACTTTTGAACAGTAGTATATGTTTTTAACAGCAAAAAGAACATGACTTAATTAGGGATGCACAATATATCAGTATCGTATCACTCAGAGATCAGTAAATATTAAATATTCAACAGTGCAAAATAATTTCTACATTTACTACATTTAGTCTTTAAAAATAGTCTTTAAAACACTAATTAAACAGCTAAATGAAATCTGTAGTAAGTCACAATATGAATGTCCATTTAAAACGACTGATTTCTGTATGTGGGGCTGTATTATACAGAATCTTACATATCGGCTCATGTTGTCCTTCTCCTCCACTCTGCGTTTCTTGGGGTCCAGACTGTATTCAGACGAGCCTCTGTGTTTCTCACTGGCCCTCAGGCTGTCTGACGGTGATACTGAATTATTCTGCTTAGACAAAGAAATAAAAAGCTGATCAGCACAAATCACAAATAAAAGCTTACCACTGTGCACTTGGTGACAATACAAACACTTAATGTTCCCCTGAAATAATGCTACATTTATAGAATATGAACATTTCGCACTTGGGTCAAATCAATAACTCAGGATCCTCCCTCAAAAGATGTCATCTTGAGAAACCCAAACTTATAGAACCCCTTTAAATATCATGTAGCATACATATATTTACATTTGCAGGTTTATTACATTTTAAACAAACACTCCATGTAAGAGTGTCTCCCTAAAAATACCATAACGGACACTTTAGGTTCAGCTCATTAGCTGCAGACAGTCAGCTATGCTCAGGATGGCCCAGACTCTCAGCAGCACAAATACAAATATCAGAGGCGACATGGGGCCACCGGTGGCTTTGAGCAAGCCATGTGTGTAAATTCCTTGCTCGTACAAGGTAAACAAGGAGAAGCGAGGGGGTTAAGCCCCAGGTCCTGTTAGATCACCCCGCACTCCCTGGCATGGAGAAAAGGAGAGAGCGTGGGGCCTGCCAAGCAAGCAAGCCCAGGCCCCATGAAGCAAAGCAGGCGGGACAGCTGAGCAAACTATCCCTGAAGAGTGAGGCCTCTAAACCAGCCTGACCACACCACACTTCAAACATTCTGGGCTAACCTCGCAGCCCTGGGCAACCTGCACCGAGCATTACACAACGTCAATGTGCCAAACTGGACAGCAGGGTCAAGCGAAAACTGATCCCTGCGGCACAGAGGGAGAAAGAGAGAACAACACAGCGAAACGCAAACACCAGACCAGAATAAATGGCCCCTCACCCCGAGTTTTAACCAGCCAGACGACAGCTTGTTTTCCTACCCTCCTGCACATGCCCACCCCGACTAAAACACAGCAAACAGCCACCCTTTCACCACAACGACTGGGCCTTAAAGGAGGGAGCGGGTCCATGTATGCCACTTTTACTCCCCGGCCCTCTGCCAAGACCACTTGTAGAGCCACACAATTAATCGAAATAAAAATGAAATAGCAATATGGCTTAGGGCAATTATCAAATTGCAAATGCTGTGATTTAATTAAAAATAAATATATGCGCAGTGTGTTTCAGAGGGAAGCGTTCTGTATGCAAGCAAGCAGCAGACTCTCAAAGAGGCTTGTTCACAGTAAATGCTGAACCTCACAAACTACATCTCTGCATGAGCTATGAGTTTGTGTCACTTGTGTATTTAAAAACACAACACATACCAACTAACCATCTACCCTAAATTATGATGAAAAGCTGTCAAAAAAAGATTAGATTTAAGGAAATCCTGTGGTTTTCTGTCTAAAAAGCTTGATTGTTTACTATGATTTGTATACTTGAAACATAATAAATGAAGACAGCCACAATTATTAGTATTGTAATTTTACAGTTCTTCTGTAAAAAAAAAAAAAAAAAATTGTTATTTTGTTTAATATTGTAAACTGCAATTATCAAAATTTGACAAATTGTTAAGCCCTTCAAAAAACAAGCACAGCAAACCCTGGACCTTCCATTCCAATAATACTAATTATTGTATAATAATTATAATACATAAATAGTTATGATCTTTTTTTTTCTAAATCACACATCTCTACTTTGTTTTGGGTGGTTTAAAAAATTAAGAAAGTATTCTTAAAGGGGTCATCGGATGCCCATTTTACACAAGTTGATATGATTCTTTAGGGTCTTAATGAAAAGTCTATAACATACTTGTTAAAATTGCTAAAACACCTTTTTTACCCTGTCAAAATCAGCTCTGTTTTCAGCGAGCTGTTTTTTAGTCCATGTTGCTTTAAATGCTAATGAGCTCTGCTGACCCCGCCCCTCTCTTCCGTGGAGTGACGAGCAGACTGCAAACTTCAGCCGCGAACCTGGCTAACTAGCACATTATTAGAAAAGGCGATTTGCAAAAATTCATAAAAACCCTTATACTCTACTTCTTCTGTAGATGAAGCTCAATCACGAATTATTCGTGTGAACAGACGCATTTATGTAGATCTGGGATCGGCGCATTCACTTCAAAACGAAAGTAATGTTAATACTCTGCGTCTTCAGCGGCTCAGATGTCGGGAGTAAGTGACGACTGCTATATTCATTATTACATCCAACAACAAAACACTTCAATCGCTTAATCTGAGACATCTGGTCTTTCCCTGCACCGTAGTCGACACAATGGCGGACAGCTCTCAGCTCACTCAGGGCGGGTCTAAGGTAAGACGGCCTTGTCAATCAACTATCATGGGAGCGGTCTGTGCAGAAATACGTCATTCTGACAGGAATCTCAGAACAGCCTGACTTGAGAAAGGGGATTTTAAAATAGGGATTTAAAATAAAACACTGGGTGGATTTTTATCATTGAGTACACACACTTCCAACACACATTTATGTTCAAACAACTTGTAAAGTGAATTCTGCATCCGATGACCCCTTTAAACTTTGAGTAGGTACCATAGGAGAAAGACACAGCAGATAGGACAGGAAAGGAGGAAGGAAGAGCAGCTGAAGCTACATATCCCAGAATGCACCGAGAGTGGCAGCAGCTGAGTGGCGCTCCCTCTGTGAGCACGGCTGGGCAGGCGGGCACCATCTCTGGGCCAGAGAGTGTGGCACTGCCAGTGCATAATCTCAGTGCCAAGCCCACACTCTCAGTCTGACTGACAAACCTCTATTCATGCAGAGAGAGAAGGGGAGACAGATGAAAAGAAGGATGTGGCTGGGCCAAAGGAAGTGATCTCCAGGCAGAAGGAAACTCCATGCTCTCCTGGAGGCGACACAAAAGAATCCCGGCAGCTTAAACCCCACTCACAAACACTCTACAACAATCTCGGTGTTGCTTTTGTCAGCACTAAGCAGCCCATTTCTCTCCCCACCCCCTTCTTCTGCTAATCCAAAAGTAATAAACAGACCTAGACTGCTCTCTCAGCCTGACAGGGGAGAGTGTGTGCGCGTCTCAGCTGCAGGTTTAATAGGCTGACCTTTTAAGACAGGCTTAACGTGACTCAATAAGCAAAGTCAGAGCGGTGCTATCAGATGACCCGTGACAACAGGAAGTCCTGGCGGGCAGAGAGCACGATGGCCGCTGCTGCACTAAGCGCTAATCAGCAGCAGAGTCTGATTTCTGCAGGCATGACTGCACCCATTCACACTGCTGCCCATTCAACACACACACACAAAACTCTATTGCCAAGTCAAACCTTTCTGCATATCCAGTTTAAAAGGTGAAATGGGACAATCCAGCATTTGGGAGATAGGAAGACTAAGTGGTTATAAGAAAACTGCAAATAAACATGACAAGAGATATGCACAGAGGGACAGAACGAGAGTTGTGGAGACAAAGAGCCAAAGGAACGAGCGAAAGAGCAGTTAACAAAACTGAAGAAAAGAGGCACAAGGAGAAACAAAGGAGGAGGCAATGAGATATGGTTGAATGAGTCAGGTTTATCTGAGCCAGGAGCCGCAGACATGAAGAGTGGGTGAGGACAAATCCTTTAAGATAGAGAGTCAAAGTCTTTTTTAATTGTGATGAAATTATAGCGCTGCTAATCCCTAGCCTGTGCTTTTGCGCATTTTTTTACCTGGATTAAAAGTAGGATTATACAGCAGGCTCCCCTCTTTTTTTTTTTTTTTTTTTTTTTTTAAAGGCTTAGTGTGCCCTAATGCTGCCTGCTCTGCTCTCCTGATGCTGTTAACGTGCCGCTGACTCCCCTCTTCATCAAACGCCAGGACTTAAAGGAACAGTTCAACGAAAATTTTTAATTCTGCCACAATTTACTTCATGTCGCTCCAAAGTTTGAATTTTGTGGAACACAACAGGAGTCATTTGTGAGAGATGTGAAATGGAGAAATGTGATGCTCAAGGCAGGTTCTTTTTTTGTTGGACAGGTAAGGGAATTGGTGTGTAGAGGCTTCTCTCTAAAACTCATTTAGATCAGTGTAATTTACATCAAATTTAAGAGACAATCATGCTGATCCACTTTGACAGATGGCAGTGCAGCATCGAACACCACTGTGGTATTGGTACTTGAAGTACACAAAGAAAAATTATGCAAAAACTTGCTAAAAACTACTGAATGAATCCATACAGTAGTTAAATGTAAGGAACAGACTAAAACTGAAGTTCTGCATTAAAAAAGCAAGGAGAGACAGACATGGAAAATCAGAAAATGACAGAACTCACCGTGCTAGATTCCCGCTCTTTATCCATGGGAGAATGATGAAGTCGTTAAAAGAAACAGATAAAGAAAAACACCAAGTCAGCATTTACATTTATTTCCTTACCAAAGCATGAGTGTACCAATTCAGGACATTTGTTTTTGTTTTCTCTTCAGTGCATACGTGCGTTACCTCTGTGCTCCAGGTCATGATGGTTCTTCTCGTCTTTGACTGGTAGGTGCGCCTGGCTGCCCAGAGCTCCCAGCGCCAGCAGACCTGACCCTGAGCCCGTGACTGGAGGGATGCCTGGGGGCTGCAGCGCCGAGGGGTGAGGGGGCAGCTGGACCGGGGGTCCGTGGGCAGCATGAGAAAGGTGTTGAGCCTGGAGCTGCTGCTGCTGTCAACACACACGTGCATCAAGTGGGTCGGAGGGAAAAGGCATATGGACAGCACACACTGAATAAAGGTGACTGGTTAAGGCCCTCTCTCACAGGATGCACGGAGAGGAACATTGGCACCCTAACACCTCCATTAGTGGCTGGATCAAAGCAGAACACCCTTCAAAAGGACATGTCCTCCTTGAGCTCAGCAGGAGCAGCTCACTCCGACACATACTACAGATTTCTAAACATGCACTGCTCTTAACAATCTACAATACTTAACATGCATTTTTTTGCAACAAACTAGCAATACACAAAACCTCGACTCATTACATGAGCTTCAAACAGAATTTACACACTCCTATCCTATACAATCAAGAAACGATATTAAAATGAGGGTGCATGACTTTCTGGTATTTGTTTTCTGAGTCAATATGTACACACACTCATTCACTATACTACATGTATACACACACACATCAAATATAGACATCAAATGAAGAGCATCCCCTAAAGTCACCTCACAGCCCATAATATTTCGGAGAGAGTTTACACAGGTCCGTGGTTACCATCTCCTAGGCTATGCAAACTCCTCCATGCCTCCTTAACAACAGCCAATCAGACAAGCCATTCTATGTTTGTGTTAATTTAATAGCCTGTAACACATGGCGTCAAAGCAGTGGCTGTTTACAGCGGAGAGAGGAAGATGTAATAATGCAACTGATAAGATCAGGTAAATGTGTGTTGCACTGTGTGATCCATCTTAATTCCATCTGGATTAAACATTATGTTGGTCATTGCTTAATGTCTGTTAAAAAATAAATACATAAAAAATAATTTTGGATTTAGACCTTTTGGGTAAAATATCGGAATCTCTTTTCATGTGAAAAGATTTAATACGAGTCCAATCACAGACTCGTATAAATTTATACCTCAATTCCCACAATTGTACATAGTAATTATAGAATTTATCACCAGACCAATTTTGCTGGATTAACTGTAATGTGACACATACATCCAATGCACAAAACCTTCCCAAATCTACAGTAGATAGACATGCCCATATTAGTAATAACTGCAAAACCCCAAATCAGCCCACATCAGTACTTAACTAATAACCATCTCAAAAACTAATCCAGTCCATATAGTGCTTAAAAAAATTCAATTTCAGATAAAAAGCTGACATACACTACCATTCAAAAGTTTGGGGCCAACATGATTTTTCTTTAAACTGATCAAAAGTGACAGTAAAGACACTATATTTCAAATAAATTCAAGTAATTTCAATGTTAAATGCGATAAGAAATCAGCATATTATAATGATTACAGAAGGACCATGTGACAATGAAGACAAATCCAGCTTTGCCATTAACTACATTTTAAAATGTATTAAAATAAAAATGTATGTAAATATATGTATTTTTAATATTTTACTGCATTTTTGATCAAATAAATGCAGTCTTGGTGAGCACAAGAGACAAACAAAAAGAACAGTAGTGCATGTATACGAGTTGTGAACAGAATTGCCAATAAGATTTTGTAACCAGAAATTTAGCTCCAAATACATAAACATTTTCTCGTGCAAAATGTAGCTCATTTAGTTAATGCATTCATTTGTTTTAAGCAATCAAAATATGTATCAAATACATTTTATTGTTGTCTCAGCAGTCCTGCAGTGGTCTTAATGTAAAGAGGTCTCTCTTTACATTAATATATAATATACATTTATAAACCATGCGTGAACAAGCACTACTATTCTCCCAGTAAACAGCCATTGCTTTGACACCAACGACTAAAGGAAGCACAATGCAGAACACACACACACACACACTAGATAACACTGAGAAGCGTTAGGGTCTAAAGAATGTTGGGGTCTCAACTTCACTTCAAACTCAAATAACACACACACAGAGGCTGTTTTTAGCACTGACCATCAGAGCAGGGTAGACAGCATGAGGCTGCTGCTGATGAGAGAAAAGAGACGAGCATGTCATTACACGCTCACACTGCTCACTCATGAATAACACATCACTACTTCACAAATCCACCCAGGCACATGAATGCTGACCAACACTATTTCAGCAATGAAGGGTGCTTTTGTATTTAAATGTGTGTTTCTAACCTAACCACAGTGCTGAACACCCTAACCGTCCTAGAAAGACACAATGATCCCTACTAGTCTTCCGCTAATAGCATAGTAGTGACAAATATAACAGCCAAACATTCACCTTTATCATCATAAGTCATGTTTTGAGTCAGACTGAGGCCATTTATGCTGCTATTGTGAAATCTGAAATGCAAATGAACAGAAACAGTATGCAAAATTAATCTGGTGTTCTGTATCTAAACAAAGAGGAAACCAGCAGCAAACCTCTGCCGCTAAAATTTTACATAAAAAAGAATGATAAAATTCACACTGACTTCTACATTAAGACATTTTTTACAACTTTTTATGAAATTAAGGTCTTGTTTGGCTTAACCATCACACCTGTATTAATATGCTTTTCGAGCCTGGTCTCTTGAAAATGCATATAAATAGTACGGCAAATAAAAATGAAAACTTGTGGTATTGATACGCAAAAATGGACTTTGGAGTGCATATGATACGCACGTGTTTGGCGTGCATATAATACAGTTTACGCGTGCATATGATACGACATTTTTTGGTGTGCATATGATGCACAGTTTTCGCATACATACGATATGCATCTACCCCACAACCCTAATCCTACCCATCGCGTAGCATATACACGCCAAAGTCAATTTTTGCGTATCGATACCATGAGTTTTTGTTTTTATTTGGCGTACTATTTATATTCACTTTCATGAGATCAGGTTGGCCTTCAAGTGGTGAGCCAAGACAGATTATATTTGTTTATACATAGTCCTTCCATATAAATGATAAAAGGGCTTTTAAATTATTTTTAATAGCCATCAATTCACCTGAGAGAGTTTAATTCCAGGTATAAACAGGGCTATAGGACTTCTCATAATCAGACTTTAAAAGCGAATTTACCTCTGCCATTCTAAGACTATGTATATTTGGGGTGCACAACTTGAAATTGTAGTTTTTTTATTATAATTTAAATCAGTTTACAATTAAAAAAATTATTATAATAATAATAATAATGCTAAATATTTTTTATTAATACTGCTAAAGTGTTTTTTTTTTTAAAGAAAATATTACTGTAATATTACTATTATTAATATTACTTTGTGATTTGATCAATCACAGCCCTAGCATGCATATATAAATATGCCAAAAAAAGCAACAGTATGAGTAACGCATAAACGTGCATATATGCAAGTGTATGCGTTACTCATACTGTTGCTTTTTTGGCACAGATACAGCATCATTAACAAAAACCTTGTCGGCTGTAACTTATTAGCAAAGCCACAGACATGTACAGCACTGTCACTTTAACAGGTCAGTGGTACCGCAGACTAAAGCTTTCATGGGCGTCTCTCTTCTCTTGCTAACCCACTTATTTGCCTCTACCCCTCCCTGTGGATATCACTCCCTCTCTCAATGTCTCTCTCTCCTTTCACAATCTTCCTTCTCTCTTTCTCTCTCTGTGCCAAACGCTGCTGGCTCCTGATTAACAGTGAATCTTTAATGACCCCCCTCCCCCTCCCCCTCTCCATCAGGGCACACAGACTGATCTCCTGCCATCTCACCAGCCAACAAATAAAAGCTTGTTTTTTTTCCAAGCCTGTGAGGATGTGTGTGAGAGTGTGTGTTAATTCCTGCAACAGTGCGGCAAGTGTCTGCCTGACTACATCTATTTATCCACCATCATGATGACCATGTGACTGCTAAGTGTGTGTATGTGTGAGCAGAAGCAACAAGCCCTGCCCCCATGCCTCCCCCACCTCTCGCCAAGCTGCTCTGCTGAATGGATAGCTGTTAAATGATGGAGCCCCGTCGACAGTTGCATTCAGGCAGATTCGAGGAAGCAATTACCTTGAAAACAGGGGTCAGAGTCTTGGCTCATTTGCCTTAATTGAATTCCAATATCTGGCTCTGGCTGTCCTGACCCAGCTCAGGACCTCCTACCCACCAGCACAGCCCAGGCTAATCAAAGTTGGATAGCCACACTCGCCACAGGAGACGCACCAAGTACTTTTACATCCAATAAAAGTTTGATTTTAGTTACTTAGTAGATTTCAGTAAAACAATCATTGTTTTTTGTAAAATCAAATGGAAACTTTTAAGACACCAAGAAAGTAATTATTCACCTTTCTTGAAATGCTTAAGCAAATGCTTGCTCTGAAAGACAGAGGTGACAATGCAGATTTAATCTTTCAAATAATACACACTATATATACAGTATATATATATATATATTTGGACAGAAAGATCATGTATACATAACTGTGATTAAATGCGCATGTAAGAGTACTTGTGTTGAAAATGCTGACTGTACTATAAGTTAACACACTATAAAGATAAGTATGACATTGTCTTTTTTTCCCCACACTAATTCACGCGTTAGTCACTATTTGTCATTTTCTAAATCAAATGCTGTTTATACATAGTACAGTGTTTCCATAACGGTAATAAGAGGTATGCGATTGGTTGTCTGTTGCTAAGCATCTAGCCATAACATTCTAACACCGCATCTTATCACACTGCACAAGATTGGCACCACAATTTAATATGCTAACCCAGCTCTGGAGAAACGTTTCATACTCCAGGTAAAAAGCGTTGCTAACCCCGCTTCT
Source organism: Schizothorax lantsangensis (assembly GCA_027422415.1). NCBI lineage: Eukaryota > Metazoa > Chordata > Actinopteri > Cypriniformes > Cyprinidae > Schizothorax > Schizothorax lantsangensis. Next base: position 20,648,485 of record CM049839.1, read on the forward strand.
AAATTACAAGTGTGAAACATACCTTTACTCAGGGTTAAAAGCGGGGTAATTAGCCTAATACAGAAACTGGTTAAATTCAAGTTAGGTTTGTGTTGCCCAAGTTAATAGGAAGCTTCTCAATGCTCCTTAACACAAGCTCCTTAAAGTATTTAACATGGCTAATCACAGAGAACCCTGACAGAATTAGACTTCTCCCTTTGTGTGATCAAAACTAGAGCTTAACTACACAAGCCTAAACAGGTTTCTCTCCACATGCCTCTCAAACCCTGTGACAAACAGACACACAGAGAGAGAAGCACTACACGCACAAATGAACTCAAATGATCCAAGCGGCACACACTGACGAGACAAAAACAACAATGGCATAAAAAAGCAAACATCATGGTGTAAACATATGACATTACAAATTAAAACAAAGTAAAATCAGACCATGAAGGGCAGGGGCAAATCTGCAGCAAGAGACTCATGGGACTAAGACACACCAACAATCCTGATCTCTGCCTAGAACACAAGTATAAATGTCTCTGGCAATCACGGATTTGCCCTTGGACTGTTTAAGAGCTGTTGAGGTGATAGGTGTTAGATTGAAGGTTTTACAGTGGAGGATTACAGCTGATGTATCACCTTTGACCCAAACCCCGCCTGTGGGAGTAGGCTAGTTTACCTTCTTTAGCTGCGAATTTGATCTTTACTGCTACATACTATAAATCCAATTGTCATTTAGGAGCCAGGCATGAATGCATTAGTACACTGAGCTGCATGTGTGCAGGTTTGTCCCTGGCCCTGGTCAAATGAAGGAGAAAGAGGGGTATACACACGGTGAGAGGCAGATTGGGAAGTCCACGTACCCCGATGATGGCATTCAACTCTGTCATTGTCACTTGCTTAGCACGTTCAACAGCCTGTGCAACCTGCTGTTGGTGCTGGAGGAAAGAGAAAAGACAAATCAATAAACTGAAAATTAGCATGGGCTAACAGAAATAATGGCACTAAGATGGCTTATTTTATTAACAGAAATGGAGAATATTTACCTCTTGTGACAAAAAAGGCATGATTTGAGCAAGAATCGCATTTAGCCGTTTGGCAATCTCAGTCTGAAATAGAAAAACAGAGACATACAAACAGTATGGTTATTAAATGTTGTCAGCTCTTCTCTAATCACTCAAATGTACTTAATTCATGACAGCATGCGCTCCAGCACTCTCATGTTACTTTCACATTGCTGAATGCTCTAATCAAGCCTCCGCGCATCTAAACGAGGCATGATGGGATACCTCCAGAACTCCTGATTAATGAAGTAAAAACTTCAGAAACGTCTGTCTTTGCTGATGTTGCCATGTGTCTGATCCGCCTCATAATGAACACGAGGCTCTTCGAGCGCTGATATGGTGTGTGTGGCTCACAAAGCCAAATGGTGCTCCAGCACACTGCTACTGAAACAGATCTGGCCAAATCCACAGCTCTGCCAGGCCAAGATGGGCAGAAGGCCTGCGGTGCCCATCTGGCCAAGTGATGGAGAGAGGGAAGGAGGGATAAGGGGGTGGGGGGGGGGGTTCGTCTGGCCTCAACCATCCCCCCCACCCCACCCCCTCATTACCCAGACAGATTATTTCATTAAGATGCTGAAATATGCTAATGCTGATTTGGTGCTGGGAGATTAACGATGGCAATACTGAGCAATTACCATTTTTCCCCATGCTCCCATTCCAGCAGCGCAGGAGGCGAGGAACCGGAGCCCTACAGCAATATTCAAAATGACTTTTATTGATATGGAGAGACGGACAGGGTAATCAGCCAACATGCTCTGGTTCTCCTGCATTACTCACGGCTACCTGAAGCCCAAAGAGCTATATTTCATCATGAGCTATGCTAACGCTTCAGGATGAAAAGGAGAGAAGGGAAAGGAGAGCGTGAGGGAGGGGGGAGAGGAAGTATGGGGCGGTGAACAAATTGATTATAGGTTGGAGCAGATGGCCCAGCAGGTGAGGGAGGAGAGAAATTTCTCTTTCTTTCACTGCAAGCCACATTCCGTTCATTTTTTGGCAGCGTGACCTCTGTGCCTGTGGGAGGGTGCTGACCCTGGCACTCTGATGGATTCGGTCTCTCTTTAGAGCGGGCGAGGGTGGATGAGTTCTGACCTGTGATGAACTGTCTTTAGGGATGTGAACAAAGGATCTAAGCCCTCTCCACACCCCTTCAGAGTCATTGAGCTATTAATGCTTTCTCAGCCCGGCTTTGCTACACAAACACACACTCCTTCGCAAAACAAACACGTACAACAACAATAACCTGTTGGTATCTAACCAAAGCGAGGAAATATTCGAACATGAAAACGCTGCCTGCTCTCATGCGCCAGCCGTACACTGAGCTTCTTTTTTCATCGCTTCACCCCCCTCCCCTTGGCTTCCATTCCTGTATGCCACTCTGAGGTTTCCACAGCAACCGGTCCGCCCCTATCTCTCCCTCAGATCATTATGTAAATTGGAGCTCTGCTTGACCATAACAGGCAGTAAAATCATATTACGCGCACAGGGGCAGGTCATTAAATTGAATTTTCAGCCTGTCGATCAGATCAACTCGGCAAATTAATGTGGGATGAAAGGGGGCAGATGGGGGAGGGGGGAGTAACGGCTTCTCTTTCATGGGTGGGGTGAAGTGTGTGTGTGTGTGTGTGTGTGTGTGTTAAGAGAGGGAAGACTGGGAAACACTACCCTTCTGCCTGAGCCAAAAAACCCTGGTGACTCTCCAAAGGAGAAGATATTCCACAGCAATTATCAGAAATGACTTTCCCACTGATATACGGCATATGACTTGTTAGTACACAGCACACTATGTACCACAGAATCTAAATACAGAGAGCAGTAAGCACCTGCTTTAGCAAAACAGCTTCCTGTTGTGATGCCGGCTTGAATCAAACAATGCGGCTTGTGGTAAAAATATACATTTACATTCCTAAAATGCACATTTTATCCTCTAATCTCATGCTACAAAAAATACTGCAATGCCATTATAATAAAAAAAACAATGAGAATCAATTTAGAGATAATTAAGGGAATTACCAAACAACAAATAAAGCAGGTAATAATGCTTTTTTTGCAAAAATGCAAAAATATTTTCTTTTTTTTCTCTACGCAAAATAATTTCTTTCTTTTTTCTGACCTGGATGTGTTTTGTGAGATTTACCGTTGACAGACTCCATAAAAAAGAAGCAAAAACAACCTGAATTAGAATCATTTTACACAAACTAACCTACAAACTAAATTAACCTCAGATTAAACCCCTGAACCATGGGATAAGAACAGGAAGTGCAGTATTGCTGAGTTCCAGAGGTGTGCCGTAAGCTACTAGAAAGGCTCCCACACAGGCTGATAAAAAAAAATAGAGCACAGGGAGTGAAAACAAGGCCCTTCAGCAGAGAGAGGCTTTTTGCTCAGCTTCACAATCCCAGGTGCTCAGTGCTGTCAAGCAGCGTGTGAAGAGCTCTCACACACAGCCCTGTCAATGGCACGCCAGAAGCCATTTACCTGTTGCTGTGGGTACGAGCTGAGTGCAGGGAGACACTGATGAGGATTAAATATGCTGCAAAACAACTGCACACTGAAGGAGAGCCACTCACTGACAAATGAACACACACAGACCGCTGCACTCTCTCTGTGACTCAATGAACAATTACACACAAGAGGGAGGGAAAGTAGGGAGCGAGTTTTTATAGTTGAACTTACATTTACATGCTCACTCAAACATATACATTCTGATGACAGATGAAGCCATCTTCATGGATAAGAAACGCTAACAAATAAACCAAAGCACTCAGTGGCATTCACACACTTGAGTTCATTCTGTCCTGCCTGACACAGGCTCCTCTAACCCTTGGCTTCCCTCGGGCTGAAAGGCTGCATTGAGCAGCAGCCGTCTGTACAGGGTGTCTCTGTCTTGCCCTCGCTGCATATGCAGCACAAATCCTGTTGGAACTGTTTAGTGATGTTTGTGTCTCTCTGTGCATTCAACTGCTGAAGCCGGACACAAAGGACACAGACACGACCACCTGGTTCAGTGCACAGAGCTGAGAGACAGATGTGACCCAAACTTTATACACAAACACACACACAAAACAATATCTATATTCAACAGTGAAGATGCAATGTGGCAAGCAGCTTAAAATGTCCTATAGGCTTGCATTTGATTACATATTGTAGTCCAATAAAACAACACTTCATTCAGTGCGGCTTGTTCAAGGGAAGGAAAACAAAGATTAATTGTTCAATAGAGAATTTTTAACTTATGAGTATTGGTTTACATTTAAAACATATGTTAGCTGATACTGGATATTTAACTGTGAGTGCTCACTTAAAGTTAATTCTTAAAGCACTAAATAATTAAAACAAATGCAAGTTTTAGTTCTAAATAAAAATCAAAAATATATATTGTTTTACTTTGCATTTTATAAATCATAATGTTGATGCAAATTCACTATTAAAGCAATTGATTTCATGGTTTATTTTTGTCTAGACAAAAAAAAATACAGATTTTAATATCAGGCATTATGTAAATAAAAACGGATTACTGGTGCAATAAAGCAAATGTAACTAAATAAATAAAAATACAAACAAATGAACCCTGATAAGCTCAAAAAATTGTGGGTTTTAAACTAGACAAACTGTCAGAATAAAATATTATAATATAACCCTGTCTGCATTCTATTAGGAATTCACTGGCCTGCAATGATAATGCGGGCGCATATTGTCACCACTAGACATCTCACTCACATGTACACAAACACTTCTGAAGAGAGACTGCAGTGTGCTCTGAGTCAGTTTGCTTTGGCTCAGAATCAAATCGACCATCATCACCTTGGCAAACAATTCCTGGAATCCTGAATAAATTATTCATCTGAACAAGTTCCCTCCCCGCTGCCAGTCTCAACCCCCCTCCTCGCTCTCTCTCACCCTCTAAGGCCACAGACTGAGCTTCACTTAATGAATCTGGCTTAGTGTGTGCACACACAAAGAACTGACCAAATACAGCTACACCAATGATACACACACACACACACACACACACACACACTAGTTCTGCATTCATTCAGCAGCGAGCACTTCAGGACAAAATGAGGAAGAAAATGAAGACAGAGGGAACTGTGTTAAACACAGAGGGACAGCAGATCAGGGGCCTCTGATGCTCAGTAATTAAAGGGCTACATTGACAAGCACAGCCGTCCACTTCCTGCCCCCACACGGCCGGCCCACCCCCTCATGACCGTAAAACTCACCATCTTGCCCCGAGGCTCTAACGTACCGCAAGATTAGCATTGACCCTCGCACCATTACAAACTCTCGAGTGCGTTTACATAAAACGGTTATTTAACACTAATCCAAATCTGGTGGATCCTGAAAGCACATGACAAATCTGGCACCTAGATGCATTTTCCTCCCTTTCCTTTCTTTTCCAAAAGCACTACATGAAGGGCAGACTGTGTGTTATCAGACTGCTGTCATCACTAACTCCAGAGAGAGCAGGGAGTCCATGCTCCGATGCATAATTCATGCGTTTGAGTCCACTCAGTCAGAGCCCTATTGATAAACAAAAGAGAGGCTCTGAAAAAAAAGCCAGTCGATTAACCTGTTTGCGCAAAGCCCTTGCACCTTCCCTTCCCTCCCTTTTCATTTTCTCACCGTCTCTCTCTCACAGCTGGAGATAAGTGCCTGACAGAACCTTTCAGAAAATGCAGTGTCTGTGAGAGAGAGAGACATGTGGCCCAGACACACACACACACTCGGAGTAGCTGATGGATTGCGCATGCTGTTCCAATTCACCACCCTCACACTGATACCATTAACCTTGTGAGGCCTCAGGGTGAGAACCATAAAGGGCCTCTTCAAACTGAGCCCTCCTCATATGACTATACATCATATCACTACTAATGACATCGAGAGATAGAGAAATACAGGAAATGGGGGTGTTGCCTGGTATCTCTTTTAAAATGTATCAATTTCATAACCTCACTTGGTTACAAAACCCCAATCGATCAGTTGCAGAAAAAAAAAAAAAAAAAAAAAAAAACATACAGGCTGACAACAATTAGGACTGCTTGTGATGCCAACCATTCACATCAATTACTAAAAGAGGTTAAATAACATTTCCTGCTGGACACAGCTGACCTAGTGACCTTTATCTGGCCAGGCCTCCATCTTATCCTTTTATTTTTAGTTCTGTTGCGTGCAGACACCACTTTCTGCCACTTTTATTTATAGGGGCAGCATAGGAAACAAAGAGAAGAAAAGGGAACAGAATCGGGAAATGGCTTCAGACTTGCACAAGCCAGATTCAAACAGACGCTAATAACTATGCCTCTAACTACGGTAATCACTTTAATCATACTTCTCTACTCAAACTGTATGCTTGCATGTTTTTGTGCACGCACCCGTTGTAATATCTGCAAGAAACCTTCCATGTGATTTTCATCTTTCTGACCAGAAGAATTTGTCTTATACAATAAAAATAATCACACAAATGAAACCCACGCAATACACAATGAAAAGAATATGGGGTCCGAGAAGATCACATACCTGTTTATGCATTTCAATGTTCAGCCCATAGGACATCTCATAATACTGCAAGAAAAAAAAAAAAAAAAAAAGAGAAATGCATTTAGTACACAATAGTATAATGCTATTGACTGCAGTAGTGCAGAGTATCACCTATATCATGCACCCAATTTATTTCCTAGTTTAACACATGAAAAAAAAAAAAGTGTACACAAAGCTAGGACTCAGATAATTGCTTGACTATAGGAGTAGAGAGCAATGTTTATGTATCTCTCTGGCAACATTTGTTTAGTGGCATTTACTCACTACTAGCATTCATGAAAGCACACTTATCTCATACCAGTTACTAAACAGTGGTTTAAAAAAATAAATAAACTACGCAAAGATTGACAAATAAGCATTTCGTCCACCATTATTTACTCTCCCTTTCCTCACGGTTCTTCCATCTCTAAGAAACATTTATTTTCATTGAAAATTTCATTTCAGTTCCATCATAGGCATCTCTGTCAATTCAAGAGAAAAGTGGTTATCTATACTCAAAATAGCCATTCAGACAATTTTCATCTTAACAACTATTGCAAACATTTTTTTTTTTTTTTTGAGTATTTCATTTCGTTTATCTGGTAGTGGCCTTTTTACCACTCGGCATTCCCCCGAAAAATAATATTTAACAAAGGTGCCGGCATGTTGAGTCAATATCTACTGCATGTTCAAATAAGATAAGAGAGCGTAGAGCTCGGTTAACACTGTTCAACCTGTGCACTATTACATCACATCCTGATGGAATTCAGTTTCCACTCACTGGACTTCTAATAAGAGGCGTTAAGCCACACTAATATTAGTGTAATTCCTGAATTGCACACAAGGGTCAATATTGAGTGAGACTGCAATCATCCTGAAGGTTGATAACGTTTCATCTGGGTCAGGTCTCTATGTAATTTAAGACAAAAACTACTATACACACCTCCACTGAATAAATGCATGCACTGTTTGATTTTTAATTTGTTAGCTGACAAGACCTTTGTTGTTTACATTCACTGCACATCATAAAATTATTATTTAATCTTGACAAATTATTAACAATGGACTAGTCTCTTAAATGCTGTTTGTTTAAAAAATCCATATTTGATTAAACTGAGCCTGCTTTTCTCTCACACAAATCAAAAGACACTCAGCACCTCGGGTCAGAGTGGATGGAACAAGCAGTAACTCCCTGCCCAAAACATTCTCCAGGCACACTCTTATAACCTCAACACTGATCCTCCAGGGCAATCAATGCAAATGCTATCACACAATAAATAGGGGTAGTGGATACTAAACACCAGTTCAGATAGCTGGCTGGTGACCCGATTGATGTTTTCAGAGGAACAAAAGATCAACAGATAGAAGACCTTGGATTAAAAACAAACCACATCTTGCTCTTACCATGACATAATGCCGCTGCATCTCTGTCTTCTCATTGGCCAGTTTGTCATACTCCACTTTAAGACTGTAAGGAGAGAGAAAGACCATTATAATCAGTTCCTAGTGTTCCTGGATGGCAAAGCCACTTAAAGATCTCTAGGTGGTCACATACACATGCAACTTATTGACATTGTGTACTTATGCAGGGACAATTACATATACATATGAAATAATAAACAGTTACAACACACACAGGTATATTACGTACAACATTGTTATAGTTACTATTCAACAACTGAAAAGTTTAAGGTTGCACTGATGCTGCATTTGATTTACACAGAATCAAAGCGGCATCAGAGCCGCCTCAGAGTCTAGTAACAGGTGTGAAATGAGTCACAGCCATATTTACCTGTGGTACTGAGCTTGAAGGAACTGAAATTCATCTTTGATCCTGTCACAAGATTCTGCTACAGTGAATTTGAAGCCTGGCTGACCAGGCTGGTGAGGTGCCTGAAAAAAATAATAATTTATGTGAACCGTTGCAAAGGATAACCTTCACGTTACTAATATAATCCAACCTAGTCACTGTCTGATGCAGTATGCTATTACACCAACAACAGTGTTTTAGCATGTCATTATACCTTTGACTTCCTACCACCATAACCAAAACAACCTACGACCTTCTCCATTACTCCTTTTACGGCAGTCCAAGGTCTCAGGTTTTACTTTCACTGTGTTTTTGAGCAAGTCAGGGGTATAACCACGGGTGTCAATAACACATTTCATGCTTCCCGATTTTCAGGGAAATTATATTTCATCGGAGCTGAACTGCGGTTTGTCAGAAGTGCCCAGGCGCTCCCACGAGCTCGGCCCGTCGGTGGTTTTGAGCCTCCAACACTCAGCAGCGGTCGGCGTGACACAGACGGGTCACTGCGTCTAAACAGCCCCGGAGAAAACGAGCAGCTGATTCCCCTTCTTTCATTTTTTCTAAACGTTTTTTTCCACTTTAAAGTGAAATGAAAACGCACTACTGTTCAGAAGCAAGTTAACGTACGTCCAGAGGAGTACATCATTGTTTAGTTTGAGCAGAAATAAAGGACCGATGCGAGGGAGACGTCAGCGACACAATAGTGCTCAACGGTGGAGAAGGTAAACGCGCTCTTGCGCGGACTCGGAGCTGCCTGAACACAATGCATCAATATAATTTATGTTACTCACCGGATGCCGGCCCTGCGGATACATCTTGAATGTATCCTTTCTGAGGTGAAGATCCAGGGATGTGGCGCTCTTCAGTAATCCGAGTAGATGAGCGAGAGCCCGTCGGTCACCCCTCCCTGCACTCGCGGACACACAAAGCCCAGTCCGTCCACCGCTTCTTATACCCGATTTAACCCCGTTATCCTTCACACACAGCCGAGGAGCAAGACAAAAACACAGCGCGTTGGCTCATTATCTCCAATAAGAGTCAAGCATTCAGCTGCGCGCGTGCTGTAAACACAGAATAGTTGTGTAGAGCGAGTCAAACACACATTTGCTACATGTCATCTGCGACTAACAAGCTGCTTATGAGTCTTCTCGCAATAACAAGATTAACGTTACCTGACTGCTGTTTGCTTGAATGTAACCCTACAAGATTACATTACAATGTAAAACACGCTAGATAAGACAAAGCAACAGAACCCCAATCAACTTAGAGCAATTCCTCGATAAATGGGTCAAAAATTATACACTTGTTCCGTTTAGCACAATGTCGAGCTTCGAAGTAAATACGGCAATAGCAGCTTTGCAAATTACAAAACAGGAACGAGAAAATAAAGCACGAAGAGTGTTGAATTAGCTAAATAAACAGTCTAGATTACAAGTGGATTCTTTTGAAAGTTATCTTCCGCGTTACCTTTAGTCTCCATAAAATCCTTTTCCGCGGATGTAAATACAGCAATAATTCCTTGCACCGAGGAAGCGTCGAAGTCCTCCGCTCGTGACCTTATACGATCAGTATTAGGCGCTGGTTGGGAATCAATCCCAGCCCTAGAAAAGCAGCGCCTACAACCGCTTCGAGAATGGTTTCCTCAGTTCAGACTTGGTTCTCGCTTGAACACAATTCGCAGTATTCCCGCTGTTGGTCAATTCTCCCAATCCCTATTTTCTTGTTTGTTTAAAAATGTCTGATTGTGAAAAGTTTGCCTCATACGTGCCAGCCGCTCGCAATCGCTTTGCCTAGTTTCTCTAACACTCGCAGTACCACACACAGACTGCCCACTGACACGCGGGCTCAACTACCGCGAGAACAAGCGAACGCGACCAATCAAAGCTCGGAAAGGACTTCACAGCGCCGACCAATCAAACGCGGGATCCCCACGTGGGGCACGTCTGTTCCGCGCGTGCTGATTGGCCAATAAAAATCTGACCTCATGTTCGCCATTTTGGCTCTAAATAGGTTGCTTTCCCCGTAGACAAACAACTTACATGAGCTACGATTGTTCGAAGTCTAGCCACCAACTGAAATCTCAAGAGATAGATTGTAGCCTAAGAAATACACGTTACAAGAGAAATTGTCTGTTGCGCTTCTATTCACCGATTTATCAGCATGACTGCTGCCGCTTCAACGAAAAGCAGTGGAAAGTTGCATCAAATCTGGTTATACTTGCTTTGACGTTTCATAAATAATGTTTTAATGCCATGTTTTCAATACACTGTGAATCCGTCACTGGTGTAAAATAATATGTGAGCAGATGATCGACTGATTTAAGCCAAAACATCCATCAAATGTCCCGTTTTATCCTTTCCAAGGACGTCTAGCACAGTGAAGCGAGAGAGCACCCTCATTGCCAATGTACAGTTATGCTACCGATTTTGAATGTAACTCAAATTAACAGCATAATCTGTGAAATCAGCCCTCATTACTTGATTCACGCTGTCTGCTCAGCAACACCCTCCATGCCCACGTCTGCGCCCGAAAAAAAACCAACCTATCATGTTTTGCTCAGACCCACGTGGGCGCAGCTCCTTGTTCTGCGCGCGCTGGCCAATCAGAGTACTGGCGTGTATCTGATTGGTTAAGAGCGACACGGGTTGTCAGTTCGAGACCTAAGTTGTCAATCAAGCCCACGAGGGGTAGCGCGCTGACAAATGCCTGTGCCTCTCAGCCTCCCGCCTGCGAATAGTGCTTGGAATGGCTGCTTAATTAGCTTCGAATGGCTTTTCCTTCCAGCTCAAACAATCTGTCACTACCATGTGGTAAAAAGAGCCCTGCGTAAAACAAAAGAGGGAAAAGCTAGTAGGGGCTAAATATCAGTTTGATTTTTTTTTCCATGTATGCAAGTCGCATTACCACAAAACAAAACATTTATTCCACTCAAAGGCTGGTTCATCGTAGCCAACTGTTTCTGGCTTTATTTGTTTTCTCCAAATAGGGGTGTAATCTGATATGCTTAATAATCCTCTGTGCTTATTTATTTATTTATTTATTGATCATTTAAAAAAAAAAATTAGACATTTGCCTTATAAAACAGTAATCCGGGATACCTTAACATGGAAGGTGCAATGTACTTTTAAACGGACTAATTGGACACGTTTAAGATGTTTGCACTCAGGGACTTCAGGGTCATTTCAATACAAAGATCTGGGAAAAAGCCAACCATTGTTCGATTAAACTGTAAACTTTTGTCCATCCCATTTGGGCAGGTTATTGGCTGGAACAAATGTCTGGAGTGGAGCCGAGGATGGAGCATGGAGTCATAATGAGAGCCATTATTGACATAGTATTGCTCTAACATTTAAGAGAACTACATTTTGTCAGTGCACAAATGTAATATTTATTCTTTCTCCTGGAATTACAAAAATGTTCAAAATGCTAAACTGGGTTAATAGCAGACTCACTTCTAACAGTAAGCTCTCTGCAAGCTACTTGTGTACCGTTGCTGTGTGCAGAGATAATAGAGATTTCCTGCTTGCTCAGTGACCCCTCACAAAAACGTTCTGTATAATACAACAAAAGTGTGAGTCAATGAGTTTTCAAGCCACAGACAAGGGCTACCATAGTCCTGTCAAGTCTATTTTGATGACCGTAGTAACAGCTGAAGATGGCAGACTGCGCTCCACTCCTCTTTTCAAATTACTGCCTGGGCTATAAAACCAAGTATTTGCCATATACCTGCAAGAGATTCATTTCAGCAAAGATTTATGTGTTGCTATATAACCATTGCTAGACGATGGAAATGATTTAGCTGTAATTATGGAGTGGAAATGCACAACAGTTTCATATCCAAGTGCCTGTTCATTCGCACCTTTGTTCTGACAAACGCGCTTTGTATTTTCATGCTAATGCAGCTCCAAATGATAGCTGGCAGGATTATCCTCAGTGTGTGAGAAATGCTTCTTTCTCAGTCTCTGCCTGCCTGTTTTTTCATGCATGCAACCTTCCGCTACCTAGCTCTCTCTTCTTTGCTTGATTTCCCTGGTAGTGGAGCAGAAAACTAGGTCCGACTCTGCATGGCGTGCCGTGCATGTATTGTGGGACGCCTCTGTCTCTGGAATTATTGACGTGCTTTCATACGTGGGATTGGGGCCTGAAAAGAGACATTCCTGCTTACAATAGCTTCAGTGTGCAGCGCTAGGCTGAATGGGCCATGGTGTATCAGAGCGACTTGTCAGGCTGTAATCAATGCAAACAGGATGAAAAGCCTTATCAAAAGAGACAAACGCAGACATGAGCACTGTCGCCAAATGAAAACAAGAGTAAGAAAGATGGAGGCTTTGGCAGTTGGCCCTGGCCTGTTGTATGTGGAGTATGTGTGTGAGAACGAGGGAGAGAAATCGAGCCAATGAGCACTTAGAAATTCTCATTCTGTTCCAGTAAAAGTAATATCTTCAGTACAGGATCCACGGCGTAACCGTGCTGACTCACACGCCGCTCAGAAACAGCATATATTAGATGCTAATGTGCAGGTAATGGATGATATATATCCATATAAAAGGACTCGGTGCTTGTGGATCTGTGAGCGTTAATCCAACACTTTGATTTGGGAGCTGCCAGAGGTGATGGGTAAAGAAAAGCTTCTCTTTAGGGATTCTCCTCCCAATCCAATCTGCATCTGTATTGATGGATTCACTATAATCTCACCATAAAGAAGAAAGGGATTCCACACGGGCACCTGTGGCACATAAGCCTGTTGAGAACTCAGCTGGCTGTCACAGTGTGTGTGAGTGTGTATAAGCCTGTTTTGAGCACAGCCGAGTGTGTGTGTGTGTTTGTAAAGGGTGTTATATGTTCATAAACCTGTTTGGGACACAGCTGCCTATCACAGCTATTTGAAAAGCTCCAGGGGTAAGCCATAGGGCCATGAGAGCTCTCTTGAAAAAACTTGGCAGCCATATACTTTACTGAGTTTTTCTCCATGTTGTCTAAGGAATCAATAGCTGTGTCCACTCTTAGGTTCAGAGACAGGTTAAGTACACATTTCAAGAGAATCTGGATTATTTTCCAAGGGTAAAAACATTTATGGGGCCTCTTTGTGTATGTTAGACTCTCAGTAAAAATAGAGTAATGGAGAACATTTTAGCATCCATAAGAGTCTGACATTTCATTGGTTATTGGAGAATGAATGCTGTTTTTCCTCTCTAAATGTTCACACAAACTGTACATTAGCAACAGCCACTGTGAAATTAGCAGTATTACACAAACAACACTAATGCTTTTATACAACAGCTCAATACAGCTAATATTGAGGTATTATTGAGATACTATTTGTTTTTATATTTAAAAAAAAAAAAAATATTAAGTTTTAGTTTGTGTCATTTTTATTGTTTTTTTATGTCTATATAGTTAAAAAAAATACACTACACTAAAATTAGTTTCATTTTATAACAAAACTAATAATAATAAACTAAATAATAATTTAATAAATTTTTATATTTGATTTAATTTAACTTTATTTCAAGTAACAGGTTATTTTTTATGGTTTTAGGTATTATACTAGCCCTGATATAGAATAACGTAGATTTTAGACATAGTATTGCCAATGCAAAAAGTTCCAAATGAAGCCACAGAAGCCACTGTTCACATCTCTAAGCAACATGCAGTAGCTGCGAATGAATCTGTGTTTTTGAACAAATCGGTTGAGTGATTGATTCAATGACTCACTCGTAAAAACAGTCACCTGTTTCATTCCTGAATAAATCAGTGCATTTGAACGAATTGGTTTAAAGGTGCCATAGAATGCATTGATACAATATTTTAAATTGTTCTCTGATATCTACATAGAAGGTATGTGGCTTAGGTAAGGGCAAAAATTCTCCAGAAACAGTTTTACATGTGCATTTACAACCCTAGGATTTCTCCCTAGAATGAAATGGTCTTTTATTGGCTTATTTGGAAGGGTCATGAATAATAATGTTGAGCTCTGCTCTGATTGTCTGTTTCACAGTGTGACTCATTTCAGTAGCTCACAGGAAGGAAACACAGGGAGGAAAATATATATTTCAATACTTTCTCTCGCAGTTATATCGTCGGGTAATTTTACTGTATAAAAAATGCGGGCATCAGGGAGCCGCTATTAATATGCGGGGCACTGAAACTGCTTTCAAATGCACGCGGTCGCTTTTTACTTTCACTTTCGCTTTCTAGAGTCGCGATCGCACGTACTCTGTTTATGCTATGGAGCGGCAGTACTTACCACACATTTTACAAGATCAGATGCTTGTCAGTGGTGCTCAGGATCTGTAAATCATTCGCCATCATCCTCAGTCATCTCTCCTTACTCTGTTTATGTGGTAAGTGAAATCTTATGTACTGCAATATTTGTTTGTTTTATTTATCTAGCACAATTAAAACAACGTAGCATTGACCAATGTGCTGTACAATCTCTAAATAAAAAGCACAATAATAACTTACAGACAAACAATGACCGACAACAATAAATGTTATAAAAAAAGAGGCTCCATCTAATCAGTCTGCAGAACCAAACGCTAATTCAAGTAAATGCACTTTCAATTTTCATTTAAAATAACCTAATAACGGAGCCAGTCTGAGACGTAGAGGTAGCTTATTCCAGCGCTTCGGAGCTGCTACTGCAAATGTCCAGTCACCACTCAATTTCAGTCTAGTTCTTGGAATGTCAAGGATCATTTGATTTGCTGATCTGAGAGACCTGGGTGGTTTGTATATATGAAAGAGATCCACTAGATAAGATGGGGCCGAATTATGCAATGCTTTTTATTAGTGCTGTCAATCGATTAAAAAAATTAATCGTGTTAATCACAGTCATGGACTGTGATTAATCATGATTAATCACACATTTAAAATACTAGGATTTACCTGTAAATGTGTTGAAATAAAGAAATGCATGACAAACTAGTTTAAGGAAACATAACCTTTCACACTTCCGCCAGGTATGAGACATAATCCTTATTATTCTTTTATCATTATTCTTTTGTTTTTATTCAGCCATTATCAGTCTTTATACTGGCAATAAAACGTTTACCAAACCACATCACTTCAATCCCAGTATACATTTACCCAACTATTATCAAAGGTATTTCTAAATAAATACAACAAAACATTTTCTTGCGACCAAAGGTATGCACTTTTCTAAATAAATACAACAAAACATTTTCTTGCGACCTTACGTGAAGTATTATGACAAAATGCATTACTGAAGTTAAGATATGCTTTTTATGGACCTTGTTCTGCAGGTGCATTAGAGCATTTAGATGTAAGTTACAGCATTCATCTCAAGAAAATCACATAAGACAATTTATGAGTTTAACCAGTGCACTTTTACTCAGAACTCACTTCAAACCACCATCGTGTGTTTATTATGTTTGTAATAACTTCCTTTTGCGATCTCACATGTGGAATTTGGTTGTTTACTGTTGTTAAAATATGCTTTTTATGGCCTTTTATTTCTGCTGTGTTGTATCGCTGCAAAAATGAGCATTTCAGATGTAAGTTACACATTCATCTCAAGAAAATCACGTTGTGATGTTACCATATCCTATCGTAATCGTGTGTTTATTATTTTATATAATCTATAGTAGCTGTTGTCATGTTTATTTCTGCTGTGTTGTATGCTCTGGCTGAAACTCACGTTGTGATGTTATAACCGCCTCTCCGTTCTGAAGTTGCCAGGTATACATTCCAAGTATGATACACATTAGTAAAATTATCTATTTAAATTTTTATTTGTCTATATACACTTTGGGCGGCCGCGGTAGATTATAAAAGTAGCCCAAAAAACCGCAACCCACGGCTCTGTAATTTTTCCAGCGACTGTATTTTCAAAATAGCCAACGGCCACTTGTGCCACAGCCGCTACCCTGGCAACACTGTTCGCTGTATCCTCATCACACACTGATAGATAACCTTCCGCGCTGCAATGACGGGAAGAAGTTGGGGTCAAACCTTATCAAACGATTAATTTGCGTAAAAAAAATATTAACGCGTTAAAATTTTTAGATTAATCACATGCGTTAACGCGTTAACGTTGACACCCCTACTTTTTATACAATAATCAATCATTTAAAATCAATTCTGTACTGCACTGGCAACCACTGAAGTGACGCTAAAATCGGTGTTACATGCTGTTTTTTACGAGTACCTGTTAAAAGCCTAACAGGCTACTGCTAGCAAGGAGCTAACCATGTCCCTTTAGTGGCTCGCATTATTTTATTAGAACTCGTATTTTGCTTTCCGTGCCTTTCTGAATACAGACAACAACCCATCCCTGCACTTCACATCCCCTGCACAGCCTGGAACATAACATTTATTTCCATGATCTGCCATTTTCGCTGTTGTCCTCACTTGTTTCTTCACAATACCTGCAGAACTTCTGATGGTTCGGTTGGCGACTGGCCGAGAACATGGGCGGGTATATGCAAATGTTGGGGGCGTAACTATTAGTGATCCCGACTGTTTTAACGTCACAGTCAGTGTTATGTTCTGATTCGCCTATTTTTCAGTGGTCTTTTTTATTCACGAGATTTACATAAGAAGGAGGAAACAATGGTGTTTGAGGCTCATGGTATGTCATTTCCATGTACAGAACTCTTATTATTCAACTATGCCAAGGTAAATACAGTTTTCCATTCTATGGCACCTTTAATGAATGAATCAGTGACTCACTCATAAAGACAGTTACTTTTCGCCATCTACTGGTGTAGTGATGTAACCTGCAGAAAGAGTCACTCTAAAATCTCCACCACTAATGGACAGACTAGTGCATTAGTATCTGTCTGGAACACACGCACACACGCACACACACACACACGCACACACACACACACACACACACACACACACGGAGTGATAGAAGCAGTGATAAGAAATGACCATTGCTGCTGGAATATTACTTGTGGAACACTGCTCAATGATATTGTATTATCGTTGATCATTTGTTAATATGTATGCTTTATATTTTTTAGCTACATTTAAAATAAATTATTAAATGCAACAGCTGTTTCTTGGGTGCAGGAGAAACAGCAATGGAGAGACACCAAAAGAAGCAAGTGAGTCTGGAGTTCTTCAGAGGGGTGCAGTTATTTTTGGTGATTGAGACACAAGTGGATAGGGCTTTAAAAGCAGGTCAACAAAGTGGCCAGGTGCTGCAGGCGGAGTGTGAAAGCTTGGGGGGACGAAAAGTCAAGCACCTCCTCAACACCGCCAGTATCTGTACTGCCAACCAAGCCATCATCTGACAAAGAGAACAGTGGATGAGAGGAAATATAGCTAACTCTACACCTACACATACAAACACCCACAGATACACTTGTTCATGCTCACTAGCTGTGGAGAGGCTCTACTGAACACTCTCTCGCATGGTACCTCTCATCAAAAAGTACCTTTTTACAACTGTTTAATGAGAAACTCATAATTTGTTCTAATAAAAGAAAGACAATTCCATCATAACTGATGAGACTGTAAATGTGAGGGGTTTGTATGATGGAAAGACCTATATTTTGTTCTCATCCTCTCTCAAGATGCTGTGTAAACAATTCAACAAATCACAAGCACTCAAAATTTCCCTGGGGGAGATATTGTTCTCTGAGGAAGATGTCATGTAACTATTCCCCTATCCAGTGAGACACACACACACACACACACACACATACACACCTGTCTAAAATGCAGTATTATAGGAGGCCCAGTGTAAAACAAAGGTTATCACCTCAGATCAGGTCTTATGGGAAACACAACAAAGAGCAGTAGTCCAGCCCAGCCCAGCCCTGAGGGTCTCATTAGCATGACACAGCTGTGATCAGGTTAGCACACCCAATCTGTCCATGCTATCAGCCCCCAAGCACAACAAACTTAAAGTGAACCTGCATTAAAGATGCTAGTGTTTTTCTTTTTAAATATTGTAATTAAAAGTATTATTTTTAAAGTTAGAGATGTTATATTAAATTAGGATCAGTTGCAAGATATGGGATACCTCTTGTGATAAAAATGACAAACACAAACTTCCTGATAATAATAATAATTGTTATTATTATAATTATTACACAAATTATTAAACATAACTTAATTATTATGACAGTTAAGATCAAAACTCCTTCACAATAGTTCTTTCACAATGGTTTTTATGAAACAACAACTTTTTTTAGTTCTTCTACCCAGATGTCTGTATATGAGTTTTAGTTTAAGTCCAAAAACTAAACTATAGATTATTCTAAAATAATTTTAGCAGTAATTGTTATGTTGAAAGGGCCTTCATCTGCTTTCCACAGCTGTCATTCCCGTGAAGAGGCTTCAGATTTTTGTCCTTGTCCTTTACTCAGAATGTTCTATCATTCAGCAGCTGTCTTCTCCATTATATCATTTTTCTTATTGCTCATTATCTAGTGCCTTTGGGTTGATAAAAAATAAATCCCCAATAAACATGGCAAACACACACAGCACTGTACGTGTATTCATCTCTATGGACTTGAAGTGAAATACGCATAGACCACACAAACCCAGAGACCTGTTGTGTATACATAGACGTACACACCTTGGACACTATCAAATACATCACACAAACAGGTTTTCCTTGTGCGGACTTATGTACTGTACAACATCTCTTTCTCCCATTTACACTAACACAAGCGGAAGATATTCTTGTCACATCCTTAATCTGAAACTCCTGTGGACCTCTATCAGGCTTTTAACATCTCCAATCCCCCGCTCTCTCTTTCTGTTGACTTCACAGAGTGCTGCTACCTTGTTATCAGCGTTTCCCTGTAGTCCACTTAGCGAAAGGCTAGGGAGCTGCCCAAGGTCTATCTAACTCATGAGAGAGTGCTGACTATTCTGCCACTGCAATTCTCTCTCTTTCATTATCTGTCTCTTAGATACTAACACATTTCAAAAACTCTTGGACAAACTCCATCGGTGTGTAGCCAATCATATTGTGAAACTCAGATAAGGTTAAGTACTCTTTGATGATATTATAGAGTGAGTTTAACACTAGTGCAGAAGGACAGAGCTCACGTTCACGGCCCACAACCCACCGTCAGGCCCACATTTCTTCAGGCATTTTTCATAATGATATTCATAACCTCAGAAGGACTCAGGATGGGTGAATAAGTGAAAAATGGATCGATATCTCTTGTTGATGTTGCTATTTTGTTTACTGTACATTCAAAAGGGGTGTTTTTGGCATTAGATTATGCTATGCTAGTGCTCTAAAATGTTTCCAGAGTAAAAAAATATTAATGATGTATTCAAATCAATCTATTCTAACAATGATAACCTTCGTTTATGAGTTTGAATTTTTATATAACCTTTGAAGGCGATGATTTACTAAACATCTATTTACAAAATCTATTCTAACAATTATAACCTTAGAATCAGAATCAGAATCAGAATCAGCTTTATTCGCCAAGTGTGTGCAAACACACGAGGAATTTGTTGTGGTTTTTAAGAAGCTCTTGGTACATACATACATACATACATACATATAAACATACATATCTGACATGAGAACAGAACATTTAAATAAGCCTTAATAATAATAATAATAATAATAATAATGTGTCTGAATCTGGAACAGAAGATTTATGTACAGATTTGTGCCTTATTTACTCTATATATACAGCTGTATAGAAAATTATGCATACATATTTACATAGTTCTAGAGAGAGTAAATAATTAGAGATGGGGGATGGAATTACAGGCAAGAATTAGGGTTAGAGAATTACAGAACACAGGTAATAATTCCTGTGTTAGTTGTTTAGGCTGGAGATGGCATAGGGGAAAAAACTGTTTTTATGCCTAGATGTTCTAGTGCACAGAGATCTGTAGCGTCTGCCTGAAGGGAGAAGCGCAAACAGGTCGTGTCCAGGGTGAGAGGGTTTATGAGTTCAAATTTTTATATAACCTTTGAGGGAGATGAAAATAAAACTATTTGGCTTTCTGTCCATGATGAAGGACTCAAACACAAACTCGCCTCAAGCCTCTGGATCCACCACCCCTAGACTAATTAATTAATGTTTATATAATTTTTAATACATAATAAAACAGGAGTTGGGTTGGCGGAGGGATGCCAGAGGACTTGAGGTAAGTGTTCATTTCCTTTTGAACTTTGTTTAGTTTTCCATTTATTGTACACAAAATACCTAATTAGTCAACTTTGTGGTTTTTGAAGCAATTTCGAATATATATTTTCTTAGTTTGCATGCTGACACCAAAATAAGCTACTTTCATTTAGCAATTACATCACTTCTAGACAATTCTATAATAAAGATCCTTTCATTTTTATTTCAAAATTATACTTTTAATGCATTTTCCCTTCTTTTAACCATTTTAACTTTTAAATTCAGTACAATTCTTATTTTTTTCCTACCAACTATACATTATTCAAAACTATAATAAATGTTCTTTTATTTCCATTAATCAGTGTTTATATAATGTTGAATGCATTTGCATTTATTTTAAATAAACAAAAATCTAAGTAAAAATATAATTCTCTTTTCACAACAGATTTACCTTTTCTTAGACATGTTTGTAAGTCATGTTCTCTGTGATCTGACCCATTGGGTCCTGCTGCTGTTTCCTGGGATCTGTTATTATAACAAGAGATTTTCCTCAGGGATCAATGAAGTTCTACCGTATCCTGTTCTAATTAAGCTACAGAGAATAAACACGACCTCTTTCCAGTGAGAAACATGACTATGTTAAGATTAAAACAAGGTTATGAGATTGAAACAAAATAGATTATTGAAAAACTATTCAATCTCGATGTTTCTTTACTTCTTGCAGTACCTTCAAACTCTTCAGTTGCTAACAACATGTTTGTGATGGTTTTTTTTTTCTAACCTCCACTGCCTGCTTCATAAATGACCATGAACTCTGCTTGAGTGCTTTAAGAAAGCCCAAGCCGTCGTCTTGACCTAATGAACGCTGCTGGAATAAAGCAGCCGTGCTGTATCTAATGCTCAGGTCTTAAGTGGTTTGTCCCCTTCTGTGAGGTGATGGTGTTTCTGGGAATACAAAACGCTGTCTCTGTACTTCTCTATTAATGCTACTGCTTTATTCAACTCACATAAAGCACTGCATTTTCCTCCTTCTTTCCTTCTCTCACAGCAGAAAGCTTTTAAGTCCGTGTACAGTTTGCCACCGGCACTGAAAAGTGATGAGTGTGCCATAACCTGTTGCTTTTAGTGATTACCTTCCATTTGCATTATTTATACAGTAAAATCCTTTCGGTTGCTTTTTAAAGCATTATGTTAACAAGAGGAAAGAGTCACATGAGCCACAGTTCACTATCACAATAAAGAATTGATCTGAGCAGGATGGGCTGCATTTAACCTTCCTTTTTAAAGGCTCCATTAATGCACTCACAGAGAAGAGTGGCACTCCCAGCATGCACTAGTGTTAATGGCGCTGTGACAGAGGCCTGGGTGGACAGTCTGGAATGTGCGTCACTGACAGCCTACAACCTACAGGGTGTGAAATTTCTCTCTCTGCTCTCTCTCAAACACACACGTACACAAAAACCCACTACACACACTCACACACCCACAAACACAAATAACTCGACAGCATGAGGTGGAGTGACTGGTTGCCATCACAAGCAGAGAGAATAGGAAATGGTTTCAAAGGTGAATTCAGGCAACCATTTCCTGCAAACAGTCAAAACAAGTGAAGGTAAACATCACAGGCATTTTGTGTAAACCACAGTTGATGGATTAGAATTGTACACTTCCTTTCAGTATAATGAAGGGCGATGAATTTCACATTAGGGCGTAGCCAGTGTCATTACACAATGGTTATTTGATAAAGTCAGCCGCAAATATCTGAGGATATATGAACAAAGAACAAGATCAGAGGTATAAAATGAGATTTGCATTTACACTGCATCGATGCAGACTGACGTGTGAGGAAAATATTTGTATAGATTTGAGTAATGTCAGTTGCAATCTTTATGTAATCTGACACTGAACTGCAATATTCCCACCAGGGTTATACGTCAGTTAAAAGGCGTCAAATTACAATTTAATTGAGGTTGCAAACATTATGCATTATAATAATTTGAATTGAAATGTAAAAAAAAAATGTAAGTTAAAATTTAAACTAATTGTAATAAAAAAATAATGAATTAAACAAATTCTACTTTGAACAAAAAAGTAACAATTCTCAAGACAAATTTGTAATGTTGGCCGGTTACATTTTTGGACGGACAGACAGATAGAAACAGAGACAGATTCTTTATCCAGTCGTTCCAATTCAAATTCTTCTGAGACAAAGTTTTAATGTTGGCCGGATAAATTTTTGAATGAAGTTTAGCTGAATTTGTTTATAGGCCTTACAGACAGAAAAAACTATAGAAAGACAGAATGATACATAAAATGACAGACAGAGACAGAGACAGAGACAGACAGACAGATAGATAGATAGATAGATAGATAGATGACAAAATAGGACAAGATAAAATGATATTTGAACAACAAAAGTACTTATATGCTTAGCACATCTTCCTTCAAGGCAGAGGGTGTTCAGCTTATGCAGTGAGGTACAGAGCAATCAGACAGCCTGTGTCTGCGAATGCAAAAACTAGAGTATCTGTAGGGATGGAGGATAACAATTAAAGAGCGTCTGTCAGAGTCAAGCACCCCCTCTCAGCCTTTTTTCCCATTAATTGGGATGTAGGGAGGCTGAGGGCGGGCAGGTTCAAGAGGCTCCATGTGAATGACAGACCCACTCAGGGGCCTCTTCAGAAACCATCCAGAGCAGATGAGTTTCTGACAAAACGTGATCAACAGCATATGGTAACAGCTGAGGGTACCCCCCCCCCCATGCCCATACAAATACACTTTCTCATTCACGGGTACAGCAGTCTGCCATCAGTGTTCATTTAGAGAGTGATGAGAATGTTTGGATAATAACAGAATTTCTCAAAGGAAAACAATATTGCTCAGGTTGCTCCTTAGGTGTTCAGCTGGTTCATATAAGTATTGTTTTATCTTAAATAAATTCCGATGGATGGGTGTAGAGATGGAATGTGAATAGTAAGAATTCAATGTGAAATGTTTGAGTTACAACAGAAACTCTAGCCCTATTTTGCTTTCAATTTAATCTTACGTATGTCTATAAAAACATTTAAAAGAATAAATTGTCATCATTTACTCAACCTTATGTTTCTCATGTCGCACCAGTATGATTTTCTATCTTCTGTGGAACAACAAAACAAGATATTTGAAGGGGTCATCGGATGCTCATTTTCCACAAGTTGATATGATTCTTTAGGGTCTTAATGAAAAGTCTGTAACATAGTTTGGTTAAAATTTCTCAATGGTAGTGTAAAACAACACAATTTTTACCGTCAAAACAGCTCTGTCTACAGCAAGCTGTTTTCTTGCATGCCGCTTTAAATGCAAATGAGCTCTGCTCACCCCGCCCCTCTCTTCCTAGCCACTCTCTGAGAGAGGCGGTAAACTTTAGCCGCATTCATCGTGAAACTTGCTAACTAGCACGTTATTAGGAAAGGCGATTTGCAAAGATTCATAAAAAAACCTTTACACTCACTTCTTCTGGAGGTGAAGCTGGATCACGAATGATTCACGCAAACATAGATGCATTTAGGCAGATCGGAGCGCGCATTCCCTTCAGAAAAAAAAGTAATCCACTGCGTCTTCAGCGGCTCAGATGTCGGGAGTAAATGACGACTGCTATGTTCATTATTACATCCAACAACAGAATACCTCAATCACTTAGGAGTCATTCTTGTCTACATATGCTCCGGTGTCGAAACAATGGCGGACTGATGACAGCTCACTCAGGGCGGGTCTAAGGTAAAACGCTAGTGTCAATCAAACAATCGTGGGAGGGCCTGGGTCTGTGTGACATCACAGCCAATCTCATCTGAGATTGGCTCGATTTGAGAAAGGGGAAATGATTTAATGAGATAAATAAAAAAACACTGGGTGGATCTTTATCATTATAGGGTGGTTGTGTACACACACTGCCAACACACATTTCAGTTCAAACAGCTTGTAAAAGTGCATGTTGCATGTTTTTGTTAATACATTGAAAGTTAATAGAGTCCTATGTTGTTTTGGGGGCCCTCTGACTTTCATTGTATGGACAAAATCAGTTTAAACGGTTTTCAAAATATCTTTTGTTCTACAGAAGACAGAAATGTCATACAAGTTTTGAATGACACAAGGTGACATGAAACCTACAAACCATTCTCCTACAAACCATATGTATGTCACTAGGCAGAAACGTTTAAAGTCTAGTATTTCATATGCAATATGTGAACTGCTCGTTCATGTGGAGAAAGAAAAACAAACACTTGTGTTTCTTTGTAACCCTGCTATAGACAATGAGCAGAGCAGAGGGTGAGAACGGAAGTTAAGAGCACTTGTAAAGAGGCCAAGAGTGTCAGCAGTGGTGGATGTGACTTATCAGTTCAGTGCTAAATGGGTTCAGTGTCCACTGTCACTTGAGGCTTGATGCTTGAGGCTACAAAAGCTGAAGACTGCAGTCTATTAAAGTCTGGAAAACAAAAAAGTCTTATTCAACATAAAATTACATGTTCAATGAATCAATATGATTTAGACGTGTAAATCTCTGCCTGTTTCAGACATACACAGAGTGTTCTGGTCACTATGTACTTCACACACTTTCTGGAAGGAGCGGCGAGGAGATGGGAGCAGGCGGGCATGCCGTGACAATACACACCACTGTGTTTTCCTGTTGAACACAAAGGCTATCTGTCACTGCAGGCCCCTTCTGACTCACTCCTCCTAGATGCTAATTTCATGACCTTCCCAGAAAAAAAATGAAAGAAAAAAAAGCTTCCCCTCTGGTCCTGACTGCAACTTAAATCCCCCTCCAGGCGAAATTGACTTCACACAAGTACTGCCATGCTCACTGAATGACACAGTCTCTCTAAAAATATCCCCTTCACTGGCAATGGATTGCTGTTGAGCTCTATTTCCTGTCAGAACACACTCGACTAGACGATGAGATGGAGGGAAGGAGAAAGATGAAGGGAAAGAGTGAGAGTGAAGGCACAGAACCGCTTCAAACATGGAGTTATCAAAAAAGCACCAAGCAGGGGTTGCGATACACATCAAATGCGCCTCAGGCTCCCTCTTATCATGCATGCATTAACACCCACAGTCCCTCTTACACATCCTAATAAACACAAACACACACCTCACAAACGCATCGTGTTGGTTTAACAATCATGAAAGCTGACACACTTTCATGATTTCACACACACACACACACACACAAAGAGGTGCTAGCTCAGAGCAGTCAGTTACTCTGATTAGCACTGATTAACTTCCTCACGGATCATGAAGTCTGCCGGGGCCTGATACAAGATGCATCGATCGTAACGCTCAGCTGTTTCTTCCGGACCAAAAACGTCTCCAAACCAAAAACCTCATAATCATCTTTCTATTTTCTTACACACAAGAGAGAGAAAGCGATTAGCCAAATCAACAGAGATTAATGCGCTAACACGTGTGTGTGTGTGTGTGTGTAATCCATTAGTCTTCTTTTCCAAAGAAGATTAAAAATGGACTTTCTTTTAATTCTCTAATTATCAGACTGCTCTATGTTAATGTATCTCCAACAAGCTCTTAAGCAATTATTATGAGTATGGCTGATGGCAAGCGAAAAACAAATAGCATATTTAACTGGCGCTAATGGCTTAAATTACTGTACAATTCGGTGCCAGTGAACTTATTTCGTATTTATCCACTTTAAACTAAAACAATCAGAGAAGCATTTCACAGCAATCTTCAAGGTCAGTCTTGTTAAATTGCAACCCTTTGAAAGGATTGTATCTATTACACCTGTGTGTCCAGTTCACATTTCTCTCATGTGGTTAGCCAGGAAACAGTTGGGTGTGTTTTTTTCATTTAAGATGTTTTTGCCAAGTGGCTCGGTGAGTCACACACCATAATGTCACGAGGCTTGCACGTCGCCGTGTGAGTTTCTTTCCTGATGGTGTGAATCCGGACCTCTGTGTGAATTAGGGCAAAACTCCCCAGGAAGAACTGTATGGACTAAATGACTAACATGTGGTGTTACCCTACCATTTTCACTCCTGTCTTCAGCCATCTGTCCTTCCCGCTCAATGAGTGATCCTTGTCCTTTATATGCAGTCAGGCAGTTGGAGTTCAGGCCAGACAGGATTTCTGGTACCATGGTCGTGGATACATTTAGACTGGTGTTCATTGCCATAGTACCGTAGAATGCCAAATTTACCATGAGAACATGACGTTATGACAACACTTATTGGCAGATGGCAGAGTCCATTCACTAGCCTGCAACAAACTGATTTAATATTAACAAACAAATTTAATATTAGTGATCTATATATTACACTGGTCAATTTTAAAGGCCATCAATGAAGAAAGGTTTTTTTTAGAACTAGCTGTAGCAAATTCAAATACCACAAGCAAGGGTTAATGGGGCCACAGTAACCAGATAGTAACAGTAACTCCTTAAGAACAGATCACAAACAGATATCAAACTATAGCTGTGCGCAAAGTGACAAATCTCTTATGCAATAAACCCCACTGCAAATTAACAGACACTTCAGAGGGAAGATATTTTGGAAATTGACAAAAAAAAAGTTTTCTATGATGATTATTTATTCAAGAGATATAGATTTTCAGCAGGGGGAGTCTTGTATCTTTGTCAGCATTTTGAGCCACACATTAAAAATGTATTATTGCTTTCCATTTCGTCATACCTGTATGCAGAGGGTGATGCCGAAAACCTCAGCAAAAATGGTTTTGCAGATCTGTTCATAAGATGGTCATCACAAGTTTTGTTTACAAACATTTTTACTTTGTTCCCCTATCATTTGCCCATTAAATAAATGTAAAATATCATTAAAATATATAACTGAACAAATCTATAGAAAATTATTATTATTATTATTAGTGTTAATTATTATTATATGTCATCAATATACCTGGTAACCCTTTCATGGTAATCTGAATTGTGATGTACTAATGTTTGTCCTCTTTAGGTAAAATGATGATACAGGAAGGTTGGAGATTCTGTTGTATGGAGACTCTCATCTCGGACATCATGAATGTCCTGCAGAAGTTCATTCAGGAACAGATGCTTCTACATCTGGGGAACTGAGCACCTGAAGATGGATAAGATATCATGAATGTAAAACCAAACCTTATACAATTCATAATAACAGTGATTTTTCCCCCAGTTATACTGGAACAAAACTAAGCAATTCAATAACCCATCTAGGAAGGAAAAAAGAGTTTATATTAGCATGTCAGAATTGTGTTATTTTATTGTGCAGTTTAAAGTTGATTGATAGGTTCTGGAAAAAGAGTAGGGAAAAATCAATCAGTAGATCTTCTGTATTACATGATAGAATTTTTTCCTCACAGAGCTACTCACACTGTTGGCAAGACTGCAGTCCTCACACACTGGACTTCCTAATAGTCTCAGAGCAGGAGTTGCCCTGGTAACATACAGGTAAGTGTCTAGAGTCCTGATGGTTGTGCCACATGAGACAGAGAGAGCAGTTCTGCACTCACGTGATGACTGGCAGTCTAAACAAATGTCTAAAGACAGTTGAGACATCGTCAGCTCACAGTAAACTGTAAAGAGATACAGGACAAGATAATGACAAATGTAAATATAGTGAATACAATATGGGCGTTTACTATGTTTTTTTGTTTGTTTGTTTTTTTTTGTGCCAAAATAAACATTGGAATGCCCATCAATGGAGAAAAGTTTCCCCCCTAATGATAAAGTTACAACACCTATACCAACAGGGCTAACTGTCCATGTTAACTAGCCAAACCTTGACCCTAAGATATACACACAGAGCGACTTTCAATTGGAAGGCTGCGTCCTTCCTAGTCTAGTCCTTCTGAGGCCTCGAGGCTAGACTCTTTCTCAACATAGAATGCATAAATGAGATAGCCTAGTATTGCTGCTGGCTATGTTACCCTGCAGACACAGTGCAAAAAAATACTAATAAAAAATATATTTTGAATTATAATTTATATTTAATTATTTAATTATTGAATTATAATTTATATATATGCTTTCCTGTAGCTCAAATGGTAGAGCATGGCGTTAGCAACGCCAAGATCATGGGTTCGATTCCCAGGGAAAGCAAGAGCTGATCAAATGTAAAACTGTAACTTGAATGCAATGTAAGTCGCTTTGGATAAAAGCATCTGCTAAATGCATAAATGTAAAATGTAAATGTATATTAAAAATGTTTGTGGTCTCCCAGTAATTTACATCACGGGAGGTTTGGCATTATGTGATTAATTTACAACACAACAGAAGAATTTTTGTGTGTGTGTTTTGTATTTCATAATGATCTCAAGCAAGCCTTCCAAGGATCCTTAAAATTTAGAAGGCCTTTGACACCGCTTGATGATGTGGCAGCCGAGATATGCAGCCTTACCAGGACACAGCCTTCCTATTGAAAAATAACCACAGAGACTAATGATTTAACCATGAGACACACCTGGAAACAATCACAACAGGAAAACAACCAACATAGGAACAGGAAACAAAAGAAAACACTTCAAAATAAAAGTCAACATGCACCCAGAATCTGTTACACCCTTCTCAAATATTGTGAGAGTCAAATACACTGTAGATCAAACACTGTAAACATGACTATGATTTCAAGGCGTATGATGAAATAGTTCTTCCCAAAATGAATCCTGTCAGTCTGAGGGCTCAATCTGACACACACTCCTTTATGTGTGGGTTTCAGTCTTCACATCATTCCCACAAGTCCTAAGAACATGGCTTTTGACATATGAATGAACATACACACACACACCCTGTACAATATCATCCACCATCATACAGACACATGAAATCTCTTTCTTGTGCTTCCCTCTCTTATTCAGTCTCCCCCAGGACAGCAAGTCCAACCAAGATCTGAAAACACATTTTCGGCTCTACTGAACAATCGACTGTGAGGGTGCAGAGATGCTTGTCCTTGCTGCTCTCTCTCGCTGCCTCTCCACCTTGTGTTCGGACAGTCCAATAAATCTATATTGCTCTGGCAGCATGCCACTTACACCTAAAGCCTGCTTTTTAGACAACCTTTTTTAGTACAGACTTTTTCTCCCCCTCCTCCAATGCCAGCTTCCTGTGGATTACTACAGACAGATTGCATGCTCAGCAAAGGACACTGAGTCCACCGCGCGCTAGCACTAATGAGCTATCTGGCCCACTGATGGGGCAACCGCACATACCCACGTCAAAGTCGCTCAGTGACCCTCACTAATTGGGTGCTGGCAGAGAACAGCTCCATTTGCCCAAGATGCGTGTAGAGAAGCACACTACCTGAACACGCAATGAGCAGAATAAGTATGCACCACATTTATCACATAAACGTCACATAAGAAAACGCTTCCTGCAGCATGCTGTGAATTTCTTTTTAGCCATACTGCAAATTATTTAAGCATGTTTCTATCTAAGAGTAAAAAAGAAACATAATTGTGATAAAGTTTAAAATAAAAATAAAGTCATATTGTGAGATATAGTGTCACACTGTTGCAACTGCAAAATGTCACACATATACAGTCAAGTCACAATTATCTATATATATATATATTATTAGAGGCAGAAATGTGATTTTTTAAAATACCATCAAAGAAGCAGAGCGATAACTAAACTTTGTTTTAGCAAATACATTATAAGAGGCTCTAATATTTAAAGTAGCCATTTCTGTTATTCTTCTTGGTTTCTTTTTCTCTTATGAGGACGCTTCAATACCCACATGTTCCACTCACCCTCAAAACCACAGAGAAGACGCTCATCTTAGGCAGGAAGTGGCTGCTGAGGCCAAGACTTTTCAGTGGCAGTAGATGGCAGAACAAAGGAAGTGCGTCACAGATCAGACAGGCTGAACTGTGTCTTGGAACACCGCAGACTGACCACATTCTAGAGCGTCTATCTGTGAGAGCACATCTGTACTTCACACAGGAACATAAACAGGTCATGCATCCTTGCACCCAGCGCTCACAAACCCTGCAGATATCACATGTTCAAAATGCTGTTCAGAAAGAGAAGAATCGGCATCAGGGTGAAGACTTGCAATTTATTTATTTATTTATTTTAATTAATACATGTATCACAGTTTCCAGAAAACATGAAGCCATATAAATGTTTTCTACATTGATAATAATAAGAAATGTTTCTTGAGCACCAAATCAGCATATTTAAATGATTTCTGAAGAATCATGTGACACTGAAGACTGGAGTAATGACTACTGAAATTTCAGCTGGAATAAATTACATTTTATAATATATTATAATAGTTATATTTGAAATTGTAACACTATTTCACAATATTAAAATGTTTTTAAATAAATGGCAGTTTTGGTAAGCATAAGAGACTTCTTTTAAAAAATATTCATATTCAATTTTGAAATATACATTGACATATTACATTAGAGGAAGCCAGATTTAAAAGACATTAAGGGGTCATTCAAATGCTTTAAGTCTTTTCAACATAATTTGGGTGTTTGGGAGCAGTACCTGATAAATCCACCAGTGAGGGTGGAATCTGCCTCATTAACAAGTGTCTGTGAGCCATGATGACAGCGAATGGAAACTCACACCAATTCCGGATAAAAAGAGGAAGAGAAAGAGACAAACATAAACACACAGAAAGGGAAAAGCAGTGTAAGCTGTAATTAATGTCACACTCGTTAGCATGCTAAGCAAGCTGAGAACCAGACATAAGTTAGAACACTGACTCTTGGTAACACATTTTTATACACCCACGCACACACATCTCACACAGTTTGTTTACAAGCATTAAGTGCAGACTTACTTTCAAAAGTTACATTTATCTACTATTATAATAGTTTTTTATTCTGTTATTTTTAATAGTCTTTAGCTTAGTGTTTTCCAGGTTTTAGCCGGTCTTAGTGTAATCACATTACAATACCTTTGTGTGTGCTGCAAAAGTCAGATAAACAGAGCTGAAATATGATAAATTACTAGATAAATGCTACTAGTCTTCATCTGCCTGTCCAAGTGCACAACATAATGCGTAATCAAATATATGAATGATTAAATAAACATTACCATGACTTTCTGAGAAATCGCACAACAGCAAGGCCAAATGTAGTCCTAATAACAAAAAGACATGCTGGAGGAAACCCAGCTACAACTGCATTATCAAGGTCGGTTAGTCCAAAAACCGGACTGTTACGTTTACTTTTAAAGTGCATGTAAAAACATTTGTGTTCCTGCAGATTCCAATCTCCCTCTTTGTAGTGCTAATTTTATATCTGCTACCACACAGACATGTGTCAAGAGGAACTGGCAGGAACCTGCAAATCTGCATAAGCAAATCTACAGAGCCGCAATGAAGACACTTCAGTAATGATCCACCATCTTTACGAGCTTCATTAGCCACACACACAGAACAGAGGAGCACCTGTGGCAAGGCTGAGCTCCCAGGCCTGGCACTCATGGCCCACCCAAGTGTGTGTATGTGCATGTGTGTGCAGGTTCAGGGCCTACAGCAGTGTTGCGCATCGGGGCCTATGAAACGAGAGCCCTTGATGAGAGACGAGTGGAGCGCTTTACTGTGTGTGAGAGAGAGAGCAGGCTAAACCACAGCTCTACAGCAGGCTGTAATTCACCCGCCACTGAAACCGCCGACATTGCTGCTGTCACCATCTGCGCTGCACTCGCTCTTATATACATGCACGCACACACACACACACAGGATTTCCTTGTTTGTTTACGTAACGTCAAGAATCGGTCACATGCAAAAATGCAGCTTCTGACAGAGAGCAAAATTGTGATCCAGGGCGCTTGTCGTGTTCGAGGGCTGCGATCATGCCTCGGAGATGAGGTTTCATTTCTCCCACTGACCTCTCAGGATAAACTAGAAAAGCCACTTAACTCTGGGGCTCAGCTGCCAAACCTCAAGAGAGTTAGTCAGAGAGGGAAAAAAGAGAGAGACAGACAGGGAGTGACAAAAAACTGACACAGGAAAAAAAGAAAGAAGAAGTGGTTACTTGACTGCAGTACAAGCAGTGTGGTTGTGTGTGGTGCTACACAATTGTTACATTTAATTTGTTTTATTACACTTTTTGCATGCAGGATCTTGTAGCTATAGGGTTTAAAGAGTTTCCAAATTGGGCCTTAAAATGCCATTAAGTAAACATTTGGCTTTTATGAGTTTATGTCTGCTGGGATCCATCTATATGCTATATGTATATGCTGTGTGTGTGGGTGAGTACACTTAAACTTGGACAAAATTCACTTAGCACATGTGTACATTTATAAATTACAGTTTTTCCAGGATAACACAGCTAAAATATTGCTATTTTTGTGTAATTAAATTCTCTCTAGAATGAGAATGCCCTGATATCACCTGCAACTAACTAGCTCGTAGGTTTAGGACTGTATTAAGCTAAAGCTACTTTTTTTTTAAGGTTAACACTTTACAATAAGGTTCAGTTTGTTAACATTAATTAGTGCATTAAGGTACAGTCATATTAGCAAAATGAGTAGGAAATTTTGTAGGCAAAAAGGTAATCATGTATGAAGAACAGCTCACATGGAAATCGTTTTCAAACCGAGGAGCTTTCTATTGGTCAACACAGCAAATTTGTGAGACTGTCTTGAATCTGTTGCAAAATCTGCATGAAAATATCTTTCTCCCTCACGTAAAAATTCCCAGTCGCGTGGATTCCTACTGAAATGTCCATGAACATTAGCAGAACATTGGTATATATGACCACACCTTCAGTTATCATGAACTAATTTTTTTAATTTTAATTTCTTTTAATTATTTTTTTTTATTTTTTTTTTTTATATTACAAATGTTTGAGAAATTAACATTAATCAAGATTATTAAAAGCTGTAAGATCATTGTTCATTAATATTTCATTATAGCTACTGAATTAATTGGTAAATTAGGGGGGATTCAGAATGTTCCACCCAAACTCCATGTAGAAGCTAAACAGTGCTTTCCATGTGATTTAATGCGGCTTTTGAAGATATTTTAAGGGAGATAAGGTGCACAAATGATTCTCAGAATGTCACATTACCTCAATGAATACTCGCATAAAACTGAGCTAGCTCACGTTTATGTGTATATTTAATAAAAAGAAAGAAAATGGCTAAACAAATACCCCATGGTAGCATGTTTGATTACCTTCCAGGCTTTGCTTCCTCTTTAACAATCTGTAGTAATTTGTGAGCATAAGAGCAAACATCTGGATGGTCCCATTACAGCTGTGTTTAGAGCGGTCACAGAGCAGTGAGTGGGAGAGAGAGACTGTCCAAGCACATCGACTGAAATCCCCAAACACATACTGAAGCCATAGAGCACAACCTCATCCAAATTCACATCTACCCTGTGACCTCAACATCCTTCAGCTCTCTAAACTGCTACTCAAGTCTTGCACTGGTCTGTCTGTCTCACAGGCCGGAAGTGACCCAAGAGTCACTAAGGCTAAAATCGCTATTACTAGTGCTAATAATTAAATTTAAGGATATGAACAAACCTCTAACCCTGAGTATTTCATCCCGTAGCTCAAATTGTGTGGCATATGAGGCCAATGCAAAAACATGATGTCAGCAGCTGCTCTGTCTCCGTCACGCGTGATTTATGAGCCCATCTTATTCCATCTCCTTCTAACATTGGTTTCTTTTTTTGTATTTCAAATGGACACCCCCATCTTTCATCCATCTCTCTCGCTCTCATTCTCCCCCAGGGGCTTTAATGGCTTGATGAGCGTAGGCTGAGTGGGCAGCAATGCGATAGAGCTTTGTGACCTGCTAACAAACAAATACATACACAAACAGTCAGTCATGCACTGCTTTCACCTCCACAAGACTTATCTATCCATCTCTATGAGCAGGGACTGACTAGACACTGATAGCACTTCTCAGCAGCTTATTGCATGCAGCTAAGAACAAGCACACACATTGTTTTCTATGTCTGCACAGTACAGACACACATTTAAGAAATAAAGAATTGCTAAAAATGGATTCATGCATAAAATAGTATTTTCAACCAATTATTGTCCAATTTATTGCCCATTGTTCATCCCATAGTGAAAAATTAACAACATGAACAACTGTACAATTTCCATTTCCATCCAAACGGTTTCCAAATCAACACACATAAAACATGTGTTCGCTCTTTAAACCGATTTCTCACTGAATCAGCTGAAGCCAGAACAGTTACTGACTTTGTCAATATAAGCGAATACAAAGAGAGATAAACAGAGCAGGGAGAAAGGAGGAAATTGCTACTGAGGCCAA
The DNA here is from genome assembly GCA_027422415.1 of Schizothorax lantsangensis. Taxonomy (NCBI): domain Eukaryota; kingdom Metazoa; phylum Chordata; class Actinopteri; order Cypriniformes; family Cyprinidae; genus Schizothorax; species Schizothorax lantsangensis. Next base: position 20,683,183 of record CM049839.1, read on the forward strand.
GTGCATTGCGCCGCAAGCCTGTAAATCACCAGATTATAGCTTTTATGAGCACCGCTCGCGTGAAAATAATTGCTAATGTTCGGAGAGTAACCAATGGAAATCGAGGTAATGGAGCAGTTTATAAATTCTGATTGCTATACATGGAAGACTTCCAGCCCATCTACTTTGTTATTTACAGCCTATAATAAAAAATACTTAGAACTGCACAATGAGTGCATGACTGTTATGATCAATAAAAAAAATCTGCTGTAGCTTAGTTTCTGTTCTGTTATTTTTAGCAAGGCCGCAGGAGAATCTACCACTAAATCCTAAATTAAAGGTCAGCGCGAGTGAACAAAAAAATGCCCTTTATTTTAGTGGGAGAATAAGTGATGAGAGTGAAAAAAACATGTTTTTACATCACTGTAATTAGGAAATAATTTAAAGAGAAGGAAGACTGAACAGGGGTTAAACTAATAATTGCCTGCAGGATGCATGAGCAACTGTGTGTGTGTGTGTGTGTGTGTGACAAACGGATGTGAATATATGCAGAAACACACAAACACCACAAAACAGTTGTTTTCAATAGAACTCCAGCCTCCTACTGCCCTAGTTGGAGTGCGTTGGTCTTGCACAGTAGTTTATGCACAATTTCTCACACGCATCTCAGAGATTATGGTGTTCATAACAAGCTTTTCACGGTCTCAAAGTGTGTCATAGCCCACACAGATAACACGCTGCTTTTCACTCGGAGGTGAAAACACCTCCTCAGTATTTAAATCATCTGTGGTTTAAAAAGAGAGAAGCACAACAGTGTCAGGGTGAGGTGGAGGACGTGTTTGTGTGTGTGAGACGGTATGAGAGAAAGAGAGAAACAGAGAAAGGGAAGTGGGATCATTAGAGCTGTGTGGAAGGTTGCTGTGCATGTGTGTATGTGTGCATAAAGTGAAGAGAGAGACCAACAAAGGAGGAAACATACAAAAAGGTGATATAAAAAAAAGCCAGTATGCGGCTAAAACAAGCTATGGGGACTGATGGTTGGTGAATGTTTAATTTTAAGCTCATCCGTTGCAGTACACTCTTATTTTTACAATACTTAATTGATTTACACACACACACACACACACACACACACACACACACACACACACACACACACACACACACATACATGCATACATGCATAAAAAGCATCACAGTTTCCACAAAAACATTAAGCAGCACAACTGTTTTCAATATTGATAAGTTTTTCATGTGCCAAATCAGCATATTATAATGATTTCTGAAGGATCATGTGACACCGAAGACTGGATTATGACTGCTGAAACTTCAGCTTTGCCATTATAAGAATAAATTACATTTTAAAATATTTAAAACAGACAATGTTATTTTAAACTGTAATAATATTTCACAATATTACTGTTTTTACTGTATTAGCCTATATATAATTGTATTATACATATATTTACAGTACATGAACTTTGCATGCATTGTGTGTGTTTCTCTTTTACTCATGCAGCATATCACAATATTAATCTGAACTATTTTCTACCACACAGGAAAACAAATGCTGAAAACCTATTAAAGTGTGCAAAAATAGGGCACGCCCACATAATGTCACGCAGAAAGAAAGAAAAAAAACAACGCTTTTATGGCAACCATCACCTCATTCTGCAGTTCTAAGAGAAGATTTCTGTTTGAATCAGTATTTTTCCTTTGAGGGAGGATGAGGTATATGTGACAGTAGGTGACAGACCTTTAAACAATACTAAATACTGAGAAAAGGATGTAACAAAGACAAAATCACTATCGTGGGTTGATTTCAAACGCGTACACAAGTCATTCTCACATCACAGCGTTGCCTTCGCCTTCCTGTAGATTAACACTCCACACACACACCTCACAATCCAATCCACTTCTCTTTTTCTCACTAGACAAGTAGCGTGCCTATGAATGTGCGGTTGCAACCTATCTTCCTCCCCTTTCCTTTTTTCGTTTCTCTGCGTTGTTCTCCGTCTTTTGTTTTTTCGCTCAGAACATCGCGTGTGAACTTTACCCATGCTGGTGTGGGTTTAACTGCCCCTGAGATGAAATGAGTGAGAAAGCGTGTTCACCAAACCTCAGACGATGATAAGATGTGTAAAAGCGTGAGAGACAGTGTTTATATGTGGTGTATGCATGCTTGGCATCCTACATCTCATGGACTAGTCTGAGCAGAACAGAACTAACAAACAAACAGAGAATGCAAGAGGTGCCATGTAGGGTACAGAATGTGTATTTTTAGCTTCCACACTCTTCTGACAGCCCTCGATACATTCACAAGCATCAAAAGCAATGACAGTGGTGGCAATATGTGCAAAATCCAATTTGTCACCTACACCTACACAGAGAGAGGTGCACAGCTCCTGGAACCGTAAACCTCTGCTTATCACCCACACTGTAATACTGAAAGAGAGAGAAAAAGCATTTAACTCTCAACAGAAAAAATTAAAGACTGATCGTAGAAATACAATCGTAAACTGATAATGCGCAATGAGAGAAAATGCATTGTGTACATGTCCTCGGTTGCCATGACAACACAGAGCAGCAGATCATTTTGTGTGGACAAGTCAAAGGCAACAAAGACAGCGGGAAACACATGAAAGGGAAAAGAGAACTCATAACAATTTCAACAACACATGCAGACAGCAGCTTGTAAGAAAGAACATCAATAATTCAAGCAGCTGGTGTGATGGAGTGAAAAGAAAACCAACTGCGTAATCACATCACACCGGCACAGTTTACACATCAAACACGTTTATGATTGTTGCACCCCAAAATCAGCCATTGAATGTGTTTATGTGTGTGTTGAGTTCAGAATGAAACAAGTTATGGGTTATGTGAGTTACGGGAGATTCGGGTTATGAGTTAAGTGTGGTAAAGTGGGAGTCTGAATGTTGCAAAAGCACACAACAGAGAGAGAGAGAAAAAAGCTTGCAGAGGAGACAGCATGTGGTTTCTGGTCTGTGAGGTTTCACAAGAGCAAACGTCTCTTGCTCACTCAGCACTTATAGATCATTGCACCAAACCGCAGCTGAACCTGTGAGATAACCTTCACACAAACACACTATGAAGGAGAAAAACAACCTTAAAAATAAACTTGTGGCTGAACCATGGTACATGACAAGATGATAATTTGTGAGAAAGAAAGGGAAGAAAGATGAGACGAGCAAGTGCGAACTCCTGTTTTTGTTACTTTGACCAAGATAGGTGTTTGAGACAAGAGTGTGTGTGTGTGTGCACGTTTGTGGTGAAAGTAAGACGCTTTCGCAAGGGGAACTGGTTTTTTGGTAGCCTCATTATTTCTGCCGACACGATGATTCTCACAACCACATCTTCTTTCTTATAGAGCAACAACCAAGGCCGGAAAATAAAAAGTACAACAGTACAGTGTTTTGTAGTTGTTGTGATGACGCAGAATCTGTTTTTCTGAGTTACAAACAGAAAAAAAGCACAGAATGTGATTCTCTTTCCGATGCTAATCTATGTGAAGATAGTACAATTGGTGGATGGGTTTACATTAACAGTGTCACTTGGTTTGGCAAAATGTCAGAATGAGTCAGATGATGCTAAAAATATCATCAGAAGTTAAAGGTTACAGTTCACAAATTATACGCTCAAGAAGGCTTTAGTAACAGAATATATTACAATTAATACTGTCATCTGAAGACATTTTTATAGAGCTGTTCAGTCAGGATATCAATTTGTAGGCCAACTTGGAAGGCTAATTCACCATAGGTTCTCTTGAGAATTTTCTTTGGGATTGTAAAAAGCCAGCTTTGGATTTTTTAGTAAAATAAGGTGTTGTTAACATTAATTTAACATTTTGTTCTACAACTTCAATTACGCACAGTCAAACCTCAAACATGAAGCCACTGTGTACTTTTTTAATGTAAACTGCTATATATAGACAACAGCAGTTGTCAGATCCTCAAGCATGCAAACTCATAAACTTGGGGTTATTGTAGTGTCATACACCAACTTATGTCATGCTTTTCCTTATCAGCAATAAAACTTTGCCCTTATGATAACTACCTAGCAATCAAATTGTATCAAATTTAAGGCCATTAAAAAGTCTTAAATACCTTAAATGGTATAAGAAAAGTCTTAATTATGATTTCAGTCTTACATTTGGGGACGACAGTAATACGGTCTTACATTTGGGGATGGAAAGACTAGAATCACGATATAGCTTGATTAAACTTTAAAAGGCTGTAATTTCACTGAATATATGGCCTATGAGCGCTGCATGTTTCAAAGTCAAAACATGGCGCAGGTGTTTTTATATGAATGTATCTCTGAAGGGAACCGACTGTTTTCAGAAAAGTTTTGATGGCATTTTCTTTTCATCTTACCTGATGAAGTAACATTTATGAGCGCAGTGCTGCTTTGTGTATAGCCGATACCACAGAAAAAAAACTATATTTCAGCCGTCTGTAAATGTGAAAGTTAATGTGCCTTCTAAAAAGCTAAACAATTCCTCCCTTTTGTTGATATTTGCATTTTGAAAATGTTTTTTATTGATGTTTTTTTTTGGAAGCTTATCAACTATAAAACTGTGTATGTCAAGCATAAAATAAATCAAATTAAATAATTAAAAAATATTTAAATAAAATTATGACCGGACTGTTCTCAGCCAAATCCAACCACCATGTCAGCTCTGTAAATTGAAAGCAATTTTGCTACAACTACCCAAAATATTTATGAACACTTTATAGCATGGTGTGATGAGTTGCACAACAACTTTATTGGGTTTTAATATACTACAATATACCCGATGAAGTGATCGGTGACCACTGTGTTTTGTTCAGATGTGCTCAAGTTCAATTCTGGTTGGGTAATGGAGATTAGGTCAAAGGTTTATTGCAAATTGCTGTCAAATAATCCCCCCCACCCCCACCCGTACTAACCTTCTTAGTAAAAAGAAAAATAATCTTGTGTTTGGCTTTAAGTTAATCGCTCAAGGTGAACCATGCTTGCACATTCACCCTCATTAATGACTGCTTGTAAAATTACATTGTTCATTATCATATAATAATTATATGACCTAATCAACTCATGCACACATATTCCTGACATGTTAATATAATGTCATGTCTCTAAGCTTCAATGAAGTTGCTTATTTCATGTTTGCTCTTGTCTGCCTCTGTGTTTTACAAATGAACACTGACTTGCGGAGCTGATGTAAAAGCATGAAAGAGAAGTTATGATACAGACAAGCAGAGAGAAAGAGTAAGATTGAAATAAGCGTGCAACTGCTCCATGATGAAATTTGTTCTAGACTAGCAGCAAGGGTGCCCAATTTCCATTGCAGAGTGCGTGTAGGATGAATCAGGGAGTGTAGCCTAGAGTGGTTGTCTCTCCCTAGGGTTGACATCCACACCTGCAGAGGCCTCAGCTGTGAGCTCCATCCTGCTGCTGTAGCCTAATCTCTTTAATCCAGAATTATCCCAGCAGCCATCCACTCACTCCATCCACACTTAATCCCCCCTAATCCCACCAACTCCACACTCACTCAGCCAGCTGCAGACACACCGCTATCCTTATCACTAGCAGGGAATGTGAATGTGTGTCAACAGCTTCTCTGATGCCTTGTATTATCAAATAGTACACGCATGCTTCTCAAACAACAGTGTTGTGGATCTGACCGCAGGATTGATTGTATTCCAGATAAATCCAGCATGTTTCTAACTAATTATCTAATATGCATTAGCATTAGCAGTGAGGTTTTAATGTGACTCTCAATATGCTAGTTACAACAATATGCCAGTAGTGACAAGTGACTGTCCTTATGAGTGGATCACTGATTCATTCACTGAATCGATTCATTCAAAATCTGATTAATTCAGGAACAAAACAAGTGAGTGTCATTATGCGCGAGTCATTGAATCATTCACTCAATCGATTTGTTCAAAAATACTGATTCTTTCAATAACGCTGCTACTGTGTTACTTGGAGATGTGCAGTGATTAATTATGCTTGGGCTTCGTTTTGAACTATTTTTTTAAAGTTTTTAAAATGCTTCCAGCTTGCTGCACTATTCGTCACCTTATCCTTTTCTCTTATTTCTTGTCACTGTCTGAGCTCACTTTAGGAGGCCAGCAAGAGAAGAAAAAAAGAGAAGGTGAGAGACAGATCAGATCAATTTGTGTCATATATTAACAGGAGGGAACAAGATCTTCCACTTTCTTTTTCTCACTGCATCTCATGGGGAAGTCGTGGCCTAATGGTTAGAGAGTTGGACTCGTAATCCAAAGGTTGCGAGTTCGAGTCTCGGGCCAGCAGGAATTGTAGGTGGGGGGAGTGAATGTACAGCGCTCTCTCCCACCTTCAATACCACGACTGAGGTGCCCTTGAGCAAGGCACTGAACCCCCAACTGCTCCCCGGGCGCAGCAGCATAAATGGCTGCCCACTGCTCTGGGTGTGTGTTCACTGCTGTGTGTGTGCACTTTGGATGGGTTAAATGCAGAGCACGAATTCTGAATATGGGTCACCATACTTGGCCGTATGTCACGTCACTCACTTATTATTCTCCTGGGAATGACAGGTCACATTTTTACTTCTTGAATCAGCTGAGTGGAGTGTGTCAAATCTGCACTTACGTTGTGCATAGAACTCACTGTAAAACTTGAAATTAAATGTTTTTGTTTTTTACCCTTTACCATAGAAGAAAAATGTTAAAATACAGTAGGCGCTTAGGATATTGTTTAGGATCTCCCAAATTGTTCGCTCTATTGTGAATGTGAAAAAATCTTGATTACACCCTAAAAAAAATAACCCCAAAATGTTATTTTACTGGAGGGCAAGTTACAACTTATTTTGCCTGTTGTTGTTTTGACATTGAAATTCTATCCTCTGTACCCCTGCTGTTTATTTGTCATGATCATTATCACATCTTGGTTGATGAGAAAAAACACTCTTGGTAATTAGGTGATTAATTACTAAAGTGACCCAGTGTGTACTGGAGTACCACAGATGCATAATGAGACACTTGCTGTTTATTCATACTAGCGATAACAGGCGTTAGTGTCCTCTAATGGTCTGTTTTATAATGGAGCCGCTATCAACTGAGAACCTGCTGCTGAGTTTATCCAAATAGACAGTGTTTTCAATGGAAAGTGAATAGTTTGAATGTGTATAGAACATATTAAATCTGTTATATAGAATCGAATTATATTATTACATTGCTCATTGTGGCCCTCATTGTTTACAGTTGTAAAAAAAAGATGACAGCTGACACAATCTATGTTTGTTTCATGCTTTGTCATTCAGACTTCATAGCTTTGTGTCGTCACTTTTTTCTCTCAGACAGATTGTGTTGTTCTGCAGTCATGATCCTATAGCTTCACATAAAGTTCTCTAATGATCATATATGAGATGTTAGCTCAACAAGAATCAATAACACTATATGCAGAGGGGAAATCTCTCACTCTCTCTTGTTCCTCTCTCCTGGTTAAATGAAATGTCAATCTGTACTTAAAGAAAGAAAAAAAAAGACCATCACTGTCAAGCGAATGAGGACATTTAAAGGGATAGTTCACCCTTTGTGAAAACTGTACCATTTACTCATTAATTCATGTTGCATGACTGTAAGCGTTCCTGTATGACTGACTTTCATCTGTGGAACACAAAATAAGATATTTTGAAAAATGTCTCATACAACAAAAGGCAATTTGGTCCAATGTTGTTTTGGACCCCATCAAAATACCAATGCAATATTATTATCATAACTATACTGTAATATGTACATTTGAGCTTTTGTACCTTATAGAGTACCACCTCAGTGACAGCTTTGTACCTTTTTTTCTTTGCAGCTTTTTTCTGTCAGCTGAACCACCTGTCAGAGACTAGTTCTCTTCACTCCTGGCCTTCTGCTCACTTTACATGTGAACATATTAGAATGAAGAACTCAGTTCATGTGATTCTCGCCCACCACAGCAAAACAATCTGCTGCACTATAAATGATCTGAGGACTATCAACATTTAGTGAGTCACACTCTACTATTCTCAGATCACCTTTTCAGTGGCAACAGATCAACACTGATAGAGCTCTTTAACGCTTCTGAGAGAAGAGCGATTAAGATCTGGCCTGGTTGACGCAGTGGAGTGGCACTCTCGTCAAGCTGTTTTTGTTGATTGTGTAGGCACACATTCGCTGGCTGCATGTTGATACAGGAAATTAGAGGCAGAAGTTCTTGTGAGAGGTGAACAAACATGTTCCTGCCATTCAAATGTGTTAAACTTTCAGTAAACTAATATTTGGTGCAAATGTCAGTGTATAGGTTGAGAAATAAGGGCAGAAACATACAAACTCTCAGTTACCTTGAACCTGTCACTGTGATGCCACATCGAAATAGATGCATTCATAATTTAACATGAATTTCATGCATAAATATCACAGGTTGCCAAGTCATTTATTGCCTCCCCAGGGCCTCACCTGTTAGCGTATATAGACATTATATATTCATAACACTGGATAATGCAGGCAGTTTGTTTATAGCATCATCCATTTTCTGGTGCTACTTTTCTGAATCCATCCAATCTGTTTACTTTACCTTAAGGGTTCAGGAACACTAGGAAAAAAATGAGCAGTCTATTTCCTTGTGTATGCATATGACTAAACTACACAAACTGGTAGACAGTTGCATTTAGGACAACATAAAATGTATCCATCCACCCCCTCTGAAAAAGGCCTTGTTGAAATGCAATAATTTCTGGGATGTGCACATCTAGACAGAATTTTTTTGAAACACAGTGAGGTGTGACGGTTCTCCCACAGCACTTTGTGGAGGAAAACGTCAGACTTCCAACAGCAATTTATCTTTATTACTTTGATACAGCTCAAATACCGCCTTTCCAGTATGCTTCACAATACATCCTCCAACAGGTTTTAAAGCATTATCTTGAATTTGACAATATGTGACCCCGGACCACAAAACCAGTCATAAGGGTCGATTTTTTTTAAATGTAGATTCATACATCATCTGAAAGCTGAATAAGCAAGCTTTTCCATTCATTTGTTAGGATAGGACAATTTTTAGCTGAAATATAACTATTTGAAAATCTGGAATATGAGGGTGCAAAAATTCAAAATATTGAGAAAATCATCTTTAAAGTTGTCCAAATGAAGTCCTTAGCAATGCATATTACTATTCAAAAATTACGTTTTGATATAATTACAGTAGGAACATTTACCAAATATCTTCATGGAACATGATCTTTACTTAATATCCTAATGATTTTTGGCATAAAAAAGAAAATCGATTAGTTGACCCACACAATGTACTGTTGGCTATTGCTACAAATACAGGTGCATCTCAATGAATTAGAATGTCGTGAAAAAGTTCATTTTTTCTTGTATAAGTTATTTCAAAAAGTGAAACTTTCATATATTTTAGATTCATTGCATGTAAAGTAAAACATTTCAAAAGTTTTTTTGTTTTAATTTTGATGATTAGAGCTTACAGCTCATGAAAGTCAAAAATCAGTATCTCAAAATATTAGAATATTTACATTTGAGTTTCAATTAATGACCATCCCTACAGTATAAATTCCGGGTATCTCTTGTTCTTTGAAACCACAATAATGGAGAAGACAGCTGAGTTGGCAATGATCCAGAAGATGAACATTGATGCCCTCCACAAAGAGGGTAAGTCACAGAGGGTCATTATTGAAAGGTGTGGCTGTTTACAGAGTGCTGTATCAAAGCATATTGAATGCAAAGTTGACTGGAAGGAAGAATTTGGGTAGGAAAAGGTGCACAAGCAACAGGGATGACTGCAAGCTTGAGAATACTGTCAAGCAAAGCTGATTCAAACACTTGTGAGAGCTTCACAAGGAGTGGACTGAAGCTGGAGTCAATGCATCAAGAGTCACCACGCTCAGACGTCTTCAGGAAAAGGGCTACCAAGCCACTTCTGACCCAGAGACAACGTCAGAAGCGTCTTACCTGGGCTGTGGAGAAAAATAACTCAGTGGTCCAAAGTCCTCTTTTCAGATGAAAGTAAATTTTGCATTTCATTTGGAAATCAAGGTCCCAGAGTCTGGAGGAAGAGTGGAGAGGCACAGAATCCATGTTGCTTGAAGTCCAGTGTGAAGTTTCCACAGTCAGTGATGATTTGGGCTGCCATGTCATCTGCTGGTGTTGGTCCACTGTGTTTTCTGAAGTCCACAGTCAACGCAGCCATCTACCAGGAAATTTTAGAGCACTTCCATGCTTCCTTCTGCTGACAAGCTTTATGGAGATGCTCATTTCATTTTCCAGCAGGACTTGGCACCTGCCCACACTGCCAAAGGTACCAAAAGCTGGTTCAATGACCATGGTGTTACTGTACTTGATTGGCCAGCAAACTCGCCTGACCTGAACCCCATAGAGAATCTATCGGGTATTGTCAAGAGGAAGATGAGAGACACCAGATCCAACAATGCAGATGAGCTGAAGGCCGCTATCAAAGAAACCTGGGCTTCCATACCACCTCAGCAGTGCCACAAACTGATCACCTCCATGCCACGCCGAATTGAGGCAGTAATTAAAGCAAAAGGAGCCTCTACCAAGTATTGAGTACATATACAGTAAATTAACATACTTTCCAGAAGGCCAACAATTCACTAAAAATGTTTTTTTTATTGGTCTTATGAAGTATTCTAATTTGTTGAGATAGTGAATTGGTGGGTTTGTGTTAAATGTGAGCCTAAATCATCAATTAAAAGAATCAAAGACTTAAACTACTTCAGTCTGTGTGCATTGAACTTATTTAATACACGAGTTTCACAATTTGAGTTGAATTACTGAAATAAATTAACTTTTCCCCGACATTCTAATTTATTGAGATGCACCTGTATACCTATGCGACTTAAGACTGGTTCCAGGGTCACATATAAGCTTGACATCAGAATGTATTACACATCTCAATGATAGCAAGCCTGAAAAACAGAATAAAATAATTTATTTTAGAATAAAAGTTTGCACTTGTCCCTGATTATTACCAGTCAAATTATGGAATGAAAGTAATAGAGATGCATAAAATTAAAGTCATCTGACTCTAAGAGGTCACTCCAAACACTGATCTGAGGTCAGCCTTACAGTCTGTCCCGCTATCTCAGATTAGCTCTTCATCTGATCCTGTTACAGCACTCAGACACACATCCTCCCAAGAGCAAGAAACATAAGTATGGATGGATAACTCAACACTTCAGCCAGATTGATCTATAATTACAGAAGAGTACAAATGCCAGAACGAACTGATCTCCCCTCTGTCCGCACTGTAATTAAGATTAAAAATTATACCAATCACTTCAGCTTAAAGCCTGTGATCTGACAGAGCGCCAGGGGCATGTGATCAGCAGCGTTATCTTTGCCTCTAATCCAGAGGTTCTTTACTGAGCTTTACCAAATAATGCAGGCATCCGCTTCCTATTTGTCTGCAGATTGGACCATTGGTGTGCTACTTTCATTTTCAGCAGCCAGATGTTAATGATTAAACGGGAAAAAAAGACACGTAACATTAAATTGGGCAAACACTGCAACCAAACTGTGGTAAACAAGAGAAGACTCATTGAGTTTTATGAGTGGTTATAATGTTTATGCAATTTAGCAATGCTGTGCTCCGTGTCACGTTAGTGTAAGAGTTATTCATTAAAGGCGTCAGCCTGTTTTATGTTTCACAAAGCATCAGCACTCCTAAAAAGGTCATTTTGCAATGTTTTAAGGTGCTTCACAAATGAATAACTTTTATGGGACTCTGCTGAGAGGGCCAGGATATGAATGTGTAGTGCACACAGCGCATTACTGGAAATACAAAGTGAGTTTGATTAAGGGGGCGATTTTGCTGCTCCCTAATGAGAGGTAATAAGAATTACAACAACCTTTCCGAACATTAGCTCAAAGGGCAATAAGCTCATTTGGCAACTCCACCGCACACATCAGTCAAATTTATATTAAAAGAGTCTTGCGTAAATGTAATTTTGTCTTTATAAATGCAACTAGCAGGGATCTGAGCTAGGGGAAATATTTCCTTTGGTTTGTCACAGTGATGTAAAGTTATATTTTACACTAGGTCTTATACACTGAAGCTGAATAAATTTGCCTGCACTCTGCGTTTGCACAAAATATTTCTGGTTTGTAATTCAAAGTACATTTAATGCATTCCCTTAGCTTAGCTTAGGCAATATATTGCTCCCAAAAGTAGTATGCTATATAGAGCCATATGGAGCATTTGGTACAATAAAAAAAAAGTTTTTCAAATGTCAAGTGCACTGTAAATTGCTATCTGTCTATTGCTGAATAAAATAGTATTGAATAACATCTTGACATTTCTCCAAACTGAGCTAGAACACATATGTCCTCTGATCCCATGAGGTGTGTGTTACAGTGATGTGACACAGGAGGAGATCTGTCCCTCCAGACCCAACCGACAGCCTGACATTCTGAAGAAATAAATGTAGTAGCGGATAACAGACTACACAAACAATAAAAGCATAACGGACTGTTTTAATGGTATATTCTAATGCTGCTGTGAATTAATTTAACAAGCCATTTACATTAAAGATAAAAAGCACTTCCTATATAAAATATGTTGTTTTTTAAGCTGTTTTAACTGTGTAGAGCTGGCACTTGTGCTCTCCATCCACATGAATGAGCTGTAAAACTCTGACTGCAGGCCACTCTCTTAATTGGTCCGCCTATTATGTTTTTGAACAAGCCCTTGAAGATTTGTTGAAGTTAATATTTTATAGCCAACATTCTGCAAACTCCATCCAACTCTTGAATTAATGAGTTGAGACAAGAAACCAAAGACTTGCCAACAGCAGCTACTGGCTGAAAAGCATTAAAGAGAGCTACATCAGCAAGATACTGCCAATTTAGAAATGGAGGAGGAGAGATGGAGACACAGAGAGACTGTATGTGTGTGTGCGTGCAGGCAGAAGAGAGAAAGAAAAGTGTCAAGAGAAAAAGCTTTTTTTTTTATTCCACTTAGTTCTTTCCACTTCTTAGAATGTTAGTGAGCATATAAATGTGGTCAATGAGACCATTCCATTTAAAAAAAAAATCCTTTCATATGCTTTGCAGTTTAACTGACACTTTTATCTATAGTGACTTACTGCATACTTATGTATATGGACAGCCACCCTAGAGCAAGCTAGAACTTGCACAAATGCACAGTGGTGATGGAGCGCCCCTTACAGGGTTCACACCTGGACCTTTCGGTCACCAACTCAGATCTTTACAGCCTGGCTACACTGCTCAATACACAAGCAAAAATACCATTAGGTTTAATCAAACAGATCATAACAACACCATCAGCAAAAGCACTCTCCATTATTCTTAACACCTGCATTTATTTATCGAGGAAGAGGTGTCCTTCTCTTTGTGCTTTGTTTTGTTTTGAACTTCTCAATTAATGTATATGCAACACGTTTAGTCATATATTCTTAACGTACTGTCAAGTAAATGCATCCATACAGTACAAATTCAAAAGTAGGGGGTAAGTAAATTTTTATGTTTTTGAAGGTCACTGAGGCTGCATTTACTTGATCCAAAATACAGTAATACTGTGAAATATTATTACAATTTGAAAAACCTGTTTTCTGTTTTAATGTATTTAAAATGTAATTAATTCCTTTAATGGCAAAGCTGACATTATGCCATTCTTCAGTGTCACATGAGCCTTCAAAAATTATTCTAAATATGCTGATTTGGTGCTCAAAATAATTTCTTATTATTATCAACTTTAAAAACTGTTGTGCTGCATAATTTTTGCGGAAACGGTGATACAGGGTTCTTTGATGTTCAGATATATACCAACACACACATACATAATTTATACACATACATTACATTGAAGCTCAAAATATAATATTTAAACAGCTTCATCTAATTGCACTGATCTTTCCATAAAGGGAAAGCTCACACTTCAGCAATCATCCAAGCTGTCACTCTAAAGGTGCTCTGTATTTCCCTCTGAGACAATTTAAGTGCATGCTCACACTTCACCTTGATTAGTCCACATTGCTGTAATTCAACTTAATATATTTTAATGGTTGATGGCATTTGCTTGGAGAGCAGCATCAACAAGTGTGTAATTATCTCCCTAATTAAGCTGCCAAAACACACGCACTGCCAGAGCACCTCTGAAACAGTGAGTGCTCTGTTCATTAGCATCTCTGTAAGCTTATTAATCATCTAACAGGCAATTAGCAAGCCGTTACCATTCATGCCTGCCATGTAAATATATTCCTGGGTTAATTTTTCCCTCTGATAATATAGAAAACATTATGAAAATTAGCTCCATGACCATATAAATGATCTGTGTTGTTAAAGGCAGAACAATGGTACCGCAAAGATAAGCACAAATAAATTTGTTATTAAAAAAAAGGATCAGCGGTAGGGGGAACGATTAACCTGACAGACGTTGGCTTGCCTCTGAGGCCCTTTATGGGCTGTGGTTATGGCCTCCATCAGGCTTCTGTTGGACAGATCACGCAGCTTTATCCTTGCAGGAGGCTACAGATGATAGACAGTCCTAGAGCCACTTACTGCAACCCAGCCTGCACCTCTGACACTACAAATGAAGAAATGAAAACACTCACCCTAAACAACAAGGCTTAATGAATCACAACACAGGGCAACAAAGCTAACGCACCATTAGTAAATTAAAGCGCTGCCCTGAGCTGCCCTTCGAGTCTCATCTTAGTCCTCATGGAGGACGGGAAATGGAGTGTAAATGGGATTTTCCACTAGATTCAAACCAAATTTCAGCGAGACCCACAAATAACACATATATCATAAATTTCATGCAGGCTCAGCCAGAAGCCCCGGTCCCTTCGGCCTGTGTTGTTAATGCGATGTAGTCACTGAGAGGATATTATGTCAAGCGTTTAAGCGGTCTGTGGTTCAGGGCTCTGGGACAAACCAAGCTGGTGAAGTTGTGGGGAGATGATGTTCCATGAAGACTAGTAAATTGCTTGTATTTTTATGCCATCTTGGTGCTATCATATTTGTCGAGGTATAACGTTCAGCAGGGTAGTTTATCATCTAGATGACAGTGAAAAGGACAAAACACATGAACTCTTTGGTTTTTAATGAAAAAAAACACAGAACACACTTTGGACCGCTGACAGACACAGAGGCACAGTGGACTATTTATCAGCGGTTCACAGAACGTTTCGAAGAGGGACGACAGACATGAACACAAACGCCCTTCGATTTGGACAAGACAGTGGATTCATTCACCAGATGGTTTAGCCATTTCTCATTCCCAAATGGCTGAAAACTCTTTCCCACTCGACTCCGGCAAAAGAGCGGCCACCATGTGCGTCCTAATCAACAGCAATACAAGAGGCTTGTATATCTAAATATGCATGACTGCACCAAGCTTTATGCGGCCCAGATGTGCCCTCACCCCCAAACCGAGGTGATGTATGGAGACTTGGCTTTAGAGAGACACTATGAGGAGCTGATCTGAAAAGCAGCCCACATCTGAAATTTCAAACATTGCTCGCCAGACCTACTTAACAGGGTGCATTTCCAAAGTCTTCAGCGTGGGGAGTTTAACAGCTCAGGCTTGCCAAGGACGAACATTACCGCATGCATCCCAAGTCCAAACACACATATATCTTCATTTCTTCGCCATCTGATGTGAATTTTCTGCGGAAGAGAAATCTATAGACACGGAGCGTTCGATTACGCTCGTTCCCGTGCGCTCCTTTGGGCTGCTGTTAAGAACAGTCGATGACTGAGGCTCTTTCAATTACAGCTAGTTTCTCTCCTCGCTAATTACTGCCACTTGTGTTGATTTCTTCTCAAAAGGGCCATAATTTCTCTCCTCCTCAACCCCTCACTGCCACCTAATCAATTAACATGAGTAATACTAGGGCTATTAGAGGCCTGCACGCTGCCTCAGGAGGAAGTTTTGCCATCAGCAGGACGAATGATTGCTTAATATAGCAGACAGACTCAGAGGAAAGCTTACCACAGTACAATCCGCTAAAATCGATAGCGGCAGTCAGCCTATATTGTTTCAAACGAGGAGAGCCGAGCTACGATAAAAGCGCTCAATAGGAGCGTCTGGGCCTCTGAGACGCTGAGCAGGCATTAAGCTCCGGTGGCAACAGGGAGACATTACTCTCTTTGGGTAGACACTCAGCACCCTGTCCAATAGCTCAATCTCTGGTGCCAAACACATGCGTGCAGCAAGAGGAAGTGGATCTTTGTGAGGCTCTAGGGACGTCTTTTGTGGTGAGGACAAACATGCTGAGCTGTTGAGTTAGTATGTTGTGTTTTATCTTGATAAAACTAGGCAGTGGATTGTTGGGACGGGTGTTTTTAATCTTCTGTATGGCAGGTTATCAACACCATCAATTGGCGTTTTGTTCTTTTAACAATTGAAACAGGGACAGTTACAAGATAGCTTACGGTGGCTTTAATTTCCTCTGTTTGTTGAGCTATTTTATTACACTTAGCTAAAATACGTGATTCTGATTAATCAATAGCAGCATTCTGCATTCAAATAACATTAAACTGTGTTTGAATGTTTACCCTGGCAACCAATCTCCTGGTAGTTTAATGTCTCTGATCTCATTAATATTCATAGGTATGCACGTACACGTACACTTCCGTACATTTCCATATATGTGGATACACGCTGAAACAATATGGAGATGCTGACAGTAATTAAAATGCTATTTACAGATGCACCACATTAGAAATGTAAAAACCTTCTACAACTATTTTACATTATATTTATGTAACAAACATGTACAACGATATACTATGTAGATCATTTTGAGCACCTAACACCAACCCTAACCTAACCATTGCCTAACCAACAACATAAAAAACTAAAATAAATTACACAATTTACAATAAATATACAGTGACAATAACTTTAGTTACAATATACTATTACACTGACATTATAAGCATTTATTAATTAACCTCATTTATTACATTAAAAAAAGACATATTAGCGCCTTGAATTCAATATTTTATTAATCAAAAGGATTCATAACATTTCCAAATCTGTTTATATGTAACATGTACCATACACTTTTTGACGTATAAAATATTTTTATGTCTGTGTGAACATATTAAAATGTGTGCTAGAACCACACTTTACATACAAATGTGACTGATTAATAACAAGAGCATATATGTATGCCTAATTTACATAAGCACTTTACATCAACCTGTCAGGCTTCATGTTGCTGTCATGACCGGGCTGACTTACATTTAACATTTATGCAGAACTATGTGCTTGTTTACCTTCAAAACTGCTGTGATTTGGCTGAGTACATAAAACCGCAGGATCCAGACCCTGTGACCTCTCTTCATCCCTCATATCAAGTTGCTCTTATCTACAGACCAGCACAGAGAGGATGAAAGGAGAGAGGGATCATTTAAATCAACAGCAGCTGATCACTGAGCAAAATCACATTTTCTCATATTCTGTGGTATTTAGAGCTTACAGAAAACAAACTTTCCACATAGTAAGTCCAACACGAACAGTAAAAAACAGCATGTATAGGTTAAAGATCAGAGTAGAGGTCAAAGTAAAAAAGTTGCCATATTTATGATTTATTTGTGTATATGACAGGGTGTTATGAAAATAACATTATTTTATTATTTGAAAATGAACAATAGCATATGCATGACAAATGAATCTGTTTGTGAACAATATTATGACACCATGTACACTTTAAAAGAACATATGAATACTAATCTAAAGAACACATCCTAACAAACAGACGATTTGACTTGAGAAATACATATGTGATGAGCCATATGGATACTGTGCATAACTGAAGATGCTTTCTTTGAAGCCATGAACAACATGCTTATTTATTCTTACACAATTATGGAAAAAAAATAATAGACTCTTTGAAAGAAACACTGCCAAACTGGCCTCATGAGAAAAGAAATGAAGATTAAGTGTACCATGCATTATTATAATCTCATATATATACACCTCCATATGTGTGCTAAACAGAATGATGATTAATTGCCGTATGCAGTTTTGCTTCGTAATTTACAGGCGAAGTGAACTGGATGTAGCCGCCACTGAACACTCATCAGCTTTTAAATCACTTCATAGGCCTGAATCTCTTCAAAGAAACAAAGCAGCTGACACATAACAAAATATTGCTATGTGTTGTGCGAGTCTCTTTTGATCTCCCACATCTCTCTTTGCAGTGAAGTCTTCCACAGAGATTTGCATTGAGCATTAAGATTCCAGCAGCGTCTCCCAATCTCTTCACTCCTTGTAGGGTCAGAGAAATCAAAGCGGCATACATCAGACGAATATCAGAGCAAGACTCATGGATTAGTGCCCATGGGGTCCTGGCACTAATTAAAAAAGAAGTGGGAAAATGGTTCCCATCGGCTCCCGGTGGACATGCTATGGAATGATTAGCTGCAGGTGATCGATACATCCCATCAGCCCATCACAGGTGTACTGCTCGAGGGAGTCAGACGGCGTAGACGAGGCTTATCTGGATTCTAAATAAAAACAAGTGCGCTTGGCAGAGAGGAAGGATAAATTATTGAACTTTTGCAGGGGAATGGAAAAGATGAAATCTGAAGCAAGCAGAGATGGGCTGTACAGACAGATCAGGTAGAGTGCTGCTGTAAATAGGCCTTTACGCTGCCTGATGCCACTGATGTTTCTGTCTGTAGATACACGAGCATTAATGGGAAGCTCGAGTTGAATCCATTAGAGCAGCTTCCTGTGCAAACATTATAGACAACTCTCCAACGATGCAGTTAGGCAGCTTAGTTTAACCCTCATGGGAACATCTTGAGAATTTCTTCCAGTCATGTAATGCAACACCAGGCAATCATACATATATTAAAAATAATCAAAACAAAATATATTTGATCTGGTTCTAATACACATAATGATTTTATTTATTATAGTCCTTATATTAACATAACATTTTATATAAAATTCAACACACATATAAACATATATATATGTTATCTATTGACAGATAGACAGAACTATAAGGCAGAAAGAGTTAAAGCTGCTGCTTTATTCCTCAGCCACACCAAAAGAGTTAAAAGCATGACTTGTAACAGCTAAAATCATCCCACGTTGTACATGCAAAAATTCTTCATAGCAAAGCACTGGGCTGTAGGTTACCGTGGTAACATGCAAGGGTTTAGATGCTCCCCCCTGCTGTTAACAGCATGGATCTTCTGAGCAGACAACAATGAGGCAGGTAATTTCCTCCGGCCCCCTGGAGTGCCTATCATCTCTCTTTACTGCCTCCTACACATCTCAATACAAACCTGAGCTTCTATGCTCATACTGAAAACCAAAGAACACCTGCAATCTCATGTGCAGCGCTGCGCTCATTAGCTAACAGGCATTTTACAGGGAATGGTACGAGAGGAGTCAACATGTCAGAGCGACGCGGGCAAAAACAGCGGTCTGTTCCAGCCAGTGCTAAAAGTGTTTCCAGAGACATCAGGCCTAATTTGCCTGTAAATAATTGATTTGCTATCGTTCTGGTCCCACCAGAGACCCTCACTTTGTCAGTAGACTGCAAGGCTGTATCCACGGAAAATTAGCCTTTCAAATGTGTCTAACCTCCTGGTTCTTGGAAATCACACACAAAAATACATTCACACAAGCACGCAGCATGCACAGCAAACATAGCCGCTTTCTCTCTTCATAGCTTCTCTTCAGAAATAACCTTCAACTAACCTTTAAACTGTACTGAATAATTTAGATCTCATTTTCATATCAATGCAGGAGTCAAGCCAGGCAATTATCTTTTATCTGTATATTTCTCTGTCAGACCAAAGCATAATAAAGTTTTCCCAAGTGGGCCTGGAGAGAGAGGAAAAAGAAACTAAGAGGAAGAAAGCATAGCGCGCTCCCCTGTTATCTTAAGACATTAATGATTGATGAATAATGCTATAATGCCTCTAAAACCTTTTGTGAAACACATACACACCTGCAGTTAAAAGTGGCTGGGCTGAAGAGAGAGAGAGAGAGAAAGCATCCCGACTACAAAGATAAACATGAGAAATTGTCAGATCACATATTCAATTAGGCCAGAGGAGCAGGTGTGTGATTGCATCAAGAGAGAGTTTCACCATTAATAGACTGTGACACACTTACAAGCCAATCCAAGAGCATAATGAGAAACATCCTATTTAATTGACAGTGTCGAGGGGAATAGTATTTGGGCATCTAGAATACAGTATACACATTCAATTTTTTTTTGGAGGCGATTAGATTCCAGGGGAATTAGATATGACTGCAATGTCCAGTCACACAGATGTGCTATACATCTGACTTTGTCTCAGTGGCGTCTGAGCTGTGGCCTAGAAATCAGCACACATGATCTGACATGCTGAATTACATTGCTTATGAAGCCAAACGTAAGGTCAAATCTGGCTTGCATCGTTTTCCAATACTGCTCTTCTCCCCATCATCTCCTGCCAGCTATAATCTGCTATTAATAAAATGGTCAAATCATGCCATATCATGGAAAAGTAGATTTACAAACCAAGTCCACCAAGACCAAACTAGGCTGAAAAACATGCCGTTCAGAAATCATTATAATTACAACATCACAACCATACTGCCAAAAAGTGAACTGATGATTTACTTGAAGCACTTTTCACTTGTCACTTTCCCCACTTGCACCAGTTTTATTTTTGCAATGTTATTCTCATCCTTATTGTTTTTTTCCTGTTCTATATGAGTTATTTGGATTGCAGACCTGGTGAAATGACATTTCCTTCCTTGTGGCAAGAAATAATATACTAACTTGACTTTAAAAGATGAAAATTCTGTCATTAATTACTCACCCTCATGTCGTTCCAATGCCCGTAAGACCTTCGTTCATCTTCGGAACACAAATTAAGATATGTTTGATGAAATCCTAGAGCTTTCTGACCCTCATAGAGAGCAATGTAACTGAAATGTTCCCAGACCCAGAAACATAGAAAGGGCATTGTTAAAATACATGACCATCTTCTGCCATTATCGAGAGTACCACGATGCATGCGCATACATTCCTCTGCTCATTAACAAGGTACAGCGGATGCATGTTCTACGTCAGCAGCAGCACATAGCTACTCATAGCTTCGTAAAATTACAGTTGAACCACTGGGTCTGTGCACATTTTAGTTACATTGCTCTCTATGGAGGGTCAGAAAGCTCTCGAATTTCATCAAAAATATCTTAATTTGTGTTCCGAAGATGAACGCCTTACGAGTTTAGAACGACATGAAGGTGAGTAATTAATGACAGAATTTTCATTTTTGGGTGAACTATCCCTTTAATGCACTTCACTTGAGAGTATTTTACTTAAAACAACAACAAAAAAGAAACATCTGAGAGAGGATGCAACAATGTGTCATGTTAAAAAAAAAGCTTCTGGGACAAATCATAGACTTTACATGCATGAGGCATTTGGGGTGCAGTATCTAAAAGTACCTTTAATGTTACATTCCTAACAGAGCTCAGAATTAAGTCACTGGAAAAACTCTTCTAAACTTCTCCTGTTTGGCAGAACCAGGTCTGTTGCTCCACTGAGGTCTTCCTTTCTCCACTGTGTGCAGTGCTCTACGAATAAGAAAGCCAGCAATGATATAGCAGTTCCTTACCCTTAAGTGTGTTGTGCATTCACAGCACTGTTAATTACTGAAGTGCATATGCGTGCATGGGGAACAAAGCCAATAACATGCCCACAGTCAAAAACACATTCATGCAAACACGCACACACACAAAGCTCTTGAAAAGCCTATATACTTTAGCAGTGAAATATAAATATCATATCATGTGGTATTGTGGGTAATTAATTCTCATGAATAAGAGAATATGGTTGCATATAAAAGAGGAATCAGAAAAGCTTGCTGTAGTGTTTGACTGCAGCTCCCTGCTGAGAGTTATAATAACCTCAGCCCAGCATTTTCTTACGATGATAACACAATATCTCTCTCTAATTATGGAAATTGGGACCAACATTAGCATACTGAGCAGAGAGTTGCTAAAGAGAATCTGGCAGCTGAATATAGTTGAAACTGGCAAAAAACAAGTGTACGAGTTTGGCTTTCTACAAAGAACAAATAAAGATGTAAAAATATCTTTATCTCATTATCTAATCCATCAGAGTGGAATTATTGAGTGCTTGCTTGTAAACTGCATATTACTGGCATTGTTAGCAGATATTTTAATATGGTAATGGCAGCAGCGCAAAGTCAAAGTACATTTTGTAAAGTATAAAGATAAATGACTGCAGTGTTTAACAGGCCTGTAGACCACATGCATTCACATGTCGACGCAAAAACTATAAAAGCTGGAAATCAAGAAGCAGCACAAACCAAACATTTCCTAAACACAGAGAGAAAAAGATATGGTGAATGAAATAAAATGAGGAATAAGCAATGGGTGACACCAGAGAAAAGCAAAATAGACTGAACATAAATACAATTCAAAATGCCTGATAGACACACATAAACTTTAAAAAGATACAGTATAGCCCCCAAAAAACATATATAACAGTTTTCAAATTTAATATATTTTACCATTTATTTTATTCCTGTGATGGCAAAACTACATTTTCAGCAGCCATTACTCCAGTCCTTCGTGTCACATGATTCTTCAGAAATCATTCTAACATGCTGATTTGATGATAAAACATTTCTTATTATTATCAATGTTGAAAATAGTTTGCATTCTTAATATTTTTGTGGGAAAAAAGCGAATTATACTTATTCAAGATTCTTTGATCAATAGTAAGTTCAATTAGCATTTATTAGCATTTTAAATAGATTTTCTGTAACATTATACATGTCTTTACTGTGACTTTTGAACAATTTAATGCATCCTTGCTGAGCAAAATAATTTTTTTCTTACTTTCTCTCTTAAAAAATAAATAATTTGAGAAGCATATACATACAGTTCAAAAGTCTGGGGTCTGTAATTTTTTTTTCTTTGTGAACCAGCCAAGAAAATCTTTCCTGCCCATAACATCTCTGCTCTTGAGTGAATAGAAAAAAAGAATATGGCATTAAATGTAAGTGAGTGTAAGTGAAGTGAGTAAGTAAGTAAGTGATGTGACATACGGCCAAGTGGTGACCCATACTCGGAATTTGTGCTCTGCATTTATCCCATCCAAAGTGCACACACACAGCAGTGAACACACACACACCGTGAACACACACCCGGAGCAGTGGGCAGCCATTTATGCTGCGGCGCCCGGGGAGCAGTTGGGGGTTCGGTGCCTTGCTCAAGGGCACCTCAGTCGTGGTATTGAGGGTGGAGAGAGCGCTGTACATTCACTCCCCCCACCTACAATTCCTGCTGGCCCGAGACTCGAACTCGCAATGTAGGCTCTATATACAACAACCACAAATCTCTACATATCTAATGTTACACATTAAAGCCTTTGACACGCTCCCTCCACCTCCCATCCCCCTATTATCACAGGTAAAGTAATGAGCAGTGGGAAATTCATTTATTTCTCTCTTGCTATCTCTCAGTTGCCGCAGGCAGTCAGGGAGGGTTAGCATTTCACTAATGTGTTCATAATTTAAATGGCAATGCTGTCTGTTGGCGGAGCATGCCATGAATTATGCAACAAGACGTCTCAGTCTTCAAGCAGACAAATAGAACAGGCTCATACCTCTGCAAAACAAACAATATTCCAATCAAAATGCCACTATTAATTAGCTAATTAGAAACCTCAAACAAGTGCGAGCTCGTGACAGATAAAGAAACAGCGCTAACCAATTTTCTTAAGTGATCATAATTAGAAAGATATCATTAGTGGGTGTTAATTACAAAAGAGCATTCAAACAAATTTGAATATTAGTTTTCAGTAAAAACAAATGATTCCTCTTTCAGCTGACTTCTGGTCTTCATCTCGCTTCATGCGGAGGATGATGATACACACACACACACACACACACACAGGACAGGACAGAGAGTGGGAAATGCAGAAGGCATTTGTTATGAAGAGACGCTGATTTTGAAAACCCTCGTGTCGTTGTGGAAAAGGAAAAAGGAATCATTACTAATGAATGAAGGGAAGATAAAAAAGAAAAGATTTCCCTCAAATCTTTCAGTGTTATGTGAATCTTTAATGCAAATGGAATTTCAAATGAGCTGAAGCTATCTTCAGAGACCCCTACTGTTTTCCACCAGCCCTCGATTAAAATTTATATCACCAATGATTTATAAATTTCATTAATAGCCCTGCTTTGAGAGAACAGGAGAGACAGAGAGACGGCAGGCGTGCTCACATGCTCTTTCTCTCTCTATATGTCTCCTGCTCCCATTCTCCTCCCAAAGTATTACTCTCCCTCTGTCTCCCCGTCTCCAATTTAATATTCCATTTTCCTCACACATTATAGAAAAATCTAGTCTTGCACTGTCTCCCCCCTTCCCCGATGTCAAAATCAGAGTGATTTTATAATTGGGCCCTTGCTCATTGTTATTCAAAACCCGGTAGAGCCAATTAGTTTTACCCTTTCTGACCTGTTCGTGCTTTGCAGGAGCGCTAACTAAAGACTCTAAGTGAGGGAGCTGCAAAGGAGGTCTTATCTTCCCCCCATTCTGATTAATAATCCTGTCACAGCTATCTCACTCTTTAAAAAGAAAAGCCTGGTTAAGGCCCAGTCTTTCTCCATCACTCCCTTCCCTTTTTATGCCTTTCTATTAATCTTTAATGGTGGCTGGGTCACTCACTCCCTTTTGTCTTGTCAGATAAATGTAGTGTTAACAAGATAATGAGCTTTCTGGAGGATGGGGGAGAGGGGAGCTATGCTAGCAGGGTGACCCCCGTTCCAGCTGAGATGGGTGGGCTTTGGGGGAACAGGACAGGAAGTGTGGGTCAGGCTCTGTACTATAATGGTTTTATCATCTTGATCATTTCATACGATGAGCAAAAAGAGAAGTGTCAAATCAAACAGCAATGACTGGCCTTGTGCACAATCATTTCTATGCAGCCCAGGAGACCGGTATCATACAGCTGGGCGATAGAGCCGAAGGTATTCTTACAATATTTTTATACCACTTGATATCAACATTTATCGCAATACTCAATTACATTGAATGCTTTCCACATGTTTGTTAGACCTTGAGGATGAATGCGAAAACATAACTTGTTCACTACTAAAATCCATTTTAATTTAGGGCCTCATGATGTCCATTTTATTTTTCCATAAATTCTGTGTTTTATGCTTTAATACAAATTGATCAGCAATAATGGTGTCTAATGACAATTTCAACAAAACTTTATAGTATAAATAAGATGCTGTATAACAGACCTATATACAATAACAGTATACAATAGTAATATATTTCTGTCATAATTTCTTCATGTTAAACTGAACTTTTATTTTGCAGGTTTGATGTGAAGATCTTTCAGCTTCAGTGTGTATTTGACGGTTGTTCTCACATAAAACTGTGAAAATCAGTTCTTAGAACAGTTCTGGTGATAAAGCTCACATGGACTGTCTTCCATATAGTGAGATGGCAGGCGCTGAAAGCTTTGTGAGCGTCACGTGTGTGTAAGTTGTAGTGTAGTAAACAAAACTGCATCACTCATTTGACACACAGAACATGCAGACTTATTAGCAATATGCACATACTTGCTGCTGGTTGACTGACTGGTGAGTGTATTTCCACCATATTGAGTAATTGTTGTTATCATTGATAATCAACAAATTTTATCGTGATCTTGATATGATAATGTTTATCACCTAGCCCTATTGTAGATGTATAAGATGTTTACAAAGAGCTTCAAACAAGAAATTCAATAGAGTAGGCTGGTATCTAAATTATGAGTGAGGGCGATCTGACACAGTAATGCAGCAAAATTATTTTCTTACAAAACCGAAATTACATTTTAGCTGAAATTAACACTGAAAATAAGGTTTCACCAATTAAATTTGGATAACTTTTCAGGGTGTCATGCTCTCAGGTGATAAATTAGAGCAGTCATAGTTCTTCAGCAACAAGCGGCTCTCGATATTTCAGTCGAAAAAGAATTTGCATATTTCTACTCCAGCATTATTTTTAGTTGTGGTGTAGTGCATTCACACTGCTGACTATTCTTTTTTCTTTTTTGCCATTTCATCCAAATATTTTGGTTTCAGAAATTTTCGTGCACCACTAGTGGATCTAATGAATTCAGTTTAAGCAAGAACATCAAAAGTAATTCATCCAGCTCAAAAGCATTCAATTTCACAAATATCCTTGTCATCGAAACCAAATAGTAGGTGAACTTTCATCCTGTATAGTAATATTGAAAGGAAATGTGAAATGTGTCCTGTCTGTCAGTAAGATGTGATACAGGTGTTTTTGATTGTGCCTTTGTATTAAAAGTGAATGAAAAACTCAATGAGACTTCAATCTGGGCTGATCACTGCAGAAACAATAACTCTGAGAGACAGAAAGGAAACGAATGTCCAATGAGGATGACTAACATCACCAAAGGAGTCTGTTTAGGCTTATAGCTAAAATAATAAAAAAAAAAGAGGAGCGGTTAGTCCTCTAACATATTTTTATATTTCTCACAATATGCTACACAACATTCAGCTTCATTCAGTGTATTTAGAATTTGAAGGCTGAGATCCAGCACAGAGAAATAGTTTCTTAGCAAATCCATCCTGTGACATCAAACGCAGTGCCATTGGTTTTGATTTTATTATATGTCTGTGTCTAATTTAAAACAATAAAACAGGCCTTTCTGTGCCGATGCTCATCTTACAGCTACATGTTTGTCTCTGTATGGTTTTAAGCTACAGCCCTTTGTTCATCTCTTCTCAAAGCTATGCGAACAGAGGAGGGGAATGTAAAAGCAATATGTTGCAAGAATGGGAAATGAGGGACTTGATCCTTCCTGTTTTTTTTTCTCTTTCGCAGTTTTCCCCCCTTTTGCAGGATATTGCGATGAGGGTATTGTGGCTAGAGGGGAAAGAGGGATGTTAAATAAATCTCCCCATGAACACTCAAGGTCTTTCAGCAATGACATATTCCATACATTTGTCCATTATTCCATCTCTTACACCCTGATATATATATCTCATATACATATATATATATATATGAACTATTTATACACACAAACACTCACGCACTGCACTTGCCCTCAGGAAATCATGTTGAGATGGGGGGCCAGTCTAATTGTCTCCCCTGCCTGGGCTGGCCGCCCAGAGGCCTCCTACACAAACCATTACATTAAATCTGTTATCCAACCAGCCGCAGTGCGCCGTGGGGGCATCTTTAAACACATCCTCCATTTCCACATGCACGCAGACCTACTGCTGCTTCTTACAAACCACATAACACAGTCAGGCTGACTGACCCAAACCAAACCAGACCAAACGCACTTCTGAAAATTAATACAACAACATTGATTTTCAGGGTCATTAATGGCCATTAGGGTATGAGGTTCTGTCCGCAAAGCATCTCTGGCTTGGACGGCAAGTGTTATGTTAAATGCTGTGTCACAAGACTAGTAGAGGTTGGTGTGGTTTGGTAAAGAGGAAATGGTGCTTTTGCTTTGAGGGTGGTTACTGTGGCCAGCACTTTCGGGTCTGACCACGGGCCAGTGAAAAGAGAACTTGGGGCTTTTAGAGCAGAGATGAAGTCAAGGGTGAGAGTGTAATGGTGGAAGTAAAAGAGGAATGGGCAGAGGGAGGGAAGATGACAGAGAGAGGAAGAGAACAGCGTGCTACCAGCTGACGCAGAGAAGCAGGAAAGGCCACAGAAAACAAATGTCTGTGGTCTGCCTAAAGTTCAGGGTGGGGCAGAGTTTGAGGCTTTGGCCATTGTGAACAACACACTAAGACATGGTTCTCAGAAAACTGTAGAACTGAGTCACATGAAAATGAGATGGCTGAATACAAAGAGCAAACACTTGGGGCCTTATTTGCTAATAATTTCATAGTATTTGAATATTTACGTTCACAGAAAGATATTTCTTACGCAGAATTTTCGCTGGATTCACAAGAGGTTCATTCACACATTTGTTCTTACCTTTGTTGTAAGATGTTAATGACTCCGGATTCTGAATGATGGAGAGCGATGAGTTAGGCATTTGCATAAAACGCACCCAAACGATGTCCATAAAACTCTCACGCGAGAACAGGCACAGCAAGTGAACACTCCACAAAACCTGTTAAAACACAATAAACCGATTTTATGTCGACTACATGCAATTATACATTTAGAATACATTTTAATGCAAATGCATTTTTGAATTATGATCTTGTGAACAGATTTTACACGCAGATATGAAAGAAAACTACTTATGGTCGTTCCGCTTTTGAATTTGCTGCCCCAAATGATTGAAATGTGCTACAAAAGTCATTGAAATTAGAAACAAATATTCTAGTAAGTGCCCTGATCTCGATCTGTAAATGTAACTGAGATTTTATTATTTTTCTTTTATGTGTTTTATGAATTGCAATATATGTTTCTATGTTTCTCAGGAGATATTAATTCTCCTGCCAGGCTGTTATTGAAAATAAGAACTTGTTCTTAATTAACTTGCCTGGTTAAATAAAGGTTAAATAAAATATAAGCACATACACCTGGTTAGTGAATGAGACCCATCGTTTGCATATGTGTGAAGCTCCATTTTACAATGAATCTTTATAAAGCAGATTTTTTATACAAATAAAGTTTTATTAAAGATGCAAATGTCAACAGTTCAGTGAAAGGGTGAATGATATATGTGCACAACATATGGTTGTCTATGCTTACACAAACTTGTGTAGAGACTGGGCAAGTCGTGAAGTTTTACTGGCCAACTATTTCCAATGAGTGCTAAGTGACTTGTAATAAACTGGAATTTAGTTACAACAATCAGCTTTTGACCTTTTGCCCATTTAATAGGCAATTGTCTTCTGCGAAATGGCAGCCTTCTGCAACACAGCCATCATTTTTTTTAAATAGTAATCTGGTATTCCTAATAAACAACACATTTTAAAACATCCTTATACTGAGTGTTGAATGAGAGGCTCGAGTCAATTAAAGTAATATTCTTTGTACTTATGCCAACCCTGACATATAAGCCAAACACTCACTCTTAACCGGAACAATCTGATACTGCATCCTGTTTTGTTATTGAACACATTCGTTAAAACCAAATGTCTGAGCTAAATTGTCTCCAAACATGCATTAAAAACTAGTTTAAACATTCCTTGGGGCTTGAGGAGCTGTCATCACTGATTTTATCCTTTATAACTTGTAACTTTTGTAACATTGTATTTTTTTTTTTTGGCCCTTCACAATACTTTTGATGTCCTCAATCGAAACACTTTATTAAACCAAGCAAATGAACGGTAATAAATGGCATCTCTTATTAAATGTCTCAAAATATTTACTGTAAACTGAAGAGCTCAGATTGTGATATCATGATACCCATAGAACTATGATTGCATTGTACTTTTTGTTATTGTAAATCACACTAAAGTTGATTATTGGCCCTGAATATGATCCTTTATTGCTGAATAAACCTTTATTTCAGAAACATATTTGCATGTACCTTTTTACACAACAACAATGCAATTATATGAAAGAGGGATTAAATCATTTCTTTTGGGATTTTTTAGTGGTAACTCTATCAGAATTTGTCTTATCAATCTAAAAGTAAAAAAAAAAAAAAATTAAAAAAAAAAAAAAAAACGTTTTTTTTCCTCCTCGAGACTAAGGATTTTTTCCCCTTAATACTCTTTGAAAACAAGGTTACATGAGGCCATCTTAGATATGTCTGGATCCAAGGTAAAAGTTGTGCAAAAAAAGCCAAAAAGAACAAATCAATAGTTTTTAGATGTGATTTGTGCAACCATTTCCTCTTTCTCTACATAAACCACATGCACAGGGGCTTCTTTCAATTCCAGATGTTAAACTGGATCCTCACTTGCCTTTAAATGATACTCCACTACTCACAGTCATAAATACTTCATACCTAAAACTACACAAAACTCTTTTTGGTTGGATAATTCTACATGCTGTTCCCAAGAGCACTGTTCTCCATCCATGTAGTCTGAAGTGTTATAGCATTAAGTATCATCTATATGGACCTGCCCATCTTCACACCTGCCTGATGGGTTGATCTGAGGACAGACAACAGAATAAAATAAAATGTAGTTCAGTAGTGTAGCCACTGTCAGAAAATACACAAATGGTGCAAAGAGAGCCAAAAATGACAAGAGATGGAAGCACACTAGATTAAAATCTGTTTTCTACAGAATTTTCCTTCTGTTAGAAAAAGACTGGCAACAGGATCATACATGTATGCCAGTGCTTAAACTCACATTTGAATAATCATTGTCATCCCTTGAGGCTGACAAGATGTTGGAGTGGTTGCATAAGCATCCTAATTTACTACAGGATACTGCTTCAGTCAACAACAAATGTTCTCAAATAAATTTTATACGAGATGCAATACAGCGACTCTGTACCTATCCTGCACTACATCAGCATTAAACTACTTTAAAATGAAGGGACAAAATTTTGTCAACACTTGACAAAATTTCAAGTATTATGAAACGAATGAAACCTCTTACTGTCAAAAGAGCCAAAACAATTTACCTCAATGACTGTTTATTTGATACAATTGGAATAGACAGACAAATCAAATCTGCTATGCAGGGCTCAGTTGACTATGACAACTTTGCCTCCAATGCAAGCTGCTAATGGCCCTGTAAACAGGGAAAAGAGTGAAGAAAATAGTAGGGAATATTATCTTCATCCTCAGCAAAGTGCAACATAACATTTTCATATAATTACATTTGTTGACCTATAGTGAGGAAAAAAGTTATTTGATTCCCTGCTGATTTTGATTTTGATCATTTTAATGGTAGGTTTATTTGAACAGTGAGAGACAGAATAACAAAAACAAAAATCCAGAAAAACGAATTTCAAAAAAGTTATAAATTGATTTGCATTTTAATGAGTCAAATAAGTATTTGATCCCCTATCAATCAGCAAGATTTTTGGCTCCCAGGTGTCTTTTATACAGGTAACGAGCTGAGATTAGGAACACTCTCTTAAAGGTAGCGCTCCTACTCTCAGTTTGTTATCTGTATAAAAGACACCTGTCCACAGAAGCAATCAATCAATCAGATTCCAAACTCTCCACCATGGCCAAGACCAAAGAGCTGTCCAAGGATGTCAGGGACAAGATTGTAGACCGACACAAGGCTGGAATGGGCGACAAGACCATCGCCAAGCAGCTTGGTGAGAAGGTGACAACAGTTGGTGAGATTATTCACTAATGGAAGAAACACAAAATAACTGTCAATCTCCCTCGGACTGGGGCTCCATGCGAGATCTTACCTTGTGGAGTTTCAATGATCATGAGAACGGTGAGGAATCAGCCCAGAACTACACGGGAGGATCTGGTCAATGATCTCAAGGCAGCTGGGACCATAGTCACCAAGAAAACAATTGGTAACACTACGCTGTGAAGGACTAAAATCCTGCAGCACCCGCAAGGTCCCCCTACTCAAGAAAGCACATGTACAGGCCCGTCTGAAGTTTGCCAATGAACATCTGAATGATTCAGAGGAGAACTGGGTGAAAGTATTGAGGTCAGCGACTAAAATCCAGCTCTTTGGCATCAACTCAACTCGCCGTGTTTGGAGGAGGAGGAATGCTGTCTATGACCCCAAGAACACCATCCCCACCGTCAAACATGGAGGTGGAAACATTAAGCTTTGGGGGTGTTTTTTTGGGGGACAGGACAACTGCACCGCATCAAAGAGACAATGGACGGGGCCATGTACCGTCAGGGCCAGGGCATTGAAAATGGGTCGTAGATGGGTATTCCAGCATGAGAATGACCCAAAACACATGGCCAAGGCAACAAAGGAGTGGATCAAGAAGAAGCACATTAAGGTCCTGGAGTGGCCTAGTCAGTCTCCAGACCTTAATCCCATAGAAAATCTGTGGAGGGAGCTGAAGGTTCAAGTTGCCAAATGTCAGCCTCGAAACCTTAATGACTTGAAGAGGATCTGCAAAGAGGAGTGGGACAAAATCCCTCCTGAGATGTATGCAAACCTGGTGGCCAACTACAAGAAACGTCTGACCTCTGTGATTGCCAACAATTCATGTTTTGCGAAGGGGTAAAATACTTATTTGACTCATTAAAATGCAAATCAATTTATAACTTTTTTGAAATGCGTTTTTCTGGATTTTTTGGTTGTTATTCTGTCTCTCACTGTTCAAATAAACCTACCATTAAAATTATAGACTGATCATTTCTTTGTCAGTGGGCAAACGTACAAAATCAGCAGGGGATCAAATATTTGTTTCCCCACTGTATGTGCACTTTAGGTACTAATATTTACTTTTAAAATATTAATATGCACTTTTAGGGTACTAATATGTAGCATTTTTGGGTAAATAAGGTACAAAGATATACCATTTACTGTAACTTTTGTAGGGTACCACCTCAGTGATAGCTTTGTTCCATTTTTTTCCTGAGAGTGTATCTAAACATCATCAGGGAGGGATAGTAGATGACAACCAAGGCTGTGAATAGAAAAACTATGGCATAGAAGTCCTGTCAGAATAGACAACCTACCTTACAAAGGAAACAAAGCACACTCCACAATAAATTTACTGTATACTCTAATATGTAGAAGACAGGGTTGAAGAACATACAATAAGATTAGCACCTATTACACAAAAACACATTGTTTTAACTGATTGGCTCCATTAAGTTAATTCTATGAACTCCACTAATGGCGCCATTGTAATCACGCTGAGACCATTTCCACTGGAAACGCAAATTTTCAACTGTGCACCCCCAAGAGAGAATAACATTAAATGCAGCTATTGAACTATTCCATCATGTTGAAGAATGTGAGCTATGACATTTTACCAAAAATAGGAAATTGGTCCATTCCTGAACAAAGCAGAAATGTAAGCTTTGGTATGCAGCAACATCAAAGAGAGACTAAACGAACAATGAAATTCCAAACACTTGGGGCAGGTTGACCCAGGTTCTTCCCTTCTGAGAAGGAAAATATCAGGTGGGGTCGGGATCTAACAACCATCTGGGATCCATTAGGGTCTCCATTATATCTGGGCTTCTATTTCTTTCCCAGCTCGCAAAGCCTCTGAAGTGCGAGCTAGCGCCGAGATCGCACGGCTGCCAAGGTTGTTAACCTGCAGGCATTTGTAATGTCGAGCGGGAGTTGCTTTATTAGCGGAGTGAAATAATCTCTACCAAAGTGGTAGAGATGATGACAGACCCAGATTTATGACCCCTGTAAAAGCCCCAACATCGCGGCTGCTCCAGCATGCATCATGAAAACTAATAAGAAGTGAGACTCACTGCCAATGGCATAATTTCATGCAGATTTTGATCTAAGAACATCTGCAAGGCTAGAATAATTTATGTCGAACTCTCCACGAAGGGGCTTAACAAGCCCTCTGATAACTTGTTTTGGTCTGTTTTGTGAGGAGGCCTCAGGTAATCCTTCGCCTCAGGGACAATACCTGTCAGAACTGCATCCAAAACCACAGAAAGCGCACATCAAAAGCCACGAATTCAGAAGCAGAGTCTCTGTGGTCTCTCCACAGCATCTGAAACACTTGCATTTATCTACCATTTGTGATGCGATTGGTGTAGCAGGAAGAATTTAATCATGTATTCTCCTAATATGACTTGGATGAAAATTAGAAAAAAAAAGGCTTATGCAAATGACAGAGACTGATAAGTAGGGAGTTCTTATATACATACGCATTTTTACATCCACTCAAATGCATCTGCATTGCTCTCTTTCTGTGCACACATACTGAGTTTTGACATCTAACTGCTTATAAAACAGCTCAATTACTCCTTTGTACACAAACACACTTCTCTGCATGTGGCATCTAGTTTTAGCGCAATTTGGTTGATTGGGAATCTCTGCAGGCAAAGTGAATAGTTTGGGATAGGCACACAAGTCTAAAGGCAGCCAGCAGCTCATTTCTGGTAATTTAAGCATTGTTGTTGTCATTTGATCATAAGAGTTACCACTTACACCCACTGCCTTTATAATCCCTTTGTTGGCTAGGTTCAGGAAAAAAACAATTAAAAAACAGCAGCACTGTATGCTCAGATGCTTGCATCCCCACCTCACATCTCTGCGGACTCTTTACAATCATTTCAGCAGATGTGGCAGCAGGTGAGCCTGGGTAAATATTCACAGAGGCATTATGATGCAAGTTGGCATTCTATTGCCCATCTAGAAAGGGAATGAGTAGCCATGACACACCAGCAAATTCAGTAGATCACCTGCCAACACCTCAGCCAATGAAAATCAAGTATTAAAATCACACAAATATTTGATGATAGACCATTTCACCTGTGTAAACAGAGATACAGGGCCAACATATTCACTGCAGAGGAAGCATGAGCTCAAGCTGTACATCTGCAAGGACAGAGATTTATATCCGAATCTTTCCAGGGTACTCCTTAAAAGCCAACAGTTTTACAGTCTCCGGATGAATTTGTTTCATTGGGCAGGGACGCAATAGCTGGATCAAGAGGAACATTGTGAATCCAAAAACAAGAAGAAAAAAAAAGAGAAATAAATACATTTTGTAAGTCTTTAACTGAAATTCATTAGTATGGTGAAGCCAAAAAAGGGGGGTAAGTTAGAAAGAGAGAGACCGACATGTGATACAACAATGTTCACAATGAATATATGTCAGGTTCTGGCTTCTAAAAGCATCAGTAATCATTCTGTTCTATCATGAATCAATGCCAAAGTCTTAAAACATAATGTAGGTATGCCCTCTGGAGGATGGGAGTGGAACTACACCACACTTCTGTCTCACTATAAAGGCAATAACTCCTCTTGGGAGAGTCTTAAAAATCAGATATGAAAACTGTGAAACCATTCTAAACCCAGATTCATTGTTACGACCTCAGGCAGTGATTCAGAGAGGACAGCGCTTACTACCAATAAAATGTGCATCTCTTGACCATTTACCCTGCGGAAGCTAATGAGGCATTAGCTGGAGAATATTTAATGGACTCTGCTGGCATAGTAATTAAGGGCAAATGACAGAATTGGAGAGCGGGCACAATGGGGCCTGCGCTGTTATAACCACTTAACATGATGGAGTCTGTTAGGCACAATATCTTAAGTCTAAAAATTAAAAAAAATATATATAATAATTTTCCCCTCCCAAGCAAACTACTGGAACAAAACTAGGCCAATAAGAGCAAAACATATAAGAGAATATATACAATTTCTTTGCATAAACAAATGGCTATTAGTTTTTGTAGGTCTTACAAAAACATCATCCTGAAAACATCACATTCAGATTGTACCTATGGACATCTTTGTACTGTGTAAAATAATAGTATCTTGAGGACACATTTTACTACTCAAAAGGTACTAATATGCACCTTTTAGGGGTAGATCAGGTATAAAGGTGTCCCTTTAAGGATACTTATACAGTGACAGGCTGTTACATGACTAAAGGTACACATCTTTCAAATTTTTTTCAAACAGAATTTGTGATGTCATGATCTTAATTGTTCATCAGCACATCTGATCGGACCGTTCCTGTACAGTGCACTCATTCAATGCGCATTTCATGATTTGCCAGACCGTTGACTCTCTCTGTGAGAGAGACACTCAGGATTCAGACGTTTGTTGTGTAGATGGATCATAAATATTTCCTTTTGTTTGTGAAAGGTAGAAACTGGCTCTCCGAAAGCCAGAGGCATGAAAGGCTGGATGCAGCAGCCACTGTTCCCCACAGGATCCTACCATCTAACACCTGCAAGCATCCGGAAACAGTTATTCAGGGGATTTGCATCCAGGGTGAACTGCGATCATTAAGGTGCAATCAAAGGCAGACGATGCAAGAAAATCACAGCAACACAAACCTGCAAAAGCTGCAGATGAAAGGAGGAAGATTAGAGAGATTTAGAGGACATTTAAAGCCATTAATCCAATACCTTGCCTTATAAGAAGAGGGAAAAAGCAATTTAATTAACACCCAGGACAGCAAGCTGAAGGCATGTTATACTTACACACTCATGGCAACATCAAAAGAGCCTGTCCTTGATTAGAGACATTTTAGCTAATGAATTTCTGTTCAACTTCTGGTATATAAAAGCAGGTAAGAGTGTTTTTAAAGTCTGACATGTCAAGGTAAATTTGGTGAAAATGACATTCAAAGTGATTAGAACGTTCTTGCTTGGTAAAATCTACCAAACTCTCACTTTACAAAGATGTAGGCAAGATTGTGCCTTTAACTCAACATTACAATAAACCCCTGTGCAGCTCTCAAAACACGTGGTATTAATTTAGCTTTCCTTTTTTCTTCCAAAGTGTTCAACAAGGGTTTGTTAAAGTTTACCAAATGTGGCTGAATTTCAAGGAAAGAAACAAATGCAGATGTAATTTTCCACTTTACAGCCTGTTTATGTATTGTGAATTCCTTCCTAGGAGACGGGGGCTTTCATGTCTTAATTGGATTGTGTGACTGCGGCTTTGTCTAACAAATGCACATTTTCAACGCTAATGATCGACAGTCACAACCCTGAATTTGCCTAAAGCACTTTGACTGTGAGCCTAATGAGTAATGAATAAACTAATACCTTATGTTCTTCTAGCAGGAAACTCTTCAGGAACATTAAACATTTCAAACACCTCCAGAGCCGCACCTTCACCCCGCTGCTGGCCTCCTGCCGGAGGAATGAAATGAAGGAAGGAAACACTGAAAGCTGGGTGCAAAACGAAAAGACAAGCTGAAGCAAATCACTTGAAGATCAGCAAGAATGGCTCAATTGTTCAATGACATGATTGTGCAATAAAAGCAACTAAAAAATTATATATTAGAATGGAGCTGTAATTGGCAGTCTATGGTTACCATAAGCAATATAGCAGTATATATAGTATACTGCACAAGATATTGAGACTGCATTGGTTATCACACGATATGATACAATACATATATTTTAATGTATTTTGTGCATGCATGAAATATACTAGTGCTGTCAAACGATTAATCGTGATTGATCGCATCCAAAATAAAAGTGTTTACATTACATATGTATGTGTACTGTGTTTGTTTATAATGTATATATAAATACACACATATATATTTTGAAAATCTTTACATGTATATATTTATATTATATATAAATATATTAAATAAGTGTAAAATTTTTCTTACATTATTTTTAACATACATAAATATACACAGTACACACTCATATATTAATCGTTTGACAGCACTAAAATATACCATTCAATAGTTTGGGGTCAGTGAGATTAATATTTGTATTCAGTTAGGACACATTATATTGATCAAAACTGACAGTTAAGACTACATAACGATTTTTATATTAAATTAATTCTGTTCTTTTTATCTTTCTGTTCATCAAAGAATCGTGAAAAAAAAATCCATAAATTATTGCACAAAAATGTTTTCACCCTTGATAAGAAATGTTACAGGTAAAAAGAAAGCACCTTAGATATTACATATTTGTGCATCCTCATTTACACTATTTTCATATCTATACTCTCACAAATATGCATCCTTCAGAAGCAAAAAAGGTTTTCCTTTGTGAAAGTTACTGCCCCACTGTGAACGGTTGTACCATTTTTTTTTATTACATTTGCTAATAATACTAATAATTTAACAACACTGTAAAATGTCCTGCTTAGCCAATCTCAAAATGAATATCCATTTCAGCTTCTACATTATAATGTTGATTCACTGAATTTAGTTGTGCGTGTGTGTGTGTCTTACTATTTTATAAAATTAAATAGTACATTTAAATTTTTATTCTCCGTTATTTATTGGTTATCAGCCATAACATCCAAATAATGATCAGCTTTTTATTATCAGTGCATCCCTGAAATAAAGACTTTCAAACTAGTTCCTAAATTCTTCTAGGTTCACCTGAATCAAGTAAACCAGTATTTTCTCCAGTAAATTCAGACCATCAACCAGTTGAGATCCTCGAAACCTTGAAAAAAAAAAAAAAGGCATAACAAAGATGGACAAAAAAAGGAAAACATTATGCTCTCCTCACCTTTCCCCTCAATTTACCTCTTAACAAGCCTTTAAAGAACCACAAGCCCACACCGCAGAGTAAGAAAAGCAGTCAAAACCAAACCCTTCATAAAATCAAGAAAGTACATTAGTTGCAGCACTATTTCCAAGCAGCCAACCATCAATTCCGCAGGCTTATTCTGTTAAACCACGGACACAGCCCCATGTGTCAGCTCTTAGCAGACATGTGAAATGCAGTCGATTTTCCATTGAAGCCTGGGGATTATTAAGAGCTTGAGCTTGGAAGAGAGGACAACCACATGTTTCTTGTTGAGCCCTGACCGGAAAAAGGGGGAGAAAGTAAAAATGAGTTGATACACA
Organism: Schizothorax lantsangensis; assembly: GCA_027422415.1. Taxonomy (NCBI): domain Eukaryota; kingdom Metazoa; phylum Chordata; class Actinopteri; order Cypriniformes; family Cyprinidae; genus Schizothorax; species Schizothorax lantsangensis. Next base: position 20,721,574 of record CM049839.1, read on the forward strand.
AGGCATTAGTGGTTAACCAAGAGCTAATGAGGAAAAAAGAACAACAATGAGCTCAGATGTAACCGTTTAAATGTGCAGTTTAAAATTTCAACTTCGGAGTACAACACCCCCTCCTGCACAATTACCTCGCGGTTTAGGAGTCTCTTTGAAATGTGCTCAACAGCATCAAATTTTTGTACCTGTGTGATCTAATCAACCCTCCGCCGCCTATGTGCCGTCCCACTCAAACAAGGATGTTTATTTTTAACTCAAACACTTTAATGGACACAACCCTATGGTCTTCCCTCGTGCATAAAAACCCATCCGTGGACGGATGGAGCCATGGCCTGGCGATGGTAGCGGGACTCTCCTGAGGCCAGCCAATAAATCCAACAAAATAAAAGTCTCTTTTATTTTTTTCAACCATTTTTTCTCTCATCCCAGGTGTTATATGATGGATGATGAGGTCAGGGAGGTATGGATCACATGGCAAGGATCAGAGAGGAGCTGGGCAGGAGACATGTTGAATCCATCTACTCCAAATCAGCCCCATGTGTCCTCCAGAGCCCGGTTATCCTATAAATGAACTTTATTGAGGCAACAAAGTGCAGGGACCTCTGCAAAAACATTAAAGGGGTGAGCAGAGGTGACCGATCCAGGGTGGCTAATGAGGAAAGATGGGGTTTTCCATGACATTCTTTTAAAAGGTACTAACGCAGCCAGCACGACGAATGGAAGAACCGATGATAAGAGGGTGAAACTGATGAGAACGGGATGTGTTGCACATCTGCATTTGTTATTAAACTATTAAAAGGAAAGGTAAGAAAACTTCAAATGCACACAAAATCAAAACAGACAGAAAAATAGACGTGCAGCACAGATAAAATGGAGCAAATTATTCACATGACACGTGGAGGGCTCTGTGGTCAAAGTGAGCGTGAATCATGACACAAAGACTACCGACTGAGTAACTAACCACATTAAAGCAACACAAACAGGGTTGATCCCTCCGCTCCAAGTCTGCCCACCTACCAGGGGGCCAGCTAAACGACAGGGTTCCACTGTGATCCTTACAGACATGATTAATGGTAGAGAGAAAGAGAAAGAGAGGGGAGTGGTGGGAGGATGTCTGGTTCTGCTTATGGTCCTGGAAATGAGATTAAAGGGAAAGCTCCAAACAGATTGAATTGTATTTGCCATAATTGCTGAGAACAGCTTATGCAGGGCAGGCCACAAATAACAGACTCATAAAAACAAGAGACTGCAAGAGAAGGGGGAGAGAGAGGGAGTCAGAGGCAAACTGAGAGCTGTCGTTTCAGCAATCACATATACAAAAATGTGAAATTAATCAGGTGTGGGACAAGTTTACAGCTTAGAAAATGACCTCCAGCATCTTTACCGGAAATATAGTGGTTGATATAGATGAAAAGTGTCTGATCAAAGCATATTGCAGAAACTAAGATAGGAAAACAACATTGATTCTGTGTAAGTATTACATTTTTACTCACCTTAAAATAGTAATAACTATGACCTTTATGGGGAGAAAAATATTGTCCTTTCTTTGTATTTGTAAATCTAATTTTGTTTTAAAGGTAAGTAAAATGCTAAGGTACAAATCAATGCAAACCACATGAGGAAAAAAAAAGAGCCCTCAATTGGATTTAAAGTAACAACATGTGCGTTCACTTCATGGAGAGTAAGAGGGGCTGGAACGGCCTGCCAAAGGCAAGGTTCACTTCATGACACTCCGAGACTGCTGGGATTAATCTTATTCATTTGCACAGAGCCAGTTTAGTCTAAAATAGGCACTTTTATTGATGTTAGACTCAAAATTAGCAAAATAAAAAGGAAAGAAAATGTCCATGAAGGAAAAACACAGACTAACTGATAATCATAAGAGCACAGTTAGAATGTAATACTAATAAATAATGAAACCGTTACAAATTAGTCATCCCCAAAAGAGAAAACCAATAGCATCAGATAATACCAATCAAACCAAATGGCACGACACCGGTGGTATTTTTAAAACAAATTAAAATCAATACTGGAAAGCCATGGTTGGGTGCTTAGTTTTAGAATATCTGACTGGAAACTCAAATGATAATTTGACAGTTTAGATACAGAAGAAAAAAAAAAGATCCACAAAATATAAAGTATATGTCAGTCTACAGTCATGTTCTGAAACCTGAACAGATTATTGTGCCTTTCCATTCCAGTCCTGCTGAATTCTGTAATAGTTACCACAAACATGGTGTTCATTAATCAAAAGTATTACAAAGCCATGTAAAAGGTGATATATCAGATTTGGGAAGCATCAAAAGGGAGAATTCCTAAATGCATCACATTCTCCTACACAAAACCACACATCAAACTTGGCCAGCCAAGTCACACCACTAGATGGCGATATCAGCCAGGATACAGGACCATGAAGGATAGAGTGTTATGAAAGTCATCAGTGTTAAATGCTTCGCTCGTGAGATGCAGTCTGATGCTGTCACTGCAGAAGCAAAGCAATTTTACATAAACACTTCAGTAAAACAACTGCTCCACCCTAAATCACCCAACCCAACAGACATCCACTGACTCAAATACATCACACGTATTTGGAACGAACAATCCAGTGTATGGACATGGGTAAAACTGCAAAAGATAAGTGTACGAAGAAGCTGCAGTGGTGTGCTCTGATCTTTTATGATGACTTTGGACCATAACAATTCTGGGACCCTCCAAAACAACTATGCAAATGACTTTTACTGTGCATTTATGCTCTTACTGTATGTGCATTAACTTACATGTAATATTACTATTGTCCGCCCAGGATGTGCCTCTGTGCCCACCACTCCACTAAAGCCTGGAAGCTAGTTTCTCTAGTGTTGAAAGGTCTACTTCCTCTAACCAGAATATTACTGTAACCATTGCGGAGGATACAATAACGCTGGACTAAGAACAGAACATTAAAATCTCTCATCCCTCATTAATACACTGTGCATGTAGCTCAGATCAAGGCTATACGAGTGGAGGGAGGGAATGTTCTTCTTTAAACTGTAGTTAGGTTATTTCAACATGAAATAAGGAGGTACATGAGACTCAATCACTGAATGTGCAGTTTACATCTTTACAGCAATCCGCACTTTCCATCACCTCTATAGCATGTAGCAATAGCGTACCTAGTTAAGCCAGTACGCTTATTTGTGAATAAATCATTATCCATTGCCTCTCATGTTTACGATTTATGTTTTTGGATAAGTATAACTATCCTTACTGCTATATCTAGTTAATTTCACTAAGCAAATCTATGTTATAGATACACAATGTTAGTGCTTAACACTCAACCTAATCGGGACATGTCAAATGTTGCAAAATGTGACTTTCTGACCGAAGTATTCCAGAGCAGTATCAAACCGCACTGAGCTGAACGGGAGGTTATTGTGTGAATGATGAATTGGAGTCAGTGTAGTCTCAGTGTGCTGAGTTCAACACACAAAACCTTGTCTCATTCGAATGATCTGCAATAAGGCAGCTTGGACATCTTCATCCATGTGACCCTGAAAGAAAAGAAGTGACAAGTATTTAGTGAGGATAAATCCATCTTTAGAATTGCTTCCAGACACTTATATGCAACTACAGGCTATGCCCCGTATACTATTACAGTGTCTCAATATAACAGCACTGTTGATCTCTGTATGTCATCTATGGTACAAAGAAAACCATATGCTATAGCATACCTAAGAGGTTTCAATAAATGACCTTGACATAGGAGCAAAACAGAAGGAACTGCTACTGCAGAAAAGAAAAAGAAAAAACCTTCACACTCGACTCATATTCACACATAATTACCTGTGCTGCACTGAGAAGATGAGTTCGATAAATTGAAACCACTTCTCTATGTTGCCTCTCAGCATCCTGTTTAGATAAAAAAAAAAAAAAAAGACAAGATATATTGCACAGTGTTTTACAAGTTTCAGATAAGGTCTTGCCAGGTTAGATGGTCAGCGAGTTTGAAAATTCAGCTTTGACACCACAATAATAAATGACATTTTCGAATGTATTAAAATTGTTATTTCAATTGTAATAATATTTTGCAAATTTCTTCTTTCAAAAACATGAACAAAATATTTTGAATTGCAGTGCATTCATTTAAATTTAAAATGTATTTAAATTATTTAATTTGAAGACACATTATTGGAAAAAAATTACATATACTTATAGCGCTTAAATAAAACAGACCATTTATTTCAGAATAACACCAAATCTTGGAAGCCATTCTGTCAGTCCCACTTTCTTTCTTCAACTTTTTTTAATTATAGGACAGAAGGCTCTAGAATCTATCATGAATGCAAGTCAGTAAGTGATATTATTTAGTCCAAGGTGACGGCATGTCATATTTGTGGGCAATTACGAACAAATCCACCGGTATGTGCATGTGCACAGAGCTACTCACAGCCAGCTGCTGCAGGAGGCTCTTGACCTGGGCTTGGAGTGTGTCAATGTGTTGAGTCTGTCTCTTGTTGGGCGTGTTGCCAGCATAAGCCAGCTGGGATAAGCCATTCAGAGCCTGTTTCAGCCTTTCAACATCTGCCAACAGTTCTGTGATCTGAAACGAAAAACACCTCGCTTATAACCAGGCAAAATATCAGGCACTTATCGAAAAAGCTCTTCCACGTAACAAATTAGTATAACAGTCTCACCCTTTTGTCTTTAAGCTCAGTCTGCTCTGTGGATGCCTGAATCCTCTTCTGCAGTTCTCCAATGGTGCTCATTGATTCCTCGTATCTCTCCTTCAGATCTCTGATCTCCTTCTCAATTGAGGCACTCTTTACCTGCAAGGCCTCGGTTTCCGCTCTCGCCCTCTTTTCACCCTCCCTAGCCCGAGTTGTTTCCCTGTACAGGTCCTCATATCGCTCATCGAGTCCTGATAGCCGATCGCCAAGTTCACGCACCTCCTCCTCCAACTTCTGCTTTTCAGCTCTGAGCTCGGTCACCTGCTCTTCATGGCTGCGGAGGTCATCCAGAGCATGTGTGGCTCTGAGAAGCTCAGTCTGCAGACTAGCTACGTCCTCAGCCCTCTGCGCACTGGTTTCTTCCTCCTCCCGCAGTGCCAAGCGAAGATCATTGACCTCACGTTCCAGAGCCTCTCTAATCTGGCTATACTGGGCCTCATCACAGCTCTGACTCTGAAGCTGTTTCTCTAGTTCATGAACACGTTGGACCTCCAGTCTATGAGCTTCAAACAAGCACTTGCACTCCTTTTGCGCCTCCTGCAGGCTGCCACTCAAAGAGCTCTGCATGGCCTCAAACTGCTCCAGATGGATATACTCACTGTTCAGTTTCTTTTGGAGACTTTGGATCTCAGAGTTGCACAATGCATTTTTCTCCTCTAGTTCGGCCCGCTGGATCGTAACCTCTTTATATTGCTGCTCCAGCTCCATCAACTTCAGACTCAGCTCCTCCACCTGGCCCTTGCAGCGATCTTCCACTTCTTTGTACTTCTCACTGGACACCAGCCCTGTCTGAAGTTTCTGCTGCAGAGATGCCATCTCATCTTTAAATTTTTCGTTCTCTTGCCTTTGGTATTCCCCTTTGGTCTTTTCGTCATTGTACATTTCCTGCATTTCGGCAAGTTTTTCTGCCAAGTCCTTCAAAGCGGTGTTGAAATGCAGCTCTTTTTCCTCCATAGCAGTCAACGGAACAAACTTCATCTGCAATGCCTCTTGAATAGTATCCAACTCTTTCTTCTGCGCTTCAATTTCCTCATGGAGCTTTGATGCGCTCTCTTGAGCACACTGGTACTTGGAGTAGGCATCTTGAGCTCTTCCCTCTGCTTCTGATAAAGCTTTGCTCATTGTGCTTTTCAATATCTCATGTTCCACAAGGCTGATATAGTCGTTTTCTAACTTGGCCTGCACATTCTCAAACTCCTCCTTCAACATAGCATTTCCTTCTTTCGCCTTCTGTAACTCCTCGTCCCGAACTCTATAATCATCATGCAACTTTGCGATTTCAATCTTCGCTTTCTCCAAAGCCTCATTTAACTCCGCCTGCACTCTCTCATGCTCATTCTTTGTGACAAACTCAATGTCAAAGCTCTGCTTCAGTGATGATTTTTCAGCTGCCAAAATCTCAAGTTCATTGACTTTCTCCTGGTATTGATCTTGAAGGCTATTAAGATCTCTTTCCAGTTCTGTGTTGTGTTCTGTGAGTGCAGCCATCTCGCTCTCATAACGTTCACAAGGGATGTACATGCTCCTCAGATTGGCAATGTTCTCACAAAGAGAGGTCTTCTCTTCCTGCAGCCTTTGTAGCTGCTCCTCAGCCTGTTTTCTCTTCTCAGTCTCCTCTGTTACCCTAACCCTCAACTCCTCCACAGCGAGTCCCATAGACCTCTTCACCTCCTCATGGTTTTCCAAGGTCACAAACTTGGTCTGCATATTGTTGGTGAGCTCCTGCAGCTCCTCTCTGAGCAGTTCTCTCTCATCCTCACCTTCCTCCACTTCACATATCAATGACTGACACTTTGCAGTGACATCTGCAAGTTTCTTCTTCAGGGATGAGCTTTGCTCCTCCAGAGCAGCCCGGACTCGCTCGTGCTCTTGCAGGGGGACCGTTTGTCGGTCGTCCATTGCACGGTGGAGCTCTGCCACTTCCTCCAGCACACGGTCATAATCTTCCCTTAACTCAGCCAGCTGTAGCTCTTTCTCATCTACAGCATTGGTAAAGAGGTTCTTCATGTTGTCAAACTTCTCTCCTGGAACCATTGAGGTCAACCTGGCATCCACAGTCTTCACTTGACCCTCCATGTTTAAGAGCGTCTCCTCCATGTTTTTATGGTCCTCTCGCATCGCACTCAGCTCTGCAGTGAGCCTCTCAACCTCCACAGCCAGAAGCCCTTCACTTTTCTTATACTCCTCCAAAGCTTTCTCACTCTGCTTTAAATGGTTCCTGACCCGTCCAACCTCAGCAGAAGCACCCTCATATTTTCCCTTCACCTCATTCAGCTGTGCTTTGAGGTCATCAACAACTTGGTTACTGAGATGCTCCTTTACTGCCACCACATGAGCCTGAAGCTGTTTCACCTTTGCCTCAGAGTCTATCATTCGCTTCTGCACATCTCCCATGGCTTCCTCCAGCTCGTATATCTGCTGATCCGATTCGCGTTTGGTGGTCTCACACTTCCTAGTCAGCTCCTCACACTCCTGAGACTTGCATGCTAGAGCCTTTTGGAGGCGGCCCACCTCCTCTTGTGCAGCCTCTTGCTGTCTGCATACACATTCAAGCTCTTGACGGAGTGTTTCAGGATCAACAGCCACTGGATGAGAAAGCTCCAAAGGTCGAGCCACAGATCGAGATGGTCCTGTAGGCTGCAAGATCTGAATTCAAACACAAGTAGGCATTCATTATTAAATCACACAAAACATTCTAACAAATTATCCTAGTGTCTGTATGTTTTAAGTGAATACTCTGCCACAGTGGAAAAGCCTGGAAATATATAGAAAAAAAAAAAAATCACAGCTTTCCTTTTCCTCTTGACTATTAGAACAAGAAATTGAAAAATATATATATATAAAAAAAAAAAAATCACCAGCCAGCCTTAAAAGAGATGAGAAGATGGAATGGTTCCCATACTTTTTCTCATATGGGGTCACACTAGGGCTTAAAACTTTCAAAGAAAACTTAATCTAGGCCACATCCCAAGTCAGACATCTGATCCTACTTTAGTAGATGCATTTTTTTTTCATCTTTTTAAAGTGTGCGGTGACCTCTAACATAGGTGAGAGTAAAGTCATCTCTGCTGCTAATGTGACAACAAAATTGCATCCACCACATCTGCCCAAAAGCTGATCCCAGGCATAGTACGTCCCTTCAGAGAATAGAGCTAATAAATCATAAACCCTTCTGACACTGCAGGCTACAGAGGTTCTGAAATGAAATGAGAGAGAGCAACTTATCTGACTGCCACTGCCTCTCCTAAGCTTAACGCAGCTGACACAGCCAGTCTGCTCACTGCATTACAGAACATCAGAAGAAGGAAAATAACTAAAATACCAAACCTTGGGTGAAATGACCGTATGTAAAGCTTGTGCATGCTCAGCAAACCTTTAGAATCAATTCTTGATTTTACATTTAAGCTTTGCACTTGAAGTCTGATGCTACAGTTGAACTGCATAAGGAAAATGGGATATCTATATATGTACACTGAACTGACTGACTTCTGTGTATTTACACAAGTACACAGAGTAATAATAAACTGTATTTACTGTTAAACTGTACTTAATGTTAACATGTAAACAGAGTTGAATGTTACAGATAATTCCCATGTTACACATATTACAGGCATAAAATAAAGCGTTACCCTCTTAATATACAAAAAATAAATATATACTTATGACAATGTTTAATAAATAAACATTTAGACTTTTGGATATTTTATTATCCATTGACAGCAATTTTAAAATCACAGCAGTTTCATGTGAGCATATAAATGTTTAGGTGACTTGTTTTATTGCAGTGCAAACTACATTACTGTATATGACCTTGTTTGCAAAAATAAAGAAAATCTTCTGTGGTAACAGAGAGCATGCTATACTTTAACGATAGACTTTAACTTGTATTTAAGGCAAAATTTTATGGATTAAAATCTGTTAGTAGCAGAAAACTGGCATGTGTTGAAGTTGGTTTACATCAACATGAAATATAATTAGCTTTTTGTCCTCAGCTGAAATCCTTGGCATTAATGTTAAGAAGATTTGAAAGAAAATTCACCTGAGCAGAATCCAGGCTGTGTGACTGTCGCACTAGTACATTGTCTTTTCCTGCAGAGAAAAAAGAACCCAAAATGAAAACACACACACAAACACACCTTTACTTGCAGAAAAAAAAAATTCTGACATCCCTACACTCAACATTATTTCAACATCAGTACACTGTTTATATTGAGGTCTCTAATATCAGAATAGTCATACTTAATCAGTCTTAAGATCCACATTTTAAAAGACAAAATCACCTTTGATCACAGACTGGCCAGGGTAATCTCCCTGTAAAATAAAAACATGCAGATTTATTCATCATTTCATCAAACTTTGATCATGAACTGCTGGATCTGGAGTTAACGAGCAGCAGTCCTTGATGAGCATGTTGCAAATATTTTTACTGACCAAATGGCTCCGCTGCTGGACTCTCACAGTCTCCATGGCTCTGGCTCCTTCCTCCTTCTCTTTGGCAGAAAGTAAACGCTTCAGCTGTTCGCTCTGGTGTACAAAACAGAGATACACATGAATATTGAACAGCAACTAACAGCCAACCTTGATAAAAACAAATAAACAACCTTCCATCAATACTACAGACTATGACAGAAATGGGATGAAGAGATGAAAATGAGAATAGATAATGTCATTGGGACAGAAGGAAACCATTTCCAGGACAACACACAAATTACCTCCTTGTGAGTGTCCTCCACTGTTGACTTTTCCTAAAAAAAAAAAAAAAAAAAAAAAAAAAGGATAGAACAGAAAGCGAAAGAACATTTTACACAAGATATATATATATATATATATATATATATATAACTACTGCAATAGAAATACACAACTGCCTGCTCAGAAAAATCAGATAAATTGCCATATATAAGTATTTTGGCTTCAATTTTCTGGAGTGCTGAAAACACCCATGTAAGACGCAAACTTGCAAGTAAATTGGCCAATTACAAAACGCCTGAAGAAATACCTGACTGAGTTGCTGCTGAAGCATGTTCACTTTATCAAGCAGCGTTCTCTGTTCCTGGTGGAACTTCTTTAGTGTCTCCTGTTGGCTCTCATTCTTTTTCTCCAAGTCCTAGAAAACACAAACATACACACATTTACAAACAGAGTCATTGATTGCTCACTCATTTGTATTAGTGAACAGTTTGCAATGCAAAATATGTCTATGATAAATGTTTTATAACCCTTATAATTAATAAACAATTCATCTACAGAATGTGTAAGGAACATGTAAATGGCACAGAATCAAACAAGTCCAGGTCTAATACTGATGAACAATAATGAACAAACTATTAATAAATAACAAGAACATTTTACTGGCAACAGTCATAGATTTGACTGGCCCTCACCTGTATGAGCTTATCACGGTTAGAGGTTTCAGAGACCATCTCCACAGATTGCAACTGACACAGAAAATAAAATATTAAAATTATAAATCATACAAAAATAATCATGATGACTTTTTAATCTAATTGCGGGGCCAAAAACTCTAAATCAGTGAAGGGTTTCTGAGTCCGAAAAAAACTAACAACAATAAAATAGTGTTATTATAAGTTTAGGATAATATTGTTCATATAAACTAGAGAATATTGTTTTCAGATGCAAAACTGTGAGAAGAACTTGCTGCTCTACATATAGTTCTGTTAAATCCACATGTTCAAAATGAGTGGCTGCAGTTTATTTCCACCATAGTCACTGATTATTACAGCCTGACCTTTAAAACACGTTTACTGCCTTCAAAGCATTTTTTAAATTAGAAAATTATGACTTACTAAGATAAGTGAACTTCAGGAGGATAAAAAGAGCTTAAATTATAAAAAGTGCTGGATATGGTTCTTTTAGAGAAAATGTATATTGTGTACTACTTTCATTGAACACTGGATGGCAGTAGTGCGTAAAAGTTTCAACAGCACTGCAGTCTTTACTGCAGGTACAGTCAGATTAGTGCATCAAAACACTAAACATGGTTTGTGATAAGGAATTATATTAGATTAAAATAATGTATTTTCCTTTTAATATGACAGATGCACAAGTGCTGAAATGAGAAACAAACTAAATTGCGCTCTCTGCACATCAATCATAAATTCCATTTGTATGATTCCAGACTCACTGCTCTAGATAGCTTCAGTGAAATTACAATGAGAATAAATGCAGCCCTTTTCTGTGCAGTATGTTTAAAGAAAATATATTGGTATGTATTGAAGTAATAAAACTCAGACACTAACAAAAGTTAATAAATGAGGGGGGAAAGGTTTTAACCTTTTGTGATTTATTATAATCTGTATATTATGTTTCTTTAAAATCTCCTCTGCAGGGAGTTGCTCAGAATGAAGTGAAGGTGAAAATGTTGTGTATACCTGTCTCTTTTTTTGTTCCATCTTGGCAGCCTCTTTCGCTGTGAATACAAAGGAGTAATGATTAATTAGCAATTCATGAAACAAACGAAAACAAAATTAAAAATAAATACAGAAGGAGAATTGAGATGTTTTTTCCCCCTCAGGACTTATGGTATGTATAAGTATAAGCTGTTCTTTTTTACTCTGAAGTATGAAGCTGAAAAGACACTGTTCTACACTCTTCTTAGGAAGCGTGTGCATAAGCTCTTGGGGCTTTGATCTCTATAACCTTACTACCTGATAAAGGCCTATTCACACCAAAAGTGATGCAACAATGTAATGCGAACTGCAGGGGGAAAAAGGATTAAAAATCTGACGAAAAGTTGCATTCATTCGATTTACACCAAGAATGGCAGACATTTTCATCAGCCTCTTTGTGAAAAGTTCCAATATGTGAAACATAAATGAAAAAAAAAAAAAAAAACTTCACTTAAATGCAAAGAATAATGGAATGGAACAATGGAAGTAATGAGGTGATAAAGGAATATCTCATTCCAATGAAAATAGTGGTCTATGCCAGAAATTGCTTGGCAAATCACTTCTTTTCGCTCTGCTTGTTTGTTGTTACTATGGCTATTTGGAGTGTTTGTTCTGGACACATCGACAAAAAGCTTGAACTGTGAAACTGCAGTGAAGGACTACATTATAACCTGCTTGATTTTGCCCTCCCTTTTTTATTTTCAATTTAAAATTTGAGATTCCTCTCCTTAACTGACCTCTTGTACTTTCTTTCTCATTTACATTACTGAACGTCCAGTATATTAGATTGCAGACTTCTATCTGTTCTGATGTGACAAACAATAGCTGATGCAAATAATAAAATGCAACCAACCATAAAATTGTATGTACAATCAAACTCAATCTCTGGACACATTTAACAGTCACTTGGTAATATGGCTAATATCAATACAATATTTGGTCCAGTATTTGTTCTTTGGACCAGTAAATCACATGTTGCTCATGCATTTGCCAATTCAGTTTATGTTATTTCAATAATTTTATACAGTGCAGTTTAAGGTACATTTGAATTCCTTGTTATTTAAGCACTGCTCTAATGCTCTAACACAGTACACATATGAGAGAGAGATCATAAAAACAGGAAGCAACAAAACCTTTTGTGGCACTGTCCAGATAACTCTTGACCAGAGAGACAAGCTCCTGGTTTTTGCCGAGCCGTGCATAGTGATAACTGTCATGGCCAAAACCATCCACAGCAGTGACGTCAGCGCCATGTTTCAACAAAACGTCCACAGCATCCTTACACGCATACTCGCAGCCCAGAATCAATGCTGTTCTGAGTGAACAAACAAGTACACAAACACATGACATCAAAATATTACATTTAAAAATGCACGTGAACTATTAGGACATCTATTCACCTTATTTTTCAACATGAAAGTAAGCTATTTTCCATGAAATTGTGAGATTTCAGATTCATTAATCGCTTTAGGTCAGTAACTAGAAGAATAATAGAGCAGTGTTAAACTGCTCATGCTACAAACCATTGCGTTTATGATTATGATGATAAATTAAGATATTATGCTAACAATATCATCAATTTGCATTATCAAGCAGCTAAAATAACTGAAAGCACCTGATACCGGAAGCCTTGCGCATTCAAGTTAAAATTGGCAGCGCCAACTCTTACATTAAAAATAAGGTGGATAAAATCTAAAGAGATGTCAGAAAATTCACTAGCTCAATAAAACATGGCAGGGGAAGAAAAGCAAGAAGAGAGGCAATAAAAACCAATTACTGAGAAATATGAATGTGATATTTACTTGTTCTGTTTGTCTCTGACCGTAATGTCACTTCCTCGTTCTAACAGCAGCTGACAGATGTGTGGATGACACATTTGAGTGGCAAGCACCAATGGAGTCCGACCATCCTATAAACACATATAAAAGAGCACATTTGCATCAACTCAAACAGAAAAGACATTAAAAAACTAATCTGAGAGGGCATTTGAAAATAAAGTACAACTGAGGGGAAATAAAAATACAGAACATTTGTCCAGGTAAAAAGAATGAGATGACAAAGAAGTTATCAGGATAATATTAAATATCCCAGAAGCCACATATTAACTCACAAAGTCGCTGACATTAACTGATGCCCCACTGTCACAGAGCAGCTTCACACTGGAGGAGCAGCCGGCCATAACTGAAAAGACAAACAATAATAATATTCCATAACATTTCCCCCAAGCATGCAAATTAGATTCAGTAGACTCATCTGACATCACACTCAAATATATAAAAAAAAATGAATAAATAAATCTAAAACCTCCACTGGGCACTGAGTAAGAGCAAAAGCTCTAAATCTTACATGAAAGCCGTCTGAGAGAAGGAAAATAAGCCCATGAACTACGTCTTATTGATTATGAGTGCTGCCGCCTCAAAGAATCACATTCAATGTTCATCCACTACCCTTTCCATCTCTGCTTCACCACTTGTTGGTGAAAAAATGGAAGGAGCAGAAAACCCGCAAGTTAGGTGGAAGAGAGAGGACTGCAGAGTTCAATTCCAACAAAACCTCAAAATGTACAAAGCTTTTTGCTTACCAGCATCATGCAAGGCTGTTCTTCCCTGCAGGTCCACGTTTCCCACTGGGCAATTGTGCTGAAACACAAAACACTCGTCACACTCACAGTCATGCCATTCACAAACACTTCAAGGCCCTGAAGCTTTAAAAGGTCAGCGGATGAGTCTAAACTTTCAAAAACATCCATGATGACTGCCTGCTCCTAAACAGATGAACACAAAAACCAAGAACGGACCAGAATGACATGGGTGTGTGAGACTCTAGTTTGAAGCTTTGAAATGATTCTGAACCTGAGAAGTGAAACCAGGTCAAGCAAAGGAGTGTTGCTAAGATACTGGCCTCAGTGGTCTTCAATCCCACCACCCCCCGTGCCCTCATTTCTAAAATCTATTTTACTCTCTCCATATTCCACTCTGTCCTACTTTCTCAAGCACAACACTTTCTCCACATCTTTTTTGCTAACTCTAACAAAAAAACTCCTCTGACTTCAGTCACTATAAAAACATTTTATGCTCTAGCAACAGCCTCCAAAACCAGTAGCAAGCTCACATGGTCTTGCTGGCTAACTGTGTCCTGGGTAACTCTATCTGATGGGCTCTAGGAGCCAGTCTCAGATTGCACATGATGATGGCATAGAAATATAGACTGCAGGTTACAGTACGGGCAGCCTGTCAACACTGCAGACACCCGGGAAAATACTCTCCTCCAGTGAGAGTAAATGTTGTTTGAATAACAGGACACAGTCAGGACACTTATGGTGGATTACACTTCATATTAGCTGTCAGTGATTACAAAGGCAAGCCTTAGACAAACTTTCAGATACTGAAACTCATTTTTACATAATTAGTCGAGTCAGATTTTTCTCATTTTGCTCCCTGCGGTACAAAGTAATTAACACAAACAAGTCACTGTGACAAAGACGCTGTTGTTGGAGTCATCAACAAGCAAGTGATAGGAATAATTTCCTATCTTAATTATCTCAAGCACCATCACTCACAACGGCACAGAGACAGAGTTTTACTCTCTTGCAAAATGTGTTTGTGGATTAATTGATTGAAATTAAGCAGCGTATCTGTAAACAAGATCTGCTCGATTTGCCTTCAAACAGCATCATTTTCTCATAATCAGGATGTCAGGTTCAGAGTTATGTAATTGGGTTCAGGTCATTGCTTTATTTGTTACACTTTTTTTATGAGCCTGTGGGCTGAAGTAAGCTCACCGATAGCAATAAAGGTTTGCAAACAAACAAACAAAAATATTTTGCAGCCCTTCCTTGAACACAGAGATGACAATGAAGCAGGGCTGGGTATCGGCCTATGATATAGTACACAAATCAGAAAACATACTGTTCAATAGGCCTACTTAATTTAAACAATATTTTTTAAAGAAAAAAATAATCTTTTTTTTCAGAAAGGATGTGCATTGTAAATGTATTTACCATTTCAAATAAAACTTTCTATTCAAGAATCCTAAAAAAAGCATTACAGTTTCTGCAAAAATATTAAGCAGCATAACTAACTTCAGCTATAAGAAATGTTTCTTAAGCACCAAATCTTTAACATCACTGTGAATAATTACACATAAAAGAGTAAACATTTTACAGTAGTACTACTATATTTTGGTGAATTTATCAAATAAATACAGTTGGTGAGACTTCAAATACATTAAAAATCTTACCAGCCCTAAACCTTTGAATTGTACATCATGATTAAACACATTGCTATATAACAATATATCTGGATTGCTATTAAAATTGTATGAAACGTGATAGAGAAGATATTGAGAGAGAGATCAGATGAGAGATTCAGAGAGTGTCTCTCCTCCTCTTAATACTGCATTTCAATGATACAGCTTTGACTGTGCTAAAAAATGCTGTTCAGAAAGTGCCTAATTGAACTTCAGGGAATGATACAAGTTATAAATCATATAAATATAATTAGAAAAATAGTGAAGTATTGACACGATATAAGGAGAAAACCTGGGCACAATGATACAAGATTGAATCGGCACAGCCCTACAATAGAGGCAGTAAATAATCCTTTCTGAAGTTCATCTCATCATCACAGTTCTCAGAAAACCTCATATCAACTCTTCAAAAATATGATTCAACACCTTTCTTTCACATCAAAAAGAGGATACAATAGAGCAGAAATTGTCTGGCTTTAAAAGAAAAAAAAATACATTGAGTCTCTAGCCATTCCTTACAACTGTATTGATTGTGAAAAGCAGCTTTACCTGGAGTAGTTTCTGCACACATAGTGACTGGGTATTTCTGGCTGCCAGGTGTAAGCCATTTTTTCCTACAGGAACAAAACAACATTCTTTTGTACAGATCACTTGATAGTGACATATTTATGGCTTATGTCTACAAAGGTTTTCCAGAGTAACCTCACTCTGTGGTGAAAAATGTGTGGCTATATCATTTACATTTAAAGAGATGTTCAACCAAGATTAGTTCACCCCCCCCAAAAAAATCCTGTCATCAATTATACTCACCCTTATGTCATTCCAAACTCATAAGAATTTAATTTGCTTTTGAAATGCAAATGAAGATATTTTTAATGAATTCTGAGACACGTCTGTTCCTCAATTGGGAAATTACTGGTTTGGAAGTTGACAGAGCGACAGAGAGTAAGTGATGACTATTTTGTACATTATCCCTTTAAGGAAACCGGAAGAGTTTTACTGTCCACAAAAGTACATTTAAGCGATAAGTTCATTTATGGTATATATTTTATCATTATATGTGTTCCTTGGAATTCAAACTCGCCCATCTAGAGCAAAATCCTCACCTGTGGCATCCGTGGCTGTGACATCCACACCATGATTAAGAAAGAGGTTCAGGCAGTCGAGATGTCCTCTGGAGGCAGCAAGATGGAACCTGAAGAGAAAGAGAGAGAAAGAAAGAACAGAAACAAGAGAAAGGGTTAAACTTGTGGCAAGTGCATGCTGAAAATTGATGCCTGCTCTTACCACCATCATCAGAATTCTAGAGGAAAGGACTACCATCAAGAGAAACTCTCTCTCTCAAATGCATCTACATGAAAAACTCCTCACTTTACATTACATAACCATACTTTTTATTCATACATACCTCATATAAACATACTTCCATTATCAAAATGCTGGCCAAGATAATGTCCATATTTAATGAATTCACATTCACTTCTTACTTCATATGCAAGATGCAGAATTGATAAAAATCAGCACTTTGAGCTCAGTTTAAAGAGGCGAGAATGTCTCGGAGACATGCTGTAAAGAGAGACCTGATTTTCACCTGTGTGTGGAAAGTGTTATTTTAAACAGTGTTGATGGTGAGAAGCTAAACATGTAGACAGGCCTTTGACCTGAAGATTGACGGGTGAAATTGTGGATAACTCCACACACTGTCCCAAACAATCACCCATGGAGTGATGGATGGGTGGCAATTTGTTATCTTTAGAATTAAGGACAGAGAATATTTCTTATGTGTTAGCAGTACCGTTTCAGCGATGTAGCGGTTCATCACAATCCCTAGTGTGTATCACTTTCTGAAACATTATTTTTATGAAATTCATACAAACGTTAGTTGCATTATAGTCATTTTGTAAGTCATCAAAACAACATTGTTCCACTATTATATGATGTTTTCAAATTTAATCTAAATTTAAGTTAATACAATTTCCAGGGAAGCCAAAAGGGAGACAAAGCTCATTGCTTCGCAGGTTCCTCCAAATATGATTTCATAACTAAAAATGACTCAACGCAATAACATTTTATTAGGTATATGGAAAGAAGGTGACTGTCATAATGGGTAAGTGACCCTCATTAGAGGAGACTGAAGGGCTCAGATGGTCATGAAGACCCAGACATGTCATTCAAGCTTGGCTCCAACTCCTTGGCTGACTCACATATCTGCGGCTTCAAGATACATTATGTATTTTTAGAGGTGCTAGAGAGGTGGGATGGGGGGCCAGTTTGAATTCAAAACAAGAGTTTTGAATGCTGTACTAGTCTGTCATCACCAGAGTCTCTGCAGTTCAGCAAAAGCCATTTCAATGCATCTGAGTATCCGATAAGTGTGGAATGTGTTAGGAATTTCAATACTTTACTGAACGCAAGGCTCATTCTTACTTTATATTTTGCTGCTGCAAGAGGCCTTTAAGTAACTCAAAAATAATCTTTTGAACTTCTAAAGAAATTTCTGTCTGTGTGTGTTCAGGCTCTAAAATGAACTTTGTCACATCTGTCAATGGTGAACAAATTGAGAAAATTCACTAGTCATATATTTCTTACTAGTCAAGCATCTTTAAAAAAAATTTTTTTAAATAATAAATAATAAAAATATAAAGCTTTTTTTATAAAGAGATTTTAAAAAATATAAAGAGTTTTGAGACAGTAGTGTAATACATACTCCCATAACACATCATATAAAAACTTGTTTGCTTCTAAGGACCTTCGTTTGCTTCTTTATTTCATTATTATTTATATACGTATTATAGTATTATCAATATTTTGAACTGTCATTTATTTTTACATTTTTATTTTTCAGTTTTCATTTTAAGTTTCATTAATATTGTGATTTATTGTATATTTTTATTTTTATTTTCACTTTGTAATTTAAGTTTAAAGTTTAAATGTAATATTTATATTTTATTTCAACTTTATTTCAATTACACACACAGACAGTATATATAACCATTTCCTCTTAATCTTTAAAAAACAGGACAGGTCATAGTGTCACTGGTAAATTGAGGTAAAAGTTATTAGAAAAAGTGTGAGCTACTAATATATTTCCATTGATGTATGGTTTGTTATGATAAGACAATATTTGACTGAGGTACAACCATTTGAAAATCTGGAATCTGAGGGTGCAAAAAATCTAAATATTGAGAAAATCGGCTTTAAAGTTGTCCAAATGAAGTTCTTAGCAATGCATATTACTAATCAAAAATTAAGTTTTGATATATTTACAGTAGGAAATTTACAAAATATCTTCATGGAACATGATCTTTAGTTAATGTCCTAATGATTTTTGGCATAAAAGAAAAATCAATAATTTTGACCCATACAATGTATTTTTGGCTATATTGCTACAAATATACCCCAGCGACTTAAGACTGGTTTTGTGGTCCAGGGTCACATATTATGTTTCAGTTCCCAACAAAGTTACTGGCCAACTTATTTACTCACCAAAACCAATTTTACTCTCATTGGGGATTTGCAAAGTGTTAATTACAAACTGTGTATAAATCTTTTTTCAAAACTGGGTGTGTTAAAGAAACAAAAGATTACTGCCAGAGCAGGAAGGCTTGGTCTATGTTTCCTGTGAGCTAACCATCTATTAGCAAGCTCCATCAAGCAGGTGTACTTGATTCCATACTCTTATTTAAAGATAGAAACACACAGAAATCTGCTCATTTCCATCTGCCCACAAGGCAAAAATGCTGTCCTAATGCAGGTTACAAATTTACCCACCAGAACTACTGGATTACACCCTACAAGCCCTGTGGTCTGCCCTCCCTGTGAGCTATTCTGACCAGTAAGGGAAATAACAGGCTGGAAATGCAGTCTGCATGTGGGGTCCTGCTATATATGAACAGAGGATTTCCACAAATCCAAAGTCAACATTTGACCTGTGTATTCCACTCGACTATGCACAAAAAGGCTGCATATCCCCATGTTCAGGTCACTTGGCAGCCATTATGGCAGACTGACGTCCACAAGCATGTTTCATATAACAGGCTGGTGTTTATTAATTGAGCTCTGTTACACTATAACTCCGACCCGGCGACTGCGACCAATGCTCTTGATTTAGTCCTGAGGAATTCTAGCACCTTATTACAAGTCAAGCTCTTCTCCACCCAACAGGGCAAGAAGAATCTCACACTATGACAAAAATACCCAAAGGGGAACCTTATGGCTTTAAATGAGGGAATAAAACAAAGCGTTGGTTAAATCAAGCTGAAATGTGTCCGTCAATGCCCTACATAGACACTGCCAAGGCAGTAAAAACATCAGGGATTGATGGGAGGCCAACTAGGCTTTCTAAAACAGGAAAAGACACAGTTGATCCACCAGTGTTGGAGTCTACTGTGTGGCCATGTAATAATGTGGAACATCACTCAGTGATATTGAATAACGGGTTCAACGATTCACCTTTGACCCCAAATACTTTTCCAGCATTTATCCCAAAATAAAAAGGCATCATCTAAAGCTCTCCAGACTTGGAACTTACAGAAGAAGATTAAGTAAGCAGTTAACATGACAGTTTAGGAAAGAAAAAACTTCTAGATACTAAATTTAGTCAGTGTACTCAAGCATAGATTTATTCACTGAAGACTTGCTTCCGGCACAGGAGGCCCAGGCTGTTCTGGACTCTTCTGGTCTGTGCCGGGTCAAGCATCTCTAACCACAACATGTTTTCCAATTTTTACTCAAATTTTTGGTCAGGCACAAAATGCTTCAGTCCAAATTGGACAAAAACATAGTGCCTTTCAGTGAAACTATAAATACCAAAGTATGAACAAAAGCATAAATACATACATAAATAAATAAACAGGACTCCTCTAATTAAAAAAGGGCTAATGAAGTGACAATCAGTCTGATGCATGATAAATCTGTGTACTATATTGAAAGCAGAGTTTACAATTACGATAGAGCAAGAATCCCAAGACACTCAAGAAAAGAAATTATTTTTTCTTATAATGAAAAATCTTAAATACTGTTGTGCCTATACTATTACAGAAATATTCAGATGTAAAGAGTGTTCAAGTATTTGAATGAATATGAATAATCTCTGTTTGTGTGTGTTTCAGGCAGGTATGTGCAAAACTACATATTTTCAAAACAGACTAATTGGTACGCTGCCTAGTCGATTCATTGGTCTTAAGGATGCCCTGTATAATTAGACTGGTTTGGGGTTAATCCCATCAAGAGAGGCCATGTTTCTTATGGACGTGTTCTTAAGTTAAACAGTTAGACCACATGCAAAGAAGAGGATGAGAACGCAGGATTCTGTAAACAAGTTTTGAAATACAGGACTGTTTAACTTCACACGCTTTCCTAAACAAACAAATCTAGATAAAAAGATCTAGATAAACCAGTTGACCTTACTAATAGCCTAATCAGTTGTTGGATGACTAGTCAGCCGTGGTGACCCATCCTTAGTGACAAGGATACTTACGCAGAGCGGCCCTCTACGTCAAGTTTGGTGGGGATGATGCCCTTCTTGCCAAGCACTGCTGCGACCTTGTCCACCTCCCTCCTCTCCACTGCCTTCATCAGCCTGTCATCATACTTATTCCAGTCTGTGTTCTAAAGCATAGAGAGAGACAGAGAGACACATCAGAACACTCATAACATCAGCATGTACACAAAGACAGCAGTGTCATGTTCAATAAAGCTGCTGAGGTGACACCTATTGTTCAAGACTCCCCTAATGATCAGGGTGGTGATCACAAGTGTAATTAGCTGAATGAAGGAATGTTAACAACTCCAGTGCACCATGTATTCAAATATTCAAAAGCACAACAGGAAAGGAAAGGCTTGAAGTCTTCACAAAATAAATAGGATGACAGCTTTTCTTACATAAATTGAAAAAAAAAAAAATACTTTTCACTTTAAGTATCTGATGGAAATGGAAATGTTTTTATGATGTTTGTTGAATGTCAATAAAAAATTAAAAAATAAAATAAAATAATAACTGTAATAATAAATTAATCACCCAGGACACTAAATAACTTATGAACCAAAGTAACACCCGAGGAAATAAATACTTTCTAGTCTTAATACACATTACTCAAATAAAAAATAAAAGCTTTTGCATTAACAAAAGATGCTTTAAGTCTGACATGGCCATACAAGTTCACACAAGCTTTTCAAAAGATGTCTAAGCTCCAAAGATCTCAGACAACAGTTCACTCTCCAGGAGAATCCTGCAGGATTCCTGAATTCTTTGAATTTATGGAGAAAGCTATAAGTCATTCTCCCACACTGGAGCAGTTTAAACACACACACACACACACACACGCACACAATTAAATATCAGCCTCTCTCCTTCCAGCTTTTGCATACATAAGAAAAAAAGAACTGAAAGAACAGCAAAGTTTAAGGGAAAAGTACCACTGGAGAATCTTGATACCTACAAAGTACATGGAGGTGCATTTGAGCCATCGACTCATCTTGGTGGTCCTTTTGCCGTGGTCTGGAGAAGTACAAAAATAAGAAACAGTTCTGTCTGAAAAAATGAACACTCAGCCAGCGAGTGTGTGTGTTTGTGGTCTTCAGATGAAATCCCCCTCTCCAGCAGGCAGCCTGCGCCTCGCAGGGTGACCAGAAACCTCGGCAGAGTCCTCGAACTTCTCTCCAGCTCACAGCCTCTCCACGAGACTTCATCACGGCACAAGAAACTGCGCAAACACACAAAGTGAGCCGCTGTAGCACAGGGACCAGCCCCGGGACAGCAGCTCCTCCTCCGGGGCTGAGTCTCTGTCTCTTCCGCTCTCTGTCAGACTGTCCTCCTATCCGTACAGCCTCTATATCTTGCTTTCCGCTCTCTTCTCTTCTCCTTCTGTCTGTATCTGCTTTGCTCCTCTGTGTCAAATGGCAAGGACGTTCCACCTCTGGCGGTAAATATGTGAGCTCTTCCAGGTCTAAAATATCCCTGTAAACAGCACGTAGACAAGCTCAGGGTGGTTACCTCTTTATTTTTGCCCCTCAGACCTTCCTCCAATGACTGATTGGGGTAGAACTGCTAATAATAAACCATCCTAGCATATCTAGTCCATGAGTAACCGTTACGGTGACACCCGTGAGCAACAAGGCCAGCCAAATGAGAGGAACCTCAGCGCTGCAGGCGCATACTGTATCCCCCTCCGCAGCCACGGCCGCACATAAAGCTACAACCATTAATCTCTAGGAGATTAAAGTCTCTGGTCCAGACCAGGTCATCATCTGGCGGTCTGAGGAGACGCTTCCAGCCTCACTCGCACCGGGGGGGTCTGAGCTGACGGATGAAGCACACGGTAGCAGGATTAGGTGTCGGCTTTTTACAATCAGCTGCCTGGCATATGGAGCCTGAAACCCTGTTTACAATCGCCCCATGCTGTCTCTGTATCTGCAAGACAAACACTACGCAAACGATCTATTTCTAAAAGCAAGACGTCAGCTTTTAATTTGGTAGGTGCGAGACTTGAAAGTGGATCAAAAGGCTGCAGGGACGCATTCGATTTTTACACCAGCGCCAGTGGGGGAGTTCGGTTACCCCTTAATATACGCCCCTCTATCCCCAGCGATACAGCAGAATACATGTGAGAATACCCACATGTATAGCATGTCATATGGGGGGCAATGGGAAGGGTATCGACTCTCAAAACCTGCTCGGTCCCATAGAAACAATGACACTGAAATGGATGCATATAGGGTCTACTCTAGTACCTTAAATAAGCACAATAGTGAGGGTGTGGATCTGTGGACTATTTCGGTTTGTTTTGTCTTTTGCAAAGGACACTGGGTGAATAGGCTAAATACCTCACAACTGCAATTCAGTGCCATATTGAAGAGTGAGACCAAAGAAAATATACACTATGTGTCTGTTTGTTTGGGCACACGTGACTGATGCTGTATTAATAAAGATTTACGGTTCAAACCTTGAAATTAGTTTTGCAGACAAAGAGACTCCTTAGCAAAACTGAGGAGGAGTTTTACCCAAAAGTGATGGAAGAGCCAAAAGAAGGTGGCCAACACATATGAGAACCACTTCAATACTGTTTTTAAAGTCATCCCAGGATGCAGCACATGAAAATTCAGTGTGCAGAGCTGCAATCAATGCAAAGGGTGACAACTTTAAAGCTACACTTTAAGAGTTCAGTAGAGTTCAACTGTCACTTCATAATTCCTATACGTCAATTTGTGTCATTTCATAGTTTCAATGAACTTGCTATTGTTGTAAAATGAATATGTGTGGCCAATATTTTGACTGGTGTGTTAACACCATTATACACACAGACAAACAGATGGTTGTAAGTATGTGGACAACCCTTTCAAATGAATGGGTTTGACTATTCCAGTAACTCAAGAGAATTGTGTACTTGTTGAAACATTTAGAGGTGGGCCTTAATGAAAGTGAAAGTACTATAATGTCGAAATTACCTTTAAATGATAATAATAATGCCTTCTGCTGTAGCTCTAATATCAATACTCCTCAGGCGTCACGGCAGGTTTAATGTCAACAACTTTGAAAGTGATTAAAGGATAGTTCACCCCAATTCTGTTATTATTTACTCGCCCTTCATGTCATTCTAAACCTGTATGACTTTATCTCTGTGGAACACAAAAGATAATATTTTGAAAAAAAATTATTTTTATTTTATAAACAAAAAAGACCTTTTTTCCCTGAATATTTTATGGAAATCATACAGGTTTAATGCTACATGAGTGTGAGGACAAAATTTTTATTGTTGGAATAATATATTTTAAGGATACATCATGCACTTAGTATTGTAGAACTTTAGTGTTCATTACATCTGCAAAGATCAGCGTACTTCTTTTATTTTCCAAAAAATAAAATTATCATCAGTATATTAATTGATTCAAATTAAAACTCATTAAGAATCTTAACCTCTGGGTACAGTTGATGAATCATGAGTGTGTGTGTTTGTCATGCATGAACGAAATCCATTTGCATACCAGGGACAGGTGCAAACAGGTTGGTTTGTTTATAAAGTTGAGTAATAGGGTGTGTCGTTTTTCTAGTGCAGATTTTAATGTGCCCATGAAATCCACACAAAAACACACACTCTACTTGTGTTTTCAACACAAACAGATTAATACGACCAACAAGGTATGAAGTGATAAGCTCTCTGGTTGGACAGTGTATCTAGGTTGAATCTTGGCTGCCGGGCAGTCTGGGTGTCTCTATGTGTTATAGTTCATGTCAACACCTTGTAAAAATGAAACTCTATCCCCCATCCCAAATCACACACACATACACACCCACAGTCTTGCCTGGCAACAGCAAACGTACATGGCCATAAATCAAGACACATAGAAGAAAGCTATAGATACTTGTGTCCAGATATACGAAGATAACACACAGAGTATAAGAGATCGAGCAATACCAGGCAGTTATTATGAGTGTGACAAAGAGCCATCAAGCATGTGTCTCATTGCATAAAATAAGTAACCGAGTCAGTGCTTTAACTACTAACCTGCACTAGCCCAGGGCCATATGTTGACAGCTACGAATTATTAATGGCATAAGCTGAAATCTGCACAACAGCTCACTCAACAGATTCATCTTCGTTGCTCCCTGTAAGGACACCTGCAGCTAAAAATCAGGCCATCGCATACATCTGTTTTGGTCATATTTCCACTCTTCTCATACAGAAAATCTCTCATCCCTTCAGACCAGTGACATGCCATCCACACATCAACAGGTATGATTTAGTGCTGCACTAACCACAATCGGCCCCCCCAAAGTGGAGCAGAGAGCGGTCACGCTGGATTTAGAAAGTTCTGGAGGCAGACGTAACCCTCTCAAGTGACTGTAAAGGGTAGGATTGCTGAAGGTGGGAAGAGAGGGAAGGAATGGGATTCTTGGAGTTCAGCCTACCCCATCACTAATTCCACATCAAAAACATCTCACAGCCGGATATCACAAGCCTGAAGCAGAGAATACTGGTGTAATATCCTCTTTTTGTAAAAAAAAGCAACCAATATAAGTAGTATGCAAAAAGAAAATCATCTCGGGTCACGTTTTTTAATGTGATCCAAATTTTTTGTGCTGAGCATGGCAAACTGGTTTGACCGGTCTTCAGATAATTTCCCACATCAGTGTTGTTACTGTTAACTAAAAAAAAATCTGCTAATTTACATAAAGCTGAAATCAAATGCTGAATATAAAAAGCTGAAATATAATAAGTTAAAGCTGAAGTACTAAAATTACTAGAACTAAACTGAAATAAAAAGCTAAAAAAATAAAAATAACAAAAAAAATTACGAAAAAAAATACCAAAACTTTTGAAATAAAATGAAATTTGAACAAAAAAGCAAATTCAACATAAATCAATACTGTAATAGTAGCGATATAAATAATACTAATATAAGACTGTCCCACATTCACTTCAGAAACACATCCCTTTCATGCTTTTTTTTTTTTTCCTATGCACTCATCTCATTAAACTGCCCTTACTCATTAACACATTCAGATTATATGTAAATCACTTGTTTTGTGAAACATTTTGTAAGTCTCTAGTGGTGTTTGAGTTGTATTATGAGGGTTAAGGGTCTAACCTGTCATTATTGTGCACACTGTAGTTAACTGGAGACTATCTGAAGGTCTATTGCTATGCTAAAGTCCAGTGTCTGTTGTCGAGCGCTGGGCTAAATGGATGCTTTAATTAGGGCCGCTACCCTCCCAAAAGGCATCTTGATGATCTCAGCGAAGTGTGTCGGTATGCTAAAGAAAAGCAGAGAGGAACTATCGGAAGATGTTGTGTTTATATGTACACTATAGCTAAATAAAGACAGCTATTGGCTGATGGCAGTCTCGGCCCACTGACATGCCAAATATTATGACTGAAAAGGTGTAATGCTGCCATAGCAACACCGAAATGGAGATAACGATTATAGGGCCGTTAATCTGTTTCTCACACATTATCTAATCTTCGGTTGTAACTATAAGGTAGTTGGCTCTGGCCCCACCAGTTAACTTCGGTTATCTCCTGTGGTGTCATTACAGTAAGAGAAAGAATGCTAGACTAGTGAGTAGAGAAGTCAAACGTAGGACGGTAACAAAGTAATATAACAAGACTTGTCATATTCACTTCCTGCTTTAAATGTCTTGGCAATGTATTCATGTAAACATAACAACAATTATGTCTAAACTGAAGGCAAACAAGCAGAACAAAATAATAAACTAATTAAGAGAATGAATATACAAGAATACCACAAGTAAATATTCAGATTCAGATCAAAATAACAGGTCAGTGCATTAGGCCTTGCAGTATTATGTATAATTCAATAGCTAGTAGCTACTGTCAGTTAATAAAGAATATTTCAACAATAATCCTGACCAGACAAAGAGAAAGTGACTGTATTTAATTTTTATTACCAACTTTTACTTAAACAATCACAAGCAATGCTGATTAGTTGAGAATTGCCTGAGGGCTGCATGCCATTGTTTTAATTTAGATTAACCAAAGGAGTGAATTCAGTTGAATATTATTTGCATTTAAGTTTAATATTACTGTAGTGGAATCAAAAATGAGGTATTGTAAATTCTCACTGGTATTTTCATTAGTAATTCTATAATTTTGATATAAAAAGACCCTACTAGAGATTAAAGGGGACTAAAGAAAGAGGTGTTTATTTAGCACTGATTGTAATATTGCAGTGCACATAGCTTTGTCTCAATTACTTTATCATTGTTTTTTCACTCTTTGTGGGAGAAACTGAGAAGAATACAGATTTTGCACAAACAAGACCGGGCCAGACAGAAACAGATACACAGTTGGGTCTCGTCCAGCTGTTTGATCAAAACCTTCTGATCTGACCTTTGACCCAGTGGTCAGAACACTTCCCTGCTATTTTCCTCTACTTCCGACAGCTGGGTAAAGCCCAAGATCAGATTTCTGCTGACCTGTACAGTGTCATCCTCATATTTCATCCTTCTTCAGACCCCCACTGCATAATTCTTAACACATCTCAAAACCAACATGGGACAATCATTGACATATCATTGACACCATTAAGCAACTTAATACTTTTGTGTTATGTAATTCTCTTATAAATATTCAAGTCCTTGACCATTTGTCAAAAAGCTTCTCAATTAAAATGAAAAGCGAGTCGTGTATGAGAGCAGAGTGCTCATTATTCTGCAAACACTCTGAGAATATCAACAGATAAGAGAGGAATGAAAAATTAATATCTCATCAGCATGCCCATGCCTGTGTTTGGGAAACGTGAAAGCACTTGGCAAGAGTTCAAGGCAAATACGTCGGAGGGAAAGATGATTTTATTAATTAAAAAGCAAGCTCACTACTAATCATCGCTATATATTGTAACATGTAACAAAAGTGGATATGGATATAATATTTTGTTCAGTGTTTTTGAAAGAAGTCTTTCATGTTCAAAAAGGCTGCATTTATTTGATCAAAAATACAGCAACATAATATTGTGGAATATTATTACCATTTTAAATAACTGTTTCCTATTTGAATACATATTTAAAAATTATTTTTCCCTGTGATGGTTGAAGTTGAACTTGATTCTTCAGAAATCATTTTAATACACTGATTTGGTAGTTAGGAAACATTTATTATTATTTTCAAAGTTGAAAACAGTTGTGCTGCTTAATAATGAATAGAAAGTTCACAAGAACAGCATTTATTTGAAATATTTCATTATAAACGTCTTTACGGTCACTTTTGACAAGTTTATGTGTTTTGAATTGTGTCCTTGATGAATAAGAAAAAAATGGTAGTTTATGACACAAATGCAGCTGGTCATTGCGCTCAGAATGAGTGAAATGCACAAGATAAACTTTAAACCAGACTGTATGCAGTCAGATCAAATACCTTCTTCATCATTCAGTCAGGAGGGACAGATAGAGGCTGTGGGTGGCACAGCATATCTCAGTGGATTCTAGACAGGGGAGTCATGACTTCTTCAGAGTTCATCCTCTGTTGACCGGCGCCAGTCCGTCCAACGTCTCTATCAAAGCAGAGGCATCTTATTCCACCCTCTGATGAATGAGGATGAATTCCAGACTAAATAACTCCCACTATAACTCTCTCACAGTCACCCCTTTTTCAATTGTTATTTCAAACAAATGAAATAGGATCCCTTCCCATGTCAGGGGGCCAAAATAAACAGCCTCTGCAACTTACGTTTATTTAAAAGATCAACTTTTATGGAGCTTTGGAGAGAGCCTCTCTAAAATGTGCTCTGATATTTACACCGATTTGTTTGTGTACTTGTTGACACTGAAAAATTCCTAAAAATTATGAAAACATGGAATAGCTGGATAAAAGAGATTATCAAAACTCTTTAACCCCTTTGATTAAATGTGTATAACATGAGAGAAAGAGAGGAGTGAAATATCTCAGAAGCTTAAAAAAAAAAAAAAAAAAAAAAAAAAGCGAAAAGGAAATGGTCTCTTTAATAATAACAGTCATGGTGGGGAATGCTTTGGATTTTTGGCATTACATTATAGTGACCTCGCCTGCTCCCATTTCTGTGGATTCTGGTCTGTGGTGGAAAATAGGAGCGTGACAGCACATTCTCTAACACATTTCAATTCTTTCCCCTACAATAACACTGGAGCCCCCTAATGGACTGACTTAACCACTGAGATGGACGACTGTTCCTGCAATCCTTTCATTCATCCATAAACCCATGTATACATAACATGCATGCACTTACTAAACCAGAACCTTTGATAATACTTACAACTTGCTTAGATAACTCATGATTAAATAATGAAATCAAAACTTGAATTGTGGCTTGAATTCAAAAATGTAATTATTTTGTCTACTAACTCTGAAGCCGTCCAAAACTTCCCACCCACTGACTAGCAACTATCAAAGCAACATTCATGTCTATGATGTAACTCTAGCTATTGTCAATACTACGATGATCTCTTCAATATGTCCCACCCTTGCAAACTTGCATCAAAACATCAAGGGGTCTTTAAAAGAACTGACTGCAAAACTTGCTCACAGCATTCCAGAAATTCAAAGGTCTACGTATTTCATTAAAACAATATCTGCCTGACCTCAGTTAACTCATCCAGGGGTCCATTCTTCGTACGTCGCTAACTCAGTTAGCTGGATTTGATTGTTGATGATTTTGCTTGATCTTGGATTGGTTGGTTCTTCATAGCTCATAGGTCCGTAAGCTTAAACCTGCTTGAGAGCAGGCTTATTTCATGTAAACAGGATTAGATCGCATCTTTTTAAGCAGAATTGATACTTCAAATCTGTCCCAGCCACCGCTACTTTATTAAAAGAGTACCCTACTGATCCAGGGACAGTAATTTAAAATAATAATAATTAAAAAATTAATTGAAAAATAATATCATAATTTTGTGTAGTCTATAATACTATAGACACAGCCAGTTTTACTCATTGAAATATTTATTCATGATAAAATAATTACTTTATAATTGTATTGGAGTCTTACACACATGCTATACAGTTAATCTGAGCCGTGCATTAATTTGAGTGGTGACAGATATTATGGGAGTGGCTTGATGGAGTGCAGGAGATGCAGATAACTTGATCTTGACCCTTAAGAAACTTTAATTAATTAATGCCGTCACATAACAAATCTGCTTCAAAGATAAAATTAAATGAATTGCTAATTACAACATTGAAATAAAATGTAAAGCCTGTACAAATACTAGAAATCGTGAACATAAATAATTGGAAATCATGCAAAAAAAAAAAAAAAAAGAGTGCACATTTCATTCATCTATTATAGCATTTATGTAGTTTTGTTCGCTTGGCTGATTCGGTTTCCTTATAAAGGTCCAGAAATGTGTCAAGTTTTTCGTCAGGTGTCTTTTTAAATTATATGATGTCATTACGTTGCTGTCTTGCCGCCAGCCAATCGCTGCATTGCTGATCGTGGTTTCGAGTATCGATACATCTGCAGTAATCTTAGCCAACTTAATTCAGATATTTTAATCAAATCCGCAAATTCATTTGAAGAACCAAATTAGCCAGAGATCAGTTATCACGATTAGAAGATCTGGCATCTTTCAAATCATCTCAGATGTATTAAGCAAGGTACGAAGAACGGACCCCAGGTCTCAGTAAAATCCCACTAGAAAAACAAGAGAAGAAAACATTCATCTTCATATTGCATTTGCCTGAGGGAAACACCTGAAACAACATAAAGCCAACAGAACTCAAAAGTACACAAGACACTCGAGTGTGACAACACACAAAGATGAGTGTGTCTGCATGTTTGTTTGTGAGTGTGAAAGAGACTAAGAAAGGACATCACACCGCTGTGACTCTGCCAGCTAAAGCCTAGCAACCATTCCACTCAGCAACCAATGCTGAGACTGGCAGGTTAAGACTTGTCTCACTACACCCTTTAGAAACTCCTTCTCACTCCCCCTCCTCTTCCTACATACACACACACACACACACACACACACACACACACGCAATTCCTACTAAATTCTTCCCTACGTGGGAGAAAAAAAAATGCCAGGCATTTAAAAAAAAAAAAAAAATAAAAGAAAGAAAGAACAAAAAAAGAAATATACCAATGGCACTTTGCTTATGATACATATTACAATAAAGACATAGTTCAGTCAAAAATGAAAATACTGTTATCATTTACTCACTTTTTTTCTTTTGTGGAGCATAAAAAGATATTTAGAAAAAAAAAATCGTCAGTAGGGTCTAAAACAACACTGACTTGGTTTGTATATGGAAAAATAAGCACATTCTTCAGAACATCTTTTTATATCAGGTATGGAAAAACATGAGGGTGAGCAGAATTTTACTTTTTTTTGATGGACTATCTCTTAAAGTAAAAACACATTTATCATAAAACATTGTTGCAAGTTAACATTTACCAAGGTGGTATAAATAGCAGAAGGGGGTGACAGCTGGTTTAACAGCAGATATTTTATGATGGAGCCGAGTAGAAACAAGTCAAACCTGAAAGAGTTATGTTGAGTGCTGACAAAACAATGGGTCATGAATTCATTTCCCCGGTGGGATTAGTAGACCATTAACCTACTGGTTAAAAAAAGTGGGCAAAAAACAGAGTACATTTGTCCATATATACAGAATATGGTCTACGTGAGAGCAGTGCCAGTGCCACATCTCTCCTCTAGGAGGCAGTCCAAACGCCTTACATTAACAAACTATTGCTGATTTGTTAAAATAAACATCCAATGTGATGACAAGTAAAATCTGTTTCTATGCTCCTATTAAGTAAGATAGTAAATGATTTAGTGGAGCTGTCTGACTCTGAGAAACACCTTTCTTCAGGTTTCTTTACTGCTGATCACTGTAACCCAACACAACTGCAGTCAAAGTTATTGTTGCTTTGTGTGTGTGTGTGTGTGTGTGCTGAGATCAGCAGTACCAGAGCCACACAAAATCACGAGCTGTCAGGCAGTGTTTGGAGACCCAGTTTCATAGTAAGTCTCTCTCCAAAAACAGTACACCTCTACTCATAAAACAGATCAACCTCAAATGTTTCATAAAGGACCTCAAATACACTTGGTTTTAATTTTGAAATCATGTTCTAATAAAAGGTAGATAATCCGATTATAAATAGAATCAATGATAAATGCACTACTTACAAATGTAACACTTTTCTCAACATAACAAAATAGCCTTATCACAAAGACTTTATTAAAAAAAAAAATCAAATCAGCATTTGACAACTGTAATTAACAGACCCAGTCCAAAGGTTTTGGGGTCCCAAAGCAATTTGGGGTGGTATAGTTGGATACCTGGTCAAATAGCCCATAATTAATGAGTAATCTGAGAGTAATCTCTCTTAGGTATTCATCAACACAATGAATAGTGTCTCTTCATGTAGGACTGCAGCCTCTTGTTTGCCAAGTACATTCCACACGATCAATATGCAGCAACACATTTCATTCATTATCCATCACTCCAGCTCCTGAGCTGGCACTAAAGTGTTTTCTGTTGCAGATTATAAAAAAACAAGGTATTATCACATTTTTGAACAGCTACAACAGTTGCTTTATGTTGAAACATTAAGGTTATGGCAAATTGGCAATCAATACATATGTCAACGATGTGCTGCTATTTTCTGTTGTTTGTTTTTTCCAGTTCTATTAAAAATACCTTAAAACATGATTCTTACAGTGACTCATTAAAAGCTTGCAAATTAACATAGTAAACACTAACACAAATATAGATCTTAAGTGACAGAGCACTAATGCAGTTCCCTGAATCTTATCCATTATGTTTTCTTGTTTGTGATGTTAGGCCTTAATGAGAATTTGGGGGCATTTATGAACGTTAGGACCCAAGTGAAATTGAATATGTGAAAGGCCAAATACCAGGAATATCTTAAATGTCTCAAAATTATGTCATGTGATATGGATACTCAAGGTTTCTATGGTGTTTCTGGGAAAAGAGCCAGGTAGAAAACAGAAGTATGGACAATGGGATGAGTATTTAGTAAATAAAAAAAATAAAAAGTATTCTCTATAGTATCATGTCTGCAAATGAATATATCCTACTGCTATCTGAGAACACTCTAGGGAGATGAGGAAAGACAAAGGAGGGTCCCTGCCTTACTAAGGGCTCCAAAACATACAAAGTCATGGAAGCGTGTTGTTTGTACATGTTTTGAACACACTTACTGTACAAGACAAGTGTGGGCAAGCATGGGAAAATGGCTCAACAGAAAAACAGCTGCTTTACTGCTTAGCAAGTACAACTACTTTTAAAGCTCTTAGAAAGCAACAGTTCTGGGTGACAAAAATACAGAATTAGAATAGAAACAAAAAAAAAATTGTCACCTAAAAGTGCTATACTGAGGGCTCTAAACATGTGAAACATGAAAAAAAATATACCAATTTATTTTAGCTACATTTAAAAAAATAAAAACATGTTGAAAGTTAGTCAACTAAATTTGTTTATTTAAATGTAGCTAAAATAAATTGATTGCAACCACTATACCTTACATTTTTTTAGTAAATTCAATGAATCAATTTTTCAGTGTAACACACAAATTCAAGACAAACCTGTTACTTAATGACCCTGTTATTACTTAATTAGTGAACACACCATCTAAGATTTCCCCTCTCCTTGCAAATTTCAAAAGCATAAAAAAATGAAACAAGTCTCCTATCCTCTAGCAGAAAAGTGGTTGTGTCACGTTTTGGTTGTGTAATGTGATCTCAGAAAGGGTGAGGCACGGAATGCCTCATGTCCTTTCAGACCCTTCCCAAGAGAGTGAGAATGGGACAGATATGTAGATACAGTTTCCAATAGAGTGGAAGGGAGGAGTGAAAATATATTAAAATAGGGGGTGATAAGAAAACGTGCCAGATGTTATGCTGTTTACACCAATCATACAACTGGGTAACATCTGGTACACATATCAGCACATTCCCCTCTCTCTTTTTCCAACCATCCTCTGGATGACTTCAGCAAAAACGGAATGAGGAATGAGGAAGAGCCACAGAAAGCCTGCATACAACTAAAAACTTGCTGATAAGCCCTGCGCTTTAAGATCAGTGATCAAATAGCATTAAACATTTGCCTCAAATGGCTTCTTCCTTTTTCAAATGAGCAAATGAGAAGTACAAACTTGCTGAAATAGAGTCTCTCAAAATTCACAAAAGTTTTTCCATCCATCAACAAAGCAGTCAACGTTTTGAAACTGACAAAAGTGTGTAAGGGAGTTCAATAACATCACATAACCTGGCCACGG
The DNA here is from genome assembly GCA_027422415.1 of Schizothorax lantsangensis. Taxonomy (NCBI): domain Eukaryota; kingdom Metazoa; phylum Chordata; class Actinopteri; order Cypriniformes; family Cyprinidae; genus Schizothorax; species Schizothorax lantsangensis. Next base: position 20,755,673 of record CM049839.1, read on the forward strand.
CACTGTAGTCTTTGATTTTTTTGTTCCAAGTAATTTGAATTTGATTCAAATCACAAGCAGATTGATAAACAGAAGACATAAATAATCTTCACAGTAATAAACTAACATATTTTATAGAGATAGAATAAAATGTTAAGTGGACAGGGAAAAAATAAAGTAGCTTAAGCCGCTGTGCCATGCCACAGAAACGGGATGTCCATTAACCGAACGTGCACGGCATCAGCCGGTTCCTGTGCAGACAGCTTTGTTCACAATAATGGGAGCAATCTTGTTTTCTGGGTTGATTTTTTTTTCCAAGTCAGTCCTGAAATACTGTTGAAAAATACTTGAAATACTTGAAAACTTGGTGAAAAGATTTTCCTGGCCCTCCACCCCCAGACCTGGCGACGGCAGTTCCTGGTTCAAGACTAGCAGGTTTTAGTGACCAGTACAGAGCCAAATCTTCTGGCCCAGAACCACCTATACAAAAGCTTAAAACTAAGCTGCATTAAAGTGCACGTTTATTAATCAGTCTCCCAAATTCTCTGCGGTGGATCAGCTTAATCGTTTCAGGTACAAAATAATGACATTCGTGTTATCAAAAACTCTTGAAGACACAATTGGTCCAAGACATCTTCTCTCTCCATGAGTGCCTTTATGAATTAATGAAATCAGATCAGATGAGACACCAATTGTACATGTTCAAAACAGAGCACACAGATTTTCAAACCACGTTGAATCTGTGCAAAAGGAAAACACTCTTAAATCATTTATAATGTGTTGACCATCAGACTTAGGCTATTATTTCTTTCATACGCATTTCTTATATAAAAGAGACTCATAATCTGATACCATGTGCAAAATCACGTACTTGAGAACGAACCTGCTTATCAGGTAATTTTCTTTTCCACTTTAATAAACTAAAACCTGCCTTTTTGGACTTAATTTACCCTCTCTGTCAATATACTCAATACTTTGACATCAAAGCTCAAATTAATTCTCTTTGAGTAATGAACAGGGAACTGGACTCTGTAACTACATGTTAGTCAATGGGTTCAGTGGAAACTCATTTTATTGCATTAACGTCAGCTCTGCCGTGTACTGATGACAGGGTTCCGGGTTCCAGCCTTTTGAGCTGTGCATATAAGCCTGAGGGCTTTCAACTACAAGAAATTCCCATTGCCTGTAATCCCCAACCATTTATTCATCCTAGGATAACCTTCAATACTCACTGTCAGTTTCCCACTACACTGGGGGCCTGAGCTTAACACAGCAAAGCTTTCAGAGAGGCTCAGTGGGCACTGGAGACACGGACACAGCAAAGCTTTCAGACAGACACAGCAGGCACAAACACTGATACACCATGTTTAGACACTCCTGTACTTTCACCAATCAATTCAGGAAATAAATAAATGCTGCACGACATTGCTGGAGGACTGCATAATTAATTATTTTCAAAACATTTTACAGATGGTGAAAATAAAACTCTTTGGTTATTCTTGATGGGGGGACTAAATAACATAGCCAATGAATATACCAAACTAACCCCAATTACTTAGATCAAAGACAAGCAGTAGGGTTGGGTAAAATGATTGATTTGAACAATTACTTAAAATCCAAAGTTTTCAATCGAGTGGTACAGGTTTGACGTCAGAACTCAGAAGACTATTTTTCCTTATGTGGAACATAAAATATGTTTTGAAGAACAGTGGGAACCAAAATGCGTATTGGAGCTTATTGACTTCCACTGCATGGAATGGCAGAGATTACTCAAAATATCTTCTTTCGCATTAGGCAGATGTAGTCATACAGATTTGTAACAACGTGAGGTTCAGTAAATTACCATTTTTCATTTTTGTGTGAATTATCCCTTTAAGCACTGCACAGTTGGCCTGGTTTGCTTTTTGGTGCCAGTGCACCCTTTGGAGCTAGAGAACAAAGAAGCCCTTAAAATGGTTATTTGTAATGCAAACCGCTTCAGTGATTCAGCAAAGTAATCTTACCAAGATATCTTTCCTTCAACACCAAACAACAGCCAATCCAGAAGACAATCTGTGACAGTCACTTGCGATACAACCAGCAAAGAAGGTACTACAGAAAACTACTGTTGAGAGATGGTGAGAGGCAGGAGAAGCTGTACAATTAAATTCAAGTTAGTACAATTAAACATCAGTGAGATCACACTTTTGTTATCAAAAGTAAACTGTGGAAGTTTCACTCAACTAAAAAACCTAAATTAAGGTAGAAAGGTTTGAGAAATCGGTCTCTGAGGGTTTATAGCTTTAGGTAGTTTGTTCATTGAAATTAATACTGAAAACAGAAACTGCGAGTGAGATACAGTACTGGGAAATTGTGCATTCATTTAATTCAGGCCTCAGGCATGCCTCGAGGGCTCCAAAGAGCCAGAAACACCACTGCTTGCACACTATGATACTTTTGAAGACAGCGTTGAGTAGAACGTAAACATTGCAGTGCACTGCAATGACTAAGCGTCATCAGTTCACCCCAAATTAAAATCTCTGTCATCATTTACTCACCATCGTGCTGTTCCAAACCTGCTTGACTATTTATTTCTGGCAACATAAATGGATTTTGGATGAATATTTTGTAATGTTTTCCTGTACAATAAAGGTGAATGGCGATTGAGGATGTCATTCTGCTTTTAGGGCCCTATAATTGCCGTGATGCAGCAAACGCAGACAGAATCGTTGGAATCCAGTCATAGAAATTGAATTTACTTAATTTGGCAAATTTTGGATGAATAAATCAAAAGTAAGGCTGTACTATTAAAATCACAATGTCATCAGATTCTTCACTACAGAAAAGTCTTCACTACAACAAAAACTTCAAGTTATTCCACTTCTGGAAACTCCAGGAAGGTTGCAGTTCTGGAAAATGATGGCGCTGGAGACTAAATGGTTCCTGATGGTTTCTCACCTAATTCTTCACATTAATTCTTAATTATTTTGCAGTTAACGTGTCTTTTCTTCTCCACCTGTTTTTTTCACTTGCTGCTAATTCTATTGAGCATTTCCTTTCATGCCTTAACTTGCTAATTCTATTATTGCACATCAACCTGTTCAATCTCTTTTTTGGCTCACTTTATTTAAAAGAAAACCTGCTGCCTTTCAGCCTTTATGGACAATTATATATTCTTATAAATGCCTAATAATGTTCTGCACACACTTGCTAATGTTCTAATATTTATTGTACATACGACCTTCTCAAAAAAAAAAAAAAAAACTGTGCGTGTGTCTATATAACAGCATACAGTTGAAATACTTAATCTTTGAATCACACTGTCAAATCCCTCAATGAATTCTGCAAAAAATAGGTCACGATTATGCCGTATGCTTGCCTCGCGTTATCATCAATTAATTTTAGGCGGTCGTTAAACAGAAAAAAAGGAAGAGCATACACTCTTCATAAACCAGTGCTATTTATTCAGATCGTCTGGAGCAATGCAGAAATTGAAAATCAATCAATAGACCGACAGAATTCTTCATTTTCATATAACGTTAGCCAACATATTAAAACACATATTAAAACAAAAGTTTAAAACAATAGGAAAGTTTATCAAGGAATAGCATTAAAACGGCTTTTAAAAATGTACTTCATGTTGGCTATATTGTCTAAAAACAAAACAAAGCTCGTTTTACTTACTCAGACCGTGCGCATTTGTTCAGTGAATTTAACATGTTAACGTGGTCTGGCGAAAGACGGGACTAGAGGCGATTCTGCAAAAAAAGCGCTCGGCAGGAACTGAAGTCACAGGCACGCAGAGAAATAACTACAAGCAAGCAGACTGTTTCGAAAAGAGCCTGGAAATCCCGCACCACCACCGAAGTGGGTCTTCGTTTAGAGGAATAGACAGCGCGGATAGGATCGCGGACCGCAGCGACAGGTTGTAACGTTAGTGTATGACATGATTGACATTTGGCTTTGGCTAGCCTCCAAGCTAACGCATACATGCCTGTATTGAATATGATTACGCATAGCTCCAGTAAAGTTATTGTAAGCCAATTTGACATTACATAGTTTACAAAAAACGTTTCCATTTCCTTCTAATTCAAAATAATCCCACACCTTGCTGGTCTTTCGCGTGGAGCTCGCCGCAACTGACATGAAGAAAACGCATGTGAGGTAAAATTATAGTTCCCGCCCAGATACGCTTTTAAAAATATTTATATATTTAAATATTTTGATATGTATTCTTTTTCAAAAGTTTTATTTTAACTGTTCTTTAAAATGTTTTAAATGTAATGTTAAAATGATGGTAATTTGAATGATAAAATCATCTCTTTTTTTTCTCTCGTGTAGTCGACTATTGTTTTCAGTGTCGACTAGTAGGAGCTGTACCGTTTAGTCGACTAGTCGACTAGACCCGCACATCCCTATACAGTACCAGTCAAAAGTTTGGACACACGAATGAGAACTGTGTCCAAACTTTTGACTGGTACTGTCCTATAATATACACATAAAGAATATCGGCCGATATATCGATATCGTGCTTTTTTACTCCCTAATATCGGTATCGGCCCCCAAAAAAACATATCGGTCGGGCTCTAATATACACTGAAAAAAATGAACATGGCAGGTCGTTGAAATTACATAAATTAAGCATGTATGTCCAACACAATTAATTTACATTTCTGCTGTGAACATGATTTAATCTAGTAGATTTAAATTGTTCATATTGAGCGCTGAATGTACACATTTCTCTCACGTTGATTGAAAATGATTGAATCTAAAACTGAAATCAATATAATCAAGTTTTGAGACAACCGGGGCACTCTGGAGCAGATGGTGGCGGTATTGCATCATTGAGAGGGATGACAAACTGCCGTAAAAGAAGAAATTGAATCGAGCGCCAAAAACTGTGAAAGCAGCTGAGCCAACAGTCGCCTCATCTCAGACGAACACCGATTTACTGAAAAGTAAGTTCAGCAATTTGTGTTATATTTGTTTTGAAGTAGGCGATATTTCCACTAAAGTTAGATACCAGTTTTCGTAGTGAGTAACAATTACAATGGTCAATTACCAACACTTTAACACCCTCTGCTAGTTTATCATTAAGCGTCAGCAACTGGTTGACAACAGTAACGTTAGTCCTTTAAAAAAAAAAAAATCACAATTTAAAAAAAAAGAGAGGTATTTTTCATAAAAGTAAATATGCTTTCCTCAGTTTGTCAGTACATTGAAACGTTGCTGACCGTGTGAATTGCCCTTCAATTCAGGGACTCGCCAGTTACGAGCGTCTAACGTTAACTTGGCTCATTTTTTTCTAGCTCTTTTTCAGTGATATAACATTATATTTAGAGAGAGGCGCTGCAGGCGGCGTAAAGACGGTATGAAAAGCGGTTGAAAATAATTATAATATAAAATACTTAATTTACCATATAGTCTTTTTGTTAGCGGCAGTCATGTCGGTTTCAACTAGTTATTGAACCGAGTATTAACAACCAGTCAAACTCGACTGCAGATCGCTTCTGCTGCGAGAGAAGGCTGCAGCAGCGAGCCGTTTCCTCTGTCTGTAACTCCCCAGCCGAACATCGCCGGACACCTGGGCCTTTTTGGATGCACCCAGCAGAAAAGCCCTGCTATCATGTCAGTTGGCTAATTTGGCTTATTCGCCGTCTCTCACAATAATAATAAAAAATTAAATAAAGCAGTGTTCTGAACATTAGATTTAGTCTGTTTTCGTTTTTGTGTTGCGTATTCATTGCCCTATGACAAAACACTAAAACATATCTGTTCATCTTTACTTTGTGAATTTGTATGTTTCCTTTCAATTATTGACTGATTCTAAAAATTTATTTTGTAGATCCATCTTTGCGCACACACTCAAGCTTTATATGGGTAAGTCTTTCAATTTACTATTGCATTGCTGCTAAAGCCCTATTTTTTCTTTTTTTTTTACTAAGTTTTACATAATGTATAGAAAATTAAAAATATACACTTGAATTATAAATTGTCATTCCAAATAAATCTTCAACATCAGAAATAATTAAAAACAGCTGTTGTGTTTTTTGTGTTTTAGATTTTTTTTCTTTGTTAATTAGGACCTATTTTCATGCATTTACTTATTTAAAAAATTGTTTTGTGCAGGGCATGAATGAAGCCTGCATCAATGAGGCCATTGAAGATACCACTGATGGGATTTATGTTCTCAAGCAACATGCTTCTGATGAACCAGAGGATGTTGGTGTTGTTGTCCTTAAAGGCATTAAAGGGTTAGTTCATCCAAAAATGAAAATTCTGTCATTGACCATCGACAGCTCGACTGTGGAGAGAGTCAGCAGCACTAAATTCCTGGGGATGCACATCACAGAGGATCTCACCTGGACCACCAACACATGTCACTCTCCAAGAAGACACAATAGCACCTACACTTTCTCTGCCGGCTGAAAAGAGCAAGTCTCCCACCTCCCATCCTCACCACATTCTACAGGGGCACCATTGAGAGTGTGCTGACCAGCTGCATCACTGTCTGGTACGGGAACTGCAGTGCTGCTGACCGCAAGACCCTCCAGCGGACAGTGAACACAGCTGCAAAGATCATCGGTGCCCCTCTCCCATCCATCCTGGACATTTTCCTTGCACGATGCTCCAGCAAAACCAACAGCATCGTGAAGGACCCCACCCACCCCTCCCACAGTCTCTTCCAGCTCCTACCATCAGGAAGACGGTACCGGAGCATCAGAGCCCGCTCTGCCAGACTGCTCAACAGCTTTTTCCCCCAGGCTGTGAGAGCCCTGCACTCAGATCACCCCGCCCCCCTCCTGAAACCCCATGCAAACCCCTACCTCCTGAAACATGGAACCCCCCCCTCTCCAAACACCCCCCAACCTTACAACACAAAAGAAAAAAAACGTGTGAACTTTTTTGTTCAATTCAAAGTGTGCTACACACAGGTGAGTGGGCCTGTACAAACCACCTGCAGTAACACACTCTCCTCTATGCGCACTAGACACTTTTCACACACTGCTGTGTGTACACAATCCCACAAAAGACTCAGCAATATATGTATGTTTACATGCTCATACACTACAAATCATCTTGTACTGTTCCCCAGCCAGCTGCTTGACTCACAATGTTTCTTTCTGCACATGTACAGTATTATGTGAAGCAATCGTATAGTTTGTATTTTTTATCTTTTATCTTTAGTTGTATAGGGTAAACATTTATATATAGTATACTTAGTCAAAATCTGTCAGTAGGTTAGTTGTGTATAGGTTTACAGTGTTTTACTTAATTGTTGTATGTCTGTATTTATGTAGCACCGTGGTCCTGTGAGGCACGACATCTCGTTCCACTGTATGTCCCCACATGTAGCGGAATGACAATAAAGCTCAACTTGACTTGAATGGTGAATAATTAAAGACAGAATTTTCATTTTTGGGTGAACTATGCCTTATTCACTTTGTGCCATGTTTGAATAACTTGAATAAAAGTGTTTTGCTTTTTCTTCAGAATGCACTTTGTTCTAACAGTTTGCTATTTTGTATATGCACTTTTAAGTCTACTGTGACAGTTAATAGTTTTACAAATGTCTTGCCGTTCTTAATCCACTTTGAGGATACAATATGTATTTGTGTTTGAATATGCTGCTGATACAGCCTTTAAAGTGTTTTTGTTTTGATACTTCTGTGTAATCAATTAATGACAACTGTGCTCAGTCTTACATATTTGCAGTTTGACAACTCAATGCAACAAAATTTAAGTACCAACTCTTGCTTTTTGCCTTTATTGTCAATGCTAGTATGCATTCTTAGATTTGATTTTGTATTCACACATTTGCACATCTATAGTACATGTAGAGTTTACGTAAAGCAAGTTAGGTTTACACAACTCTGGTACCAGAGACAATGAAATTGCTTTAAAGTTGCATAATACCCTTGATTAATAATAATAATAATAAATATAAATAATTAATATTTGCATTAAGAAATCAAGTTGGTACACTTGACACAATGAAATCACTTTAACAGTACACAATACATTTGTGTAATGACAATCAGTAATGACAAATAATACATTGAATCAACATGATTATTTTAAGTAGTCTTAACGTGAATGAAATAGTTTGGTTTGGCAAGCAACAAGTCATTGAGACAAAGAGGAAAATTATGTCAGTTGAACACATTTTGATCATGTGGGACCGATGTACACATTAAAATTAAGTAAATTCAAAGCACTTTTTTTCAGTGTACATCGTTCTGATTAATGTCCATTTTTATTAATGTTCTAGTCACAAGCTCCACAGCTATTAGAATATTGCTGTATACATAAACAATCCAAATAGACTAAAATATTATTAGTGTATTATTGCACATTTTTGTTTTGCTATTCACTTTTGGAAATACTAGAGATCCTCGCTCTTGCCATTTTTATTTATTTATTTAGTAAATTTATTCATGAGATGAATTGTAAAATTATTGAAATACAAATCCCATACCAGAAACGTCAAAAAGTAACTAAAGAAGTTTCACACTCTTCTATATCTAATATGACCTAAAATTACCTTTGTTTGAACATAAGATATTAGATATAAATTAATGTTCAATTACAGGGGAAATTCTGAATAAGGTACTAACGTTAAGACCAGATACCAACTGTCCAGTTCGGATTTATGAAAATCTTAATGCGGTTCCTAAAATCTGGTTTTATATGTTCTAATACACAGTATAACACACTTCATTCTGATTAAGACTATATATGTATATGTGTATATATGTGTATATGTGTGTGTGTGTGTGTGTGTGTGTGTGTGTGTGTGTGTGTGTGTGTGTGTGTGTGTGTGTGTGTGTGTGTGTGTAGAATGAATGATTGCTGAAACTGAGAGAACTTTTCCAGCCACTGAAACAATCTACAGACATGTCACAAAAAGAGAGGGTGTGCTCCCATGGTCCTTTGTGTTCTGTTAAGTTAGAGGGTAACCAGTGACAATAGTCCAGCTCTGAAAGCATGTGGAAATGCTTTTTCCCATGTGTCAAAGAGGCATCAAGTCAAAACACAGCTCACAGAGTAAGAGCGCACATATGCTCATCAAATGCTGAGCGAAAATGACATCAGTTCCTCTGAATCATCTTCACTACACAGTGAGATCCCTTCATTTTAAAGCTAAAACAAAACCCTTGAAAAAGCTCTTCAATAACTAGCCCCCATGCAGCCTCCCACACTGCCCTGGGTGCCAGCCTCTTTGACATGGAAATTAAAAAGAGGGGAGGGTGAAGATCTCAAGGATCAGCTGCTTCTGAATTAAGGCTGTTTGTGTTTTTTGATTCCATGTTCTACTCGAGTAAAAGAACACTATTAACTCATTTTCAGAAGCTCAATATGATATCCTAATAGAAAGTGATCCCTAGGTCTCGTTTTTATACAGTCAACAAAATATTTTACAACTGCAACGAGAGGCAAGTTTAAAGTTTCCCAAAGTTCGGCAAATTCATGTTAATTCATGCAGCATAAAGACCAGTGCCCATGTCCCGGCCTGTTAGAGGATGTGACAGGATTAAGTGCCAAAATATTTGTCTTAATGCTGGATGATCTGAGTGTAAACCCTCTTGAGAACAAAACAACTACCTAGAAGTAACTTAGATGAAATAACACACCGAAAAGTAAATGAGCTAATCGAATGTCAAGAAACAAAACAAAAAAACGCAATTTCGATTCAAGGGTTTTCACAAAACAAGCACATCTGTTTTAAACTCGTAACTTACTGTGATGGTAACTTCATGCTTTTTCAGTCGATACTTCAAACTCTTCATGTTTTCTCTTTGGTCGTATAGATAAACAGTAGCTTGTCGGTTAGTATTTGAATAAATTACAACGACAGTTACGTTTTACGGTTTAGTTTGATTACGCAAAAAACTACTTTTAACGCCCGACAATACACTGCGAGTTTCACCTGACGCGAAACACCAGCAGGCTTATCTGGACCCGTTTCCTTACCGACAACGCCGTAGCCCAGTGGTAGTGAGGGATCGCAGAATAAATTACGTTCGAGCCAATCAGACGTTAGAGGGGGCGGGACTTCCTCTTGGTCTTAGCAGCGTTTGAAATTGCAGCAGGGAACAACAGGAGATGCTGTTGTGCGCCTGACGTCATCCTTACCTGGAAAAAGGCTGGACTTTGTCTCAGAAAGAAGCAATTGAGAGAGTGTGAAAAATATGTATTTGATAACAACTCCTGAATTGCTTTGGGTGGAGCCATACAGCTCAGGAAAGAAAATTGTTAGGTACGAAAAAGGTAGCCTATATATTATAGTGAATTTCATCATTCTGATTACAGCGCCAATATTTATGATGCAAATGATATTTTCATTGCACAGTCTTGTTTGAAATGCGAGTTTGCATTAATCGCTGGTGTTAAACATAGCCCTAAATGACAAGTTTACAATAGCCTACCAAAAAAAATGGTTTGCATACCTTTTATTTTTCAAGATATCTGAATACATGTCTATCATTGGTTATATTTATGCCATTCAAGAGATGTGTTGCCCCCTTCTGGCCTGTAAAAGAACAAAAGAAACGAGATGAAAAGTGAGGCGTTTGAGATTCTGATTCAACATTGTCAGTTTTTAAACGTCAAATTTACATAGCCTATGGAACACTGAATAACAGCAGGCCTATATTTAGCCGAAAAACAAACAAATAAATATTAATTAATTCGATTTTGTGTTTGCCTATTGGATATCTCTTTGTTTGGCACAACTGAATACATTTATATATCTTTATACATTGAGAGATTGAAAATCAAACTTCATTGTTGGATCTATTTTTTCTATGCTTGGTTACCATAGATATTGTCCAGGAAGTGAAATTGAAAGATTTAGAGGAAGAGGCCTGGTTGTCCTTGTATTAGCCCTCAGGTCAAGCTCATACAGTTATTCAGCAGGACATTTGACTTTCTCACTGCCAAGTTTTGGTTCCTGGACAAAGTACTGTCACAACAATATTAACAGGACAATCTGCCTCTGAAAGATATTTGACACCCATGTGTTTCATATAATTTATAAAAATTGAATGAAAACAATAATATGAAATAATGACAGAGAATTAATGTTGATGTACTGTAGCATTCACAGTGTTTAATTTATTTATGTACTTTATGTGCAAATCACCTTTCAATCACTTGAATCAGGACAAGGAACTGATCAGAGTAGTGGTTAAGAAAAAATATTATTTTTGCTTCATTTTAGACCCTGAACCAACATCCATTCATTTTCACAAATGAGGGCTTGTCATCAAGGATGACACTAATGTTTCCACACTCCTGTAGGCAACATCTGTGCGACCTTCAACTGGTAGTGAGACATTTGTCGGGGTAGTTTTTCTAGCTGGAAGGAAGAATAATTCACTCTTGTCAGGTTTAAGCTGTCATGCAGGCTTTTTGAGATTGCACATGCAGGAACAGAAGGAGAGATGTTTAGATGTAAAGTGTAATGTCATTTCACAGCTGTGGTCAAGAAAGGGGAAAATGATTAAATTATTTTTTTGAAGTTGTAAATACAATAAATGTTTTTCAATCTTATCTACTTCCAACCTTAATGTTTACTTCACTGTTACTTGCTGATTCTTCGTAACTATTTGTGAAATGCACTAGCAATTTCTGAGTGAAAATTGTTTCAAATCCTACACCATGTTTTTTTTTCAGTGTGCTACAGTTCCACTACTTAATGATGTGTTGACATCAGAAGTAAGATCAATACCAGAGATCTCTCAGCGGAGAGAGGACGGGGATGAGATCAAGAAGGCAAGTTCACAAGGTTGAGTAAAGCACTAAAGGATTTTCTTGTCTGAGACCATCTTATATACAAGCCTGATATATGAATGCTGGTCGTAGTTACTGTAGCTCAACTGGCTGAACCTGGTACAATCACCAAGGTCATGGGTTAAATTCAGAGAATACACAGACACTGGTAAAATACCCTGAATGAGGTTTATGAAGTCCTTATCACTGTGGACAGTAAGAGAGGATCCATTGTGTGTTCATTCCAAAACATCAAACACATCTTTCATTTGCCTATGCAAGCAAAGCCCAAGCTTAATTAGTCTCTTAATTATTTGAAACAATTTCTTAATGGATGTTATTTCCATAGACCACAATGGATGTTGTTAGATTTTGAAAGCCTGTTCAAACAATTCTATAAACTTTTAGATAATTTATTATGAGTCATTGTCAGACTTCGAAGTCTCACTACAAAGATAAAAATAAAACAGACATGATTAAATAGATTCCACTTTTCATTTGAAAAGGTCAAACAATTAAGATTAATTATAATGATGATTAAAAGAATTTACAACATAAATAACTGTTCAAAAATACAAGCAAGTCAATTATAACACATGCAATACAGTACATTCACTTCTACTTTTTGGTTTATATTGTTACTGAATACATACAGGGGCGGAGAGCAATATACTGAAACACTGTGGGTAGAATACACACATCCAAAAGGACTAATTAAATTCCAATGTGATAAAATTCTTAATGGGAATACGTTGATTTGATGATGTGCATTAGGAAGTGACTTGTATAACATAACTCCAAACCCACTCAGTAATAGGAAACCATGTCTCCACAGGAAATCCTGTTAACAGTGGAGGATCTGATTATATTAGCACACTCAGCGGGAGACCAAAGCGAGTTTTGTAATATTGACAAACATCCATGGGTAAACCGGTGAATTTGCATTCACACAGCACTCAGTCATTTAACATTCATACCTCCACATATGTGACCACATCACGCTGCTTTTGTACACCAACAGGACACATGCAGAATTTTTCTTGGTTTTGATTCTGTTTCTACGTATGTAGACAAACAAATAGTATTCAAATGACGTTTAAGTGCACACATAAAATGAGAGCAGCAGAGTTATAGGAGCCATAATTATGCCTACTGCTTTGTTTTTAAAGGATACTTCTGGTTTGGCCTTTGGTGGGAAAATATTTGCATCCAAAAAAAGATTGACTGCTGCCCAGACTGTTCCTCACAGTCCGCTGACCTCTACAGACTAAACACAGAAGTGTGACGTATCATAACCAAAAGAACATCATCAAGAGCATCACTTCTGTGCCGGGTGTCCATTAAAAGGCTCCTGTGTGAGCGTGACGGTAAACAGCAGCAGATGTACTGTCTTTTCAAATCTTCCAAATTGCCTGCAAATGACCATCATTAGCTTACTATACAAGTGATTTAAAGCAACCGCAATTTAACAAGACGTTAAGCATTCTCATCAGTTATGAACCTGATCGCCCCTTTCTGGGTAATTAACTGCAGAGCTGTCATTTCTACTGGATAGAAGAACACGTTTGGATGTGTGCAAAGAGACTGATATGGCCTTGCCCGACTAAATGAAACATATTTCTGCCTAGCTTTGCTTGATATATTCCTGAATGCTTTGATTCACAAAGCTGTGAACAGGGTGGATGGTGGTATCTTGGCTGGGAGCTTGTGGGAGTTTCTGTCAGTAATGCTAATTGAGAATGAGACAAGACTGACAGGGAAGCATTGTGAGAGGGAAATTCAGAGAGCGTGTTGTCAATCAGAGAGTGCGAGAGAAAAGAGAATCAGCAAATTGGACTGAAACTTTTACAGTTTGGTTTGGTTATCCATCCTTATTAAGCTGTAAGGTGTAAAACATCAAATTAACTGATGTTGCTGAGAAAGTGTTTGTTTTTTTTCCTTTTTTTAATAATTGTAAATGGCTTATGCTTATAATATAATGTAGCTTCAAAGGGTAGACTAGGGTTAGTGTCACAATTTCTTTCTACAATTAATATTACTTAAGGTAGGTTTATTTTATAATGTCAAATGTTTGTATAGGACTTTAAAATCCTAACTGCAAAAGGATATTGAATCTAACTCTTATTGATAAATAAATAAATACATAAATAATGTTCATTGACCAATAGCATGTGTGGTAAGTTGTCAAAATGGAGTTTGCCATTAAACAACTTATTATATGCTTTTCAGCTAAATTTAAACTGTATACCTATGCAACAAAATAATTTAGAAAACATCAAAAACATCATATCCTACAATATCAAACCAAAGTTTTTGCCAACAACAAATATTCTAACTTGCCCTGGCCTCACTTTTATGCAAAATACCCTTTTCCTGAAAACACCGTTCAGCCTTTAGGTTTAAATCTACCAGGCTCAGTGTGGTTTTAATATGCCCACTTGTTACCCAGCGGCTATAGCAAAATGATGATACTGGAATTTAATTTCGGAGGCTGAAATTCACAAAGATTTAAGAGGGTTTTAAACAATGTGTTTGAACACAAAATCCCTGCTAGGAAAAAACTGGAAATTTGACCTAAAGCCTTATATTTGCTCAGACATGATACTCAGAAACATGCATGGTCTCTTATATATTCTGTCTTTATTAAAGTCAGATTTTAATTTAATTTAAATAGATTTTAATTTAACACTCAGAAACAAGATATACACAATTACCCCTATAACTGAGATATAAAGTGCACGATACTGTATAATTATTTTTAACATTTCATGGAAGAGGAACTGTTAAAGTATGGTGCACTGAATGCTATTATGACTTTAGTTGCGTTTTTTGTTGTTTTTTTAAACGCAAAATTAAGGTAACATTTTATATCGACAGTTAGCCTATTTTAAAATAGCTAATGTTTCACAAGAACAACAAAGTCAAAGACATTCACACAATAGAAAGAACTGTACACCATGCTTATACTGTTACTGGCAGTTCATCCAAAAATAACAATTCTATTCTTATTTACTCACCCTCATGTTGTCCAAAACCTGTGAACTGACATCCCTTTTGAGCTCCACTGCAGAAATAAAGTCATACAGACTTAGAAAAACATGAGGTTGAGTAAACAATGACTTGAGTTACATTTTGTTTAAAATAACCCCTTCAACAAGGAATACCGTTTGTTCCTCAGGACTGAGTCTCGCGGGATGCACGCACACTTGTTTCTCTCAAACTCGGAGAAACAGGTCCTTCAGTTTTTTCCTGAACTCTTTACGCATAAGACAGTAAATAAGTGGGTTTAAACAGCTGTTCGCGTGCGCCAGGCACACTGTCACCGGAAACACATAGGTATGAACGATATAGTACGACTTATCCCAATGCACAGCATTGAATTTCACCAGCACGCCCCAAAACGTTATGGCGTGATTGGGCATCCAGCAGAGGAAGAACGACAAGACCACGATGGTGACGGACTTTGTGACTTGCGTTCTTCGTTTTGAGTTGTTCTTCATGCTCCGCTGTCGGATGAGCCTCAAGAGCTGCAGATAACTGATGGACACTATTGCCATGGGCAAAATAAAAGCGATCAGTATTTTCTGGAGATGATAGATTGCCAACCAATACTGTCCGTAGGGGAACCGCAATAAACAAAGTTTTTCGCCGGCCACGTCGGTGACTGTGGAGAAGATGGATGTTGGCGCGGTGGCCACGGTGGCCAGAGACCACAGGACGACACTGACCCACCTGATGGAGCAGCTGGTCTGTCTGCTGCGGTCCTTCAGAGCTGAGGCCACTGACCAGTACCGAGTGATGCTCATCGCGGTCAGGAAGAAGACGCTCGCGTACATGTTCATCACGGTCACCGACAGGATGATCTTACACATGGCGTCTCCAAACGGCCAGCTGAAGTCCAGCGCCGTGTCCACGGCCCAGAAAGGCAAAGTCAACACAAACTGAAAATCCGTTACAGCCAAATTGAGGATGAAAAAGTTTATTTTGGATGTGCGTCTCTCTTGTCTCACGCGAATAAAGAAGAACACCAACAGGTTCCCGATCAGACCAACGACGCAAACCACCGAGTAGGTGATGGAGATCAAGCATCTCAACACCGGACTCCCATCGGCGGTCACATCAATGTCTTCCAGGCTTTTAAAGCGCTCGCGATCACTGATTGATCTGTTGATCACACCACTCTGATTACTGTCTCCCATTATATCCAGCGATTTCACTACTTCAGCGTTGCCCATAACGACAAATAATGTAGCACATACACTTATAGATTCATATGTACTTATCTATAATTAGTAGACCTATTGTTTAATGAGATTTATTAGTTAAGTTTAGGCTTTTTAGCTGATAACTGGCAAAGCATCACTCATCCTTCATCGCCATGCAGACAAGATCAAGGTTCTGAACTATTGAGCACAATGCGGCGCGCGCTAGAATTTATGTCGTGCGCTTTTTAAATGTCCCCGCCCATCGAGAGCAGCGATTCGTCTTCCCATTTGATTGACAGGACGACGCCAAATGAACATACAAAACCCTGTTGGGTTCATACCATTATAAAATAACATAGGCCTACATTACTGAAAAGAAAAAGAAAAAAGT
Organism: Schizothorax lantsangensis; assembly: GCA_027422415.1. Lineage (NCBI taxonomy): Eukaryota > Metazoa > Chordata > Actinopteri > Cypriniformes > Cyprinidae > Schizothorax > Schizothorax lantsangensis. Next base: position 20,772,002 of record CM049839.1, read on the forward strand.
ATGTATATATATATATATATTTTTTATATATATACAATTTATTCACAGTTTAATAGCTGTCCAGTTAATATTCATATATTGTTATGTAAATATTATATATAATATAATATTTATCCAGACAAAATTAGTTATGTCAAAGTTATTAAACTTGATCTACAGTCTTAAACGATCGATTTTACCTATAGCACATACTTATAAATCTACAGGCATTAAATGATAATAAACTCAGAAGAAGATTCATGACTAAATAGCTGTCAATACACAGTCATTAGTTAGATATTTGTCAATAGAGTCAATAGAGATGAGAAGTAAGGTGTGAATCTTGCCATCTTGGTAAGTTTTCACTGCCATCTGCTGTTCACATGTAAATATACGCCAGTTTTTCTCAAGGCTTTGGTTAAATTGCTCGGGTTGACTGTCACATTAGTATATTAATACAGCCTGATGCTGAATGTTTCTAACATGACACTTGCCACAGGAGCATTATTACATGAGACAATTGAAGGAATCACAGAAATCTATGCACTTATTTTAGGATTTATTTTAAAGATAGAAAAGATATACAATGTTCATGGTATTTGAAACACCATGTGTTATCAAAATGACTGGTGGGCTACAGAACAAAATTGAGAGAAACCAAACTTAGCCATATTTTATGAGAGTAGTTGTTTGAACTCTTTGTCTGTGGGTTTTATCATTCATAAATGACAATAGTGGAGAGAGGTGCTTTAAGATAAAGCATAAAATTAAGATGTTATACATACACATATACAGTATATATATATATATATATACAGTGGGGAAAAAAATTATTTGATCCCCTGCTGATTTTGTATGTTTGCTCACTGACAAAGAAATGATCAGTCTATAATTTTAATGGTAGGTTTATTTGAACAGTGAGAGACAGAATAACAACAAAAAAATCCAGAAAAACGCATTTAAAAAAAAAGTTATAAATTGATTTGCATTTTAATGATAAATGCAATAAGTATTTGATCCTCTATCAATCAGCAAGATTTCTGGCTCCCAGGTGTCTTTTATACAGGTAAGGAGCTGAGATTAGGAGTACTCTCTTAAAGGTAGCGCTCCTAATCTCAGTTTGTTATCTGTATAAAAGACACCTGTCCACAGAAGCAATCAATCAATCAGATTCCAAACTCTCCACCATGGCCAAGACCAAAGAGCTGTCCAAGGATGTCAGGGACAAGATTGTAGACCTACACAAGGCTGGAATGGGCTACAAGACCATCACCAAGCAGCTTGAGAAGGTGACAACAGTTGGTGAGATTATTCGCAAATGGAAGAAACACAAAATAACTGTCAATCTCCCTCGGTCTGGGGCTCCATGCAAGATCTCACCTCGTGGAGTTTCAATGATCATGAGAACGGTGAGGAATCAGCCCAGAACTACACGGGAGGATCTTGTCAATGATCTCAAGGCAGCTGGGACCATAGTCACCAAGAAAACAATTGGTAACACACTACGCCGTGAAGGACTGAAATCCTGCAGCGCCCGCAAGGTCCCCCTACTCAAGAAAGCACATGTACAGGACCATCTGAAGTCTGCCAATGATTCAGAGGAGAACTGGGTGAAAGTGTTGTGGTCAGATGAGACTAAAATCGAGCTCTTTGTTATCAACTCAACTCGCCGTGTTTGGAGGAGGAGGAATGCTGCCTATGACCCCAAGAACACCATCCCCACCGTCAAACATGGAGGTGGAAACATTATGCTTTGGGGGTGTTTTTCTGCCAAGGGGACAAGACAACTGCACCGCATCAAAGGGACGATGGACGGGACCATGTACCGTCAGGGCCAGGGCATTGAAGCCAGTCAGGGCATTGAAAATGGATCATGGATGGGTATTACAGCATGACAATGACCCAAAACACACGGCCAAGGCAACAAAGGAGTGGCTCAAGAAGAAGCACATTAAGGTCCTGGAGCAGCCTAGCCAGTCTCCAGACCTTTATCCCATAGAAAATCTGTGGAGGGAGCTGAAGGTTCAAGTTGCCAAACGTCAGCCTCGAAACCTTAATGACTTGAAGAGGATCTGCAAAGAGGAGTGGGACAAAATCCCTTCTGAGCTGTGTGCAAACCTGGTGGCCAACTACAAGAAACATCTGACCTCTGTGATTGCCAACAAGGGTTTTGCCACCAAGTACTAATTCATGTTTTGCGAAGGGGTCAAATACTTATTTCACTCATTAAAATGCAAATCAATTAATAACTTTTTTGAAATGCATTTTTCTGGATTTTTTTGTTGTTATTCTGTCTCTCACTGTTCAAATAAACCTACCATTAAAATTATAGACTGATCATTTCTTTGTCAGTGGGCAAACGTACAAAATCAGCAGGGGATCAAATTTTTTTTTCCCCCACAGTGTATATATATATATAAAATGAAACATTCCATATCATCTTAAATCAGGTCTGTGCGAATTGAAAATGGGTTAAAGCTTGTTGCCCCAGATACAGTGGCTGTGATTATTTCTGAAATATGAACAGGCACCTGGTTAGTTCTCAATTTAGAATCCTCACCTTTCCACAGATTGATTCAGGCTTGTCTGACCTTTATCACTGAGCAGTACGCCATTCAACTCAAATGGGTTATGTCCATCATTGCAAGTTACAACAAGGTAAAATACCTGAGCTATTCAGCACAAATGTAAAGGAGTGTAATGTCCAAATTCTTAAATGTACTATAAGAAAAATTGTATACACATCAGCTTGTTTTTAATCAAGACAAAAGCCAAAGTTAACTCAATGCATTTTATTACATCTAAATGTCTCTACATAAACATGTAACATTCAATAGGTAAACAATTTCTTTCAATGCATGTAATAAATATTTTTTTTCACTTAGTACTTTATACAAACTGACATTGGTCTACTGTACAATATGTCTTCCACATCTTAAAAATCTTTTTTTTTCTTTTCATAAAACATGCCACAGACACAGAGTGGATGAAATTTAAGGCAGTGAGCATAGATGTCAGCTTACTGAAATGGAAAATAAAATAAACTTGGACTTTGACACCAAGTCCATTCATAACACAGTTCTGCATCTAAAATATATAAATTAGTTTCTTGTGAAGTTGCGGATCCAACTTTAACACATAAATGCACATCACTGGAACATCCAAGTTTGCACAATGTTTGCCTTACATCAAGAACAAAAACATGCACACACGCTTTCATTCACACATTCATACACACACAACTTATCCCTTTATCAGTCATAAAACTTGTATTGTGTTTGTCATTGAACCTTGCCTGTGTATCCCTGGTATCAAATCTTGTCAAATACATAATGTCATGAGACACACACACTGAATCAAAAGACAACAACTGTCCAGATTTACTTGTTAAAATAAAGAGTCAATCATTAACACTGCTAGAGATCTAACAAGTACTCAATTTGGTATTAAGGATTTTGCAATAACAGCATATGCATTTTTGTCTCCATCATTTTTATCTAATTAATTACTTAACCAATTACATTTCAAACCAATCCTAGAGCCAAGAAATAAATCAACTGATAAACATCTAATACTTTCATAAGAAATGTAGGTTAAAAGGAGGTTTAGAGGTCAAAGGAACAAGCAAAACAACAAAATGCGATAGCTAGATTCTGTCACACACAATTACCCCAGTCCCAAACCCAATTAGGCTTTGAAAGGAGGTCTGGTCAACACACTGAGAGAGCCACACCAGCAAACACACACACACACACAACACACACACACACACACACACACACTTAGATAGCCTGTTTCATTTAAGTAAAGATTTGAACAATTTCTAAATAAACTACTTCCATTTTCTTTTTGAACACTTTTCTTATTTTCTTGAAACAAAAAATTTTTTTTGCAATAAACTTTCTGTGTTAATCCCAATCAGCACTTGAAAGGACATCCAAATGTGGTTTCTCAATAGGATTATTTGCTTAGAAACACCAAGTCTGTAGATAAGAGCTCCATATCTGACGGTCGACATGAAGAACAGAATACAGGCTAACTGTAGTAACATAATAACAGGTCCAGTCTTTCACGCGAAAAACACACTCACACAAGGCACACGTGACAAAACAGAAGAAATTATGAGTGGCTTTAGTTTTCCTGTACAGTACCAAACACAGATGATGTAACAGACAACAACTGAACAGAGACCTCAGTCACTGCATGAGGTGGAAACAAACATCTGAGCAATTACACGCCAACGCCAAGGACATCGTAACCTCACCATCTACGCCACTGCAGAACCTCCAAACAAATCATTCCTTTCTGAAAAATTCAAGAAGAGCGGGATGGAAGGAAAGGAGAAAGAAAAGATGAATGAACAATCAAGCATGGTAGCCACAAAAAAAAGAGAGTAAATCCTTATTTTCCACACAAAGTGTGCATTTAAGTTCACTGAACTCACAAGCTCTCACTCTAGAAACTTCAACACTAAACAGTGTTCTTTTGGCATTGAGCAAGAAAATATGGATGCAAAATTGTTAGAGAATTACATTGTTTTAAAAACAGTTATTAATTACATTTCACATAAGAATCATGAGATCAGATATTGGCAATCTGTAACAATGCTATTACTTCCAGTTGTTGACCTGAATGTAAAGGAATGCTTCTCAACGGCCCATTAAAATAAAGAGTGTTCATCAAAAAATGATTTAAGTCATCATTTACTCTCATGTTGTTCCAAACCTGTATGACTTTCTTCTGTGCAACACAAAAGAATGATTTAATGGGGTCTAAACCAACACTGGAACCCCACTGACTTTCATTGTATGGGGGAAAAAACACTGAAAATATCTTATTTTGTCTTCCGCAGAAGAATATACAATATGAGGGTGTGTAAACGATGACAGAATGTTCATTTTTGGGTGAACTTTCCCTTTAAAAGCATTATATAAAATAATCCTGCATGTTTAGGGGAAATGTTATGAATTGGCAACAAGTTTTGCTGGGAAGAGAAAAGAACCAAGAGTCTGGCAAACGGTCCGATCGCAGCCATTGTGCCCTGTGGAATCAGACAAAATATAGACGATTACAGAATATGATGGGTAAAGGATATAAAAAGTGTTCATATTATGTTAAAGAGGTTGAGACAAAGCTGTGAAGGAAAAAGAGCGTCAGTTTCCCAGGAGATAAAACCCAAAGTAATTTTAGCAAGCCAGAGGGGAAAAAAACTCTTTCAAGTTTACATATACATTAGATAGCTAGATAGATAGGTATTATACAAAAGTAAAACAAAAAATATATTTGTTCTCTGTACACGCAACGATTATCATCGTTTACAAAAACACCCTTCAGTCATCCTGTATGTCCTGTTTTCTTCCCAATGTTTGGAAGTCTCTTCAGTCAGTTTCGATCCTGGGTCAGTCTAACGAGATGACGTCTGGGATGGGACCGTAGATGGCAGACGTGGGGGCCGATTCGGAGGGGGGGCGTGGGGCGGGTGGATGTCCGAGGCTTTCCCGCAGGCTGCTGGAGGACACCAGGCTGCTGCCGGTGCTGCTGCCGTTGATGTTAATGGGAGGGAGGTTGTTGCCTACGGGGGTAGAGGGAGGGTCCAGGAAGAGCTGGGACGAGCCGTACGGGAGAAAACGACTCAGGAGGAGGTCGTGATCTTCAGATGCTGATGCGGCTGCTGCCATCACCATGTTGTAGTGCTGGAAAAAAAAAAAAGAGTCAGGAAAACAGAAGATGGTCGCTAGAGTAGCTACATCAAGTTTAATAGTCAGGCCGAGAAACGTTTGGATTGTTACCTGATGATTCTCTCCTTGTAAAAAAGGAAAAAAGTTGAGATCTGTAACAGGTAGAGATAACAGAGATAAATAAGCACAAACGTTGAAGCTTAAACAAGCTAATTTTCCACATTAAACAGGCTCCTAATGATATTTCGGTGCTGTACCTGACAGGTCAGTGGGTGTAGAGTAGTAGTGGCGGTAGTCCTGAATGAGGGGAGGAGGTGGGGGAATGTAATTGGTGTCCACCTGAGGCATGCTGGGAGTTCGACTCAAAGGAGACGCTTGTCTATGGAGATTTAGTACCCTGTGAACACACCAACAAACTAGCTTGAGTAAAACATTTCGCAAAACCCACAAATAGAATGTTATTTGTGCATATTTAAAAAGCTAAAAAGAATTTGTTCGATTTTACTGAAATGCTACTGAAATGTACCCATTATCCATCTGAGGAGAGATGCTAGATAGCGAGGGGCAGCTTTTCTTCTGAGGGGGTTCTTCATCTTCCTCTTCTTCAGACGAGCTGTCAAGAGTCAAATCAATCACCTCCACTTTTTTGCTGTTGCCGTTTGTTTGAGAGTTCTGCTCCAACACTGTCGTACGACATCCACCTGATTACACACACATGCACAGCAGTGTAAACCAGATCATTTCAGGGTGTATGTTCAGTTTATATAAGCATGTGTATGGCAAGGCGGGATGGCATTTCTCAGGGGAAGGTAATGTCACATTCATTGTTTGCCACTATCTACCAGATCAAGAAACACTCAAGAAACATCTCATAATTAAAATGAAAAGCTACTATGAAAGCAGCTTAACAGGTTTGTATAAACCTTTTTTTCATGATATACTGATGAATAGAAAGTTCAAAAGAAGAGCATTTATTTGAAATTATTTGATTTTTATTCGATTTTTTTGTAACAATGTAACAGTACTGTCACTTTTGATAAGTCTATTGCATTCTTGCTTAATAAAAGTATTAATTTCTTTCACAGCTAAATCTCAAATAAAATATATTTCAATGTTTAGTATGTCTGCTTCGTGTTGTTGCAATAATATCTGACGTTGTTGAGATTGAGTACTAACGCTTCACACAGAAATAATTAATACATAGGTCTATTTTACATTAGGACTAATGCCACTGTCCCCAGCGTGAAGCTCAATTACACACTGCCCGAAGTATCGGAGATAGCGTTTGAGGCTAATTCGTCAAAAGATTGCCTTAAAAGTTACACATATGTGTCGTAGAATTTAAAAACGTTAACAAGAAATGCACCCAAACCCCATCCTGCAGCAGTTCCTCAACAATATGAGGAGATGATCAGCAGTAACTGGGACTGACCATCAATGCCATTGTATGAAGCCGACACCTCCTGCACTTCCTTTTTCGACCTCATGGGGGCCCAGCTGCCATCTTCTTTGAACTGGATTTCATCACAATCTAAACAGCTGTTCAGAATCTCCATAAACAACCTAAGGATGGACAGAGAAACGGGTAGGGAAAAGGAGAGGAAAAAGACACAAAGGAGAGATTAGAGAAGAGAGAATGTAAATTTAGGGATCATCCACTCTCTGGAAAACAGCTGGAAAACTTCATGCAAAATGTGTGAGTTTATATTGTTACATAAATATTTTGACCACAACTATGTATGTGAGCCTGGACCACAAAACCAGTCATAAGTAGCACGAGTATATTTGTAGCAATAGCCAACAATACATTGTATGGGTCAAAATTATAGATTTTTCTTTTATGCCAAAAATCATTAAGATTATGTTCCATGAACATATTTTGTAAATTTCCTATCGTAGATATAGCAAAACCTAATTTTTGATTAGTAATATGCATTGCTAAGAACTTAATTTGGACAACTTTAAATGCAATTTTCTCAATATTTAGATTTTTTTGCACCCTCAGATTCCAGATTTTCAAATAGTTGTATCTCAGCCAAATATTGTCCTGTCCTAACAAACCATACATCAATGGAAAGCTTATTTTAAATTATACAAATTGACCCTTATGACTGGTTTTGTGGTCCAGGGTCACATATAAGTAAATATATATATAAATCTCTAGGATTGTAAAAACAACTTAATTTCTTGTGCTTTTCTGTTATTGTTTTGCATACCCGTCAATGATGAGATGTTCATAGGGTGCTTTTTTGTCACATACAGGACACACCCATGTGGGCTTCTTTTCATTCATCTGGATGTAGAGCGTAGCATCAAAACACTGCAGGTGTGAACACGTCAACGCCCGACACGGAATCATTAGCCGCATCTTTCCCAGCTGCGTAACACAAGCAAAAGCACAGACGATCATGAAGGAATTAACACCCACAGACATCCCACATGGAAAAATCCAGGCAAACTCTCGCACACACACACACACACACACACACACACACACACACACACACACATACATACATAAACAGATGTAGGTTTGGAGACAGACCAAAAAATGAAAAGAGAAACATGAACAAAACATATATAATCATGGCAACATACAACTGACATTAAACAGCCTAATTGTTTTAGACAGATTTATGAGTCATAATATATAAAATGCTCTGAATCTGATTTCATTTTGAGTTTAAAATAAAAAACGTCAGTCTTTGCTTTGTGTGATCTATACTTTGAAACACTAGAATCTTAAACAATAACATGTTATAAAGCTCTGGTTCTCATAAGGACTTTGTAAGGTCCTATAGCTGGTTGCAACAAACCTGTGAAGTGAAAAAAAAAAGCCTTGGTGATAATTAGTTTGGAATTGTAATTAAGAATTTTCTTAGCTTAAGAGGTTTGTTGCAGCTGGTCCTTGGGCTTAAACTAACATGTATATATAACAAGTAAAATATGCATTATTTTGTGTGTGTGTGTGTGTGTGTGTGTGTGTGTGTGTGTGTGTGTGTGTGTGTGTGTGTGTGTGTGTGTGTGTGTGTGTGTGTGTGTGTGTGTGTGTGTGTGTTTGACCGAGTGATCGGACAAATAAGATGCTTACCGGACATAATAACGAAACTCTTAGGCTGGTGGTTGCTATTTCACTGTCAGGGTCTGCCGTTAACTTTTCTTTTACTGCAGGACATGAGCAAAAACACACATTAGCAGCTGAAAACAAACAGAGATCTTTACAACTGCGTTGTTATTAATAAATGACTGAGTTACAACTGGAGGAATGTGGTCACATTTAACCTGGCAATAATAAAAGACTGAACACTTCAATACATCATATTCACACCTACACAAACCATTAAGAAGATTGGGATTAGTAAAATTTTTATTTCTTTTTGAATGCAATGAATATTTTTATACTGTATGGATACATTAAATTGATATAAAGTCACAGTAACCACATTTATAATGTAAAAAATTTTTCTGTTCTGAAACTTCTACAAAACAATCCTGAAATGTATCACAGTTTCCCCTAAATATTCAGGAGCACAAGCACAATTCGTTTTCAATATTAATAATAATAAGAAATGTTTCTTGAGCACCAAATCTGCATATGAGAAGGATTTGTGATGGATCATGTGACACTGAAGACTGGAGTAATGACTGCTGTAAATTCAGCTTTGCCATCACAGGAATAAATTACTTTTTACTATATATTAAAATAGAAAATAAGTAAAAGAAAATTATTATTATTATTATTATTATTATCTTAAATTGAAATATTATATTATTTTACAAAATTACTGCTTTATTTACATTTTGATCAAAAAAAGCATCCTTGGTGCTGTTATTAAAAAAAATCTTACCAACCCCAACTTTTGAACAGTAATGTGTATTTATTAAATGGGTTATCATTGGACAAATATGATATTCACAACCATAATCTTTAAAATATTATCTAAAACACTTGTTTGTATTTCTCAAATCATGTGAATAAATATTAGTGCTTCAGAATTTGGTTGAGCTGCCTCAGGCTGCTGTGCTGTAGCTTGTTTACAACAGGGGCATCAGGGCGTTCTTTCAGAATTAACAAGCCTCTTCAGACAGTTTATAGGTTGCCACATAAAATTTTAAAGTATCATTTTAAAGTTTGAAGGGCAGACAAGAACAAAGCAATCTATGTAAAGCAGAACTGCGATGTTGCATTTCTGTCAGTGATTAGATCAATCCTAGATGAACTCACACCATTCTATACAGAATAAAAGATTCTGGTATATACACACAATCAAGCACTACTTAGTCTAGATAGGTTTAAGAAAATGACTATTGACTGCAGTCTATGGAGCACAATTTTTAAGGTTTTAAATTGGATAAAATAATACACCAACAAATTATTAGTCCACAATATAGTTTATCTTTGCCGTGAGGAAGGAACAAGAGGACACAGAGACTATTTCTGTCTGAATTAAACTAGCAATAAAAACTCCATCTTCATTGCCATCTTTAGATTAGATATCAAGAAAAAAAAAAAATTAAAACTTAACAGAGCTGTTCAGTCACTGAAGCCCTCTTTTAGCCAATAGTTCAAACACAGAGGTTTCAAAATTCACATCTGAGGCAATTATTACAATTTAAAATAACTGGTTAAATATATTTCAAAATCATTTTTACCTTTTGTTTTTCATTGATGAAAATACATAAAAAACAGCATTTATTTGAAATAGAAGTATTTGGCAACAAAGTCTTTACGTGACTTTTAATTTAATGCATCCTTGCTGAATAAAATAACAGTAGTATAAATCAAAAGTGTAAATCTGCTATTCTAAAAACCCAATGGAAATTCCTGTAGAAACCCATAGCTCAAAAATGATCATTTTTTTCCAGGTTTTAGGACAACAAACAGAAGAGTTTTATTTCTCTTGGGAATGTGCATGCTTACTGAGTGCTCTGGAGTGATCTGGATTTCTGATGCCTTTAGCCCGTAGCCTCTGCAATAGCATAGTAGATGACAGTTGTTTGACCAGGTACACCGCCATAGAGTAACTCTGAGAAAACATTCCAACAATGGATTCGTTACTAGAGACACATTGGCATCCCACAATTTAATCCGAGCAACAGTTTGTAACATATTAACATCTTATTAAAACAGTATGCAGTCTATATATATATATTTTAATGTAAGTTAACATGTGAAATATGTAATAATTTATGGAATAACTTATTAACCATAACATCACAATGAGACAATGCAATACTAATGCAGAGTGTGCAAAACCTACTGCAGAGAAGAAGCTTCTTCTAGGCATCATTTATTTATATTTTCAGGTCAGATCTTACATCATCGTTTTATCAGTGCCATATGAACAGGTTCTGTAATAAAGAGCCCTTAAGATTCAGTGAGAAGGTACAGCTCATATAATTTTCACGACTCATGAGCAAGAGTGAAAAATTTAAGGAATCTACCACAGAGAGCGCCAGGATTGCTCATTGCTTGCCGAGGCAAGTTATACGATAAGAAATGACATCATTCATGAAGCTGAATATTATATGCAGGTGCAGTGATGTATTATGCGCAAGAAGATGAATATGTTAGCTTATAAGATATAGGGATCTTTGGATGAAGTAATGAACTCCTGTCTGCCTACAGTAGTCTCAAAGTAAAACAGTGACCTTTTTTTTTTCTAAATCTTTTTCTTAATATGCATTAACTGCTAATGGACAAAAGCATTCATCCATCACAAATGCATTTCCAGAACATATCAAAGGTAAATGAGCATTCACAAAGATAACAAATTATTTCAGATAATGTATAAAACTGCAGGGAAATATTTACGATTAGCACAGACCACAACACAGAGAATAGACAAAGCATTTAAATTACTAATATGCAAGTTAATTCATTTCTGTTTGAAATCATATCCATCAATACTCTACAAAAAGTATTTTTGTTTTTCTGAAAAATGACTGAAATAAGGGCATCTGCAAGAGTGTTATTTTGATATTCTTTTTTTAGCTTTGCCTCAAAACGCCACTCCAAGAAAATACTAAAATACTACATGCTGACCTTTTCACATAAACTGCATAAAGCCGATGCTATAATTGGCCATCATGTGACTGTAAATGGCTGAAAGACACGTATGGGGAGCTAAAAATAAATTTTGATTTCAGCAAGAGTTCCTATAATAGGCTTGCTTGATTTGTCTTATTAGACCACAAATTACTTTCCATCTTTTTCCATAGAAGGTGAAAAAAACATTATAAAACAAACGTTGCAGTAGCTGTATTCACAAATCAGGAGAGGGAGGAATTATTATTAACTTACCCGTCCAATTTCTGAGGTCCAGGACACTACGATGGTGTTGGGGACAGTTGTGGACAGTCTGATCAATGAGGTAATGTTGATGGGTCTGCTGGGCCTCTTTGGTTCCACGCCATTTTTGGTAGGAGGCAGATATCCCTGGTGAAAAACAATAGGAACACAACAAATGATGAATTTGTGTATTTTATTCAAATAAAAATATTTAAAAGAAAAAAAATAAATAAACAAACAGCGTTGTGAGAATGTAATTTAGTGTAGACGCCAACAGTGTCTCGACCATGTGTCTCAGTTTAGAATGATGGATAGATGGACAAATGGACTGTAGTTTAACTTACTGGGAGATTACACGGTTTCCCATTGACTTTAACGCAAAGATTAGGGGGGAAGTGGTCCTCCTGAGGGCAGCTTGTCTCTGATAGACAAAACCTGGATTAAGTAGAAAACAGCAGTCTAGTGCTCTGAAGTTTTATACAGTATCAAGTTTATGCAAAACCTTTCAGTGTATCAAAATGTGAATAACTTACCGTAACTGTACTTGCACTGTAAAGTCACATTTGTTCCCCGATATGTCCCTATAAAGAGAGAAATTCGAAAACTAATAATTTGAGACAATAAATGAGCCCAACATGACATCACACAATCAGTGCCTTAAAACACTCCTCTTTTTATTTTGGGATTTTGCTTTGTAACTGTAAAAGGAATATTATGAATAAACAGACTTACATTGAGCTGCTCACTTGTTGGACCTGCTGTGGCGTCAATGCAAATGCAAAACACGTTTCCTGAAACCTCTGACTGTTATCTGAAGCTGCAGTGAGAAAAAAATCCAGAGAAGAAAAATAACTACACTGAAACAACCTTACATAAAACATCAATTTTCATAGTTCACATTTAATGCTGTGAATACTGTGAACAAAACCCAACAGAACTGTAAATGACTTTGTGCTGAGTGAAAATTTCATACAAGGTTTGTGGGCTCTGAAAAATATCTGAACAAGTTTAAATATGCAAAGTATTTCAACCAATCCTAATTATTTAGATAAAGTCTTTTTAATGTTTAATTCTCAATAGCAAAGCAAGATTCTTATACTCATAATTCCACCCATATGTGAGGGGGCTACAATCAAAGCTCGAAGAGTAAAGTTACAGTCTTCTCCCCCAACTCTGATCCATGTCCAGCTTAAATAACATCAATATTCCTTCAAAACAAACTTTTTCTGGGAATGCTCATATCATTCCCACTCAGTTCATTTCCATTGTCATCGAAGGGAGAGACCCAAGCTGTTTTTTTCCAAAGGTTCAAGGACAAGATAAACAATGTGTCAGAAACCATTATGGTTACAGGCGGCACTCTGAAACGGTTGCTATGACAGAGTGCATGTTTGAAAACGAAATACAGATTATGTGAGGATTGTTACTGATTGGAAACATTTGTTGTTGCGCTACCAGATTCAGCTTGCAACAAGTCATGCAAGTCTTTAGGGACTGTGCTGTTAATTACACAGTAACAATAAGAATGCTATAATAACAGACTGCAAATCACAGATCTGCATCTTTTTGATAAAGGTTAAACACCAAGCTTCAAGCCCATTTAGAGATAGAGTATTTGGACTTGCTGGAATAGATGTGCTACACTGCTGCCAATACATCCACAGACATGCTGTTGTGAGCATCTAAGAAATACTGCTGCTGCACATATAGCATACATGAAATTACCCCGTAGAAGATCTATACAGGTGGAGCTGGGGAAGGTATTTGAATGTTGAGCAGCAAGCTCATTGGCTGCTGTCTGATGCAACAAAAAAGTGAGTTAGGATCTGTTGTAGGTCTACTTGTATTTTCAGTGTGATTCATTGGCCAAAAATGATCAAACACAAAATAAACAAAGTTAAAGATGAATTTGACTGATTTGTATTGAATTTTTGTTTTGTACTTGTTTTTCCAAAAGTTCTACAGATTTGCGATAACACAGCTATTTTGAATTCCTTTGGTCACAATAATTGTGTTATGAAAAACTGGTATCGTGGCAGCCCTATTATAAACCAGCTGAGGTTTCTGAGAGAACTGGTAAACATTAGAATCATTAGAAAAGCTGATCATGTGACAAAGGAAGAAAGACTCTCTCTGCAAGTCAACTACTGTGTCGTTCAGTAACTGTGTCGTTTATTCACTTTTGCACTCTTACACACAAACATAGATAAAGAACAATCTAACTAACTTAGTGCTCTCATCATCTTTTAACACACTGCACTCAGTAGAGCCAAATATTCACACACACAAACATATCAGATAAAGCCATTCACTCACAGCCCATTTCCCTCTCTTGCTCAGCTGGAGTAATCATGCCAAGTGACACAACAGAAATGTAATAAATTTAAAAATGACAAAACAAAACTAAACAAACATATAGATTCAAAGCTTAACATTGTTTTTATACAATGGTTCCACTCCTTGAATTTGATTCTTCTCCTACGGAGCACAAAAACTGTAACACACTGTAACACACAAACTATGTTTGTTTGTGTTTTCAGCATTGAGTGAAATATTTATTATAAATTTACATTTAAAAGTTTTTCACATTAAGAAATAAATTATATTTCTGTGAAGATACTGTATTTAAAGTTTTCTATCGTCACCCCTCTTAATGTACATGCAGTAATCACTAAAGGTAAATCAAGTCGGTCTCAAGTAGCAGCAAATCAAGAAAACATCTTCATCAGTTTCAGCTGCAAATTTAAAGAAACGCACTCATATCTTTATTTGGTTGTATTGTGAGAATGTATAAGCATTTAACACATGTTTTCTTGATTTGCTGGTGCTGTTTGCATTGCAGCGCAGCTCTTTCGGCCACCGTATCAAGAGCTACAATAGTGTTGTTTGGTGATGCATGAAAATTAGACAACAGAACACACTGATTATCATGCTTAGCAGCTCAGCTGGAGACTAGGATCATGACAAAGACAAAAAAATTAGCGTAAAAAGTACGGACACAAGATGAAAAGATTTTAACAGAAATGTATGATAAATGTAGAGCTAAAAATGACGGGAAAAGCCGGGATTCGAAACGCCCTAAAGTGGGCGATATGATCTTATATACGATGACTAACTTTATATCACGGTAACAATATATATCACGGTATCATAACTTTTAAAAATATGTTTGATTATATTGTCATAATCCTTGTCACCAATGTCAATATCAAACTAATACAAGCCTCTCAAGCTCGCTGAAGATAAATGAATTAAGAATAAGATTGCAACAAAGACAAAAAACTACAATAAATGCATTGTGTAAATTAATTAGTCTTCACTGTGTTAATTATAGATCTACTATATATGATAGATATAATTCACGTGTATAATGTATAGGTGCTGTTAATTATATCTATCATAGATAGATAGATAGATAGATATAATTAACATGTGTATTATGTATAGATTCTATACATATATATATAAATATATCATTATTATTTTTATTTTTTTATTTCTTCTTATTAAAGTTACAAAAGTGATTTAGTCAAGAGCAGTGAGAGATTTTCTAGCAATGTGCTATGATTAATATGAATGGCAGACAGAACGAATATTGGACAGCTTCCCCTTTAAGACCGAAGTCCTGATCCAATACACTGTTACATATGCGTTTACTCTTTCAGCCGTTTTCTCTCTTAAGACCTAAATCACTGTGTTTATGAGGATACTTGCAAAGACGAGGATTCTGACGCATACACGTGTGTGTATGTAATCGTTCAAAGCCAATAAAGCGGCAAAAAAATAAAAAAGCGCGGCCCTCTCACACAGAAACAGAGACGGCGCACACATAGCGCTGTTGTTTGCGTTTCAACAGCTTAAAATCGGTTGTTTTAAAACTGCAGTGCTTAAAAACGAGTGCCCATGCTACATATGTAGTCCCTTGTTTAGTTCTGGTCGTTCTCCACCTGGTTCTGTCTCCCCTTCACGCCCCGTGGCGTGGTGGCGTGTAAAGATCGCAGTCATTCAAATGATGAAAAAGTATTACCGTGTATTTTGCGACACCACGAAATAAACGATAGAACATAATATGAAACGATAGACTTTTTATTTCGTCCATCCGATATATATCGTCATATCGCACAGCCCTACCCGTATTGCAACGGCGCTGTATGTCGGCATGCTGTCCACAATGCTATCGGCACAAACAAGTAGCTTCTTTTTTGTTGGAAAGGCAAGGGAATGATGATTTTGCTGATGAACTACATTGATAGATGGCAGTGAAGCATCTAACCATTAAAGTACAGAAGAACAGCGATGTTAACGCTAGCTAAAGAATTACTGAATGTACCTTTATGTACTACAGCACTCTTGCTTGTATAATATCTTCCTAACAGAAAGCTTGATTTGTTAATGAGACATTCGATTCGCAGGTGGTGTCATGTTGTTATTTGACGAAGGTCATCATGTAAACACGCATCTTCAAAAATTACACAAAATGTCTTAATTTCCTGCTTCTTTGTGAAGCTGTTTTTCAGGTTGTTACCGTTTTACTTTCTCGACACTTGCTGCACGCTCTCCCCCTCCCAGCTGCTTTTATTCTCGATTCGTTTTATTTTCTCCGTTGCCTTTATTTGTCTTTTCCCTTCTCATACACGTACAATACATCATCCTGTTGACAGGTCTATTGACTTTGCTCTATTTCATCAGCATACATCAAAAAGAGAAAGCCTTCTCTGAATTTGAGTGTATGAGGCATCGTTATGGAGCTAATTACTTTCCATTTAACTATGAATATTGACCAGGGCCGTGCTGATGAAAGGCCAAAAATGTGCCGCTATACACCCACCTACACATTTTCACAGGCCGTACCTTCCTCTGGCCCTTTCTTTCCTGCTTTGCTTGTATGCAATCTGTCTCTTGTTCTCTCCTGCACCTTCATCAAATCTCTCGCTTTCCTTAACATGAAACAGCAGGGGTGCAATTAAACCTGGAAAATCGACTCGACGACACATAATTAGCCTGATCTCTATTCTCACAATCAACACTGGGGAGGTAAAAGATGAGAGAGCTAGAGAAAGATGGGTAGGGGAGAGACAGAAAATAACGGTGTTGAGATGGAGGGAAACAAAGGGAGATTGACGGGGAGAGGCGGACAGGGGCATATGAGAGAGAGAGAGAGAGAGAGTACAAGCACAAGTTCCCTCCCCCATGTCTAATCTAAAAATAGCACAGCAGTCTTTATCTGATTTGCTTCAACAGTTGGATGCAAAGTGGACGTGAAGGCCTGTGTGTTACAGTTTGTTTCTGACAAATCTTCCCGTTTATCTGCACGCGCCTAATTAACACAGACATAAATCCTGCTCTGTGGCCATGTGCGAGGGCAACAGTATCTAAGAGTGTACCTTTAGCATCTGATTATAAATGTGAAGCCAAACCAAAAACCCAAAGATATGCATGAGTTTTTATGTATGACAAAATGCTATGCTTATTCTAAGAAAAGCTTTCTCATTGGTAAAGTAATTTGTTGCTGAATTTAGATTAGAATGGGCTAAATAAGCATTTGATTTCCTCTTTCACAGGAGTGTGTCTTGTGGATTAGACTCTTTATTGCATTGACTGCACGGCTGGCTGTGTGTTGTGTGATTGATAGTGTCTGTGTGTTTTCATTCTTCAGAGAGGCTGGCTGAGTCATGATTCTGGATACTGAGTTAAGTAATAGTTAGACTGACACTCACTGCGGCTGCACAATTTTGTGTGGAATTGGTGCAAAATCAAACCAACAAAACAAAATCTCATATCACGATATGAGTAATAATCCAGATAATCCACTTGCAGGAATGCACTAATATAAAAATTCCAATACGATGGTAATGGAATGGAATAAAAATGAAAGGCACTTCATTTAATTGACTATTTTAATTTAGAAGCATGGATGTTCAATGAAATATATAGGCTACTTTTTCATCATTGTTACATGATAGGTAGATTAAATCTGGTCTGAAAATCTGGTTTTTTGGAAGAAATTAATACTTACATTTATCAGGAATGCATTAAAATACAAAAGTGACAGGTATTAATGACATTTATAATTTTACAAAAGATTTCTCTCTCAATTAAATGCTGTTCTTTCTATTAATCAAATAATCTTAAAAAAAATGTGTATAACATTTTCCACAAAAATATTAAGCAGCACAACTGTTTTCAACATTGATAATTATAAGAAATGTTTCTTGAGCACCATAATTTTCAGCGTATGTTCAGAACTTTCAGTTTCTGAAGGATCATGAATGACACTAGGAACGACTAGGCAGTAGACTTTGGGGCCAACTTGAAATGCAGGTCCCGGCACTGATTGCGAGAGCAATTAATATTACATGTATGTGTTTATTTTAGCAATGCTGCAGTCACTCATCAGCATATCAAACTGCATATTACTGTTAGTAACTGTTTTATTTAGTCATGAGCTTTATGGGAAACCAAACACTTCGAAAACCATGCAAACCAACATCCACGAGACGCACATGACTGTAAGCGGATCTGTTTACACGCTCGACCCACTAATAGCGTGCCTGAGATCAATTTAGGTATTCGTGTAAACATAGTCAGTGATGTTTGAAGTGAACATAAACAGACAGGACCACTAAAAATAAAAATCAGACCACTACAGCCTATCAAAGCTGATATATGTCCATCTGGCCATAGAGAAAATAGTGTGACTAAAGACAATACAGGAAGTAATACTCATAGACTGAGCATTTTAGAAAACTGGCAACAAGACACAAAATTGTGAGGGTATGATTGAACGAACTGTGCTGTTGCTTTAGTGTGCCCACACACACAGCCCCATACTAAGCCTCTGAAGATCATTCATTTTAATGAAAACACTGCTAGGATACTCTAAACCTGACATACACGCCAATAAAAATTCCTCTCAGTCTTTCTGCAGAACACTAAGACAGAAAGAGAAACACAAAGAAAAGGAGCAACAAAGAGCAAAACAGAAAGGGAGACTGTGCACAGCTGTAACTAATACTGAATTATCTACTAATCTGTTACTTTCTGTTTAAATGCGATCACAGCTTCGGCAATGTTGTATTGTTTGTGGTAATTAAAGCTAATTTGAATTTGAACTAAACTGAGAGACAAAGCGTCTTCTAGTTTTGAGCTGATGGGCCTCCACACACTCTAAATCCGTTTAACTCATTTCATCCACAAAACTATTCTGACATTGCTGAAATTGTCTATGATGCAGTCTTTATTCAGAAAGTGTATATACTGTATTGTTTGGTTCATAACTGAAGGATGCACACCGCATTGCTCTCAATGTGTGGGAGTACATTCATGCTGCGAACAGCAGCGAGACATCTCTGCTAATTAATAAAAGACACTGACATCCTTTCTATGACGAAAATACATCTAAAAAGGGTCCAAGTTCTTTAAATGCTCCTATATGCCAGCATGCCAGAGAATGATTGAGATAATGACTAATGTATGCAGTGCATGGATCGCTCCGATGAGAGCAGAATAATGATGATAATGTGATTATGATGAATAAATAAATACTTGCTTCCTGTGGCGTATGAAGCAGGGGGCAACGCTATGCTGTTAAGAGATAAATATGTTGTTCAAGAACAATGAGAATCACACACATGATCACATGAAAGGACAAATAATCCAGGAAAAAGAGCTCTAAATGGATTTGAAAGTTTCCTTTCAAATGGAATTTCTCAATGACTATGATAACAGGTGTAACTCAATAGAAAAATCTAGCAATTTAGAACATTTTGTGTCCTATAGATGAAAAATGGCAATGTTTAGTAAAACATGCTACTCATTTATGACTTGAATGACTACATTCCCCATCATTCTCTGTGACACCATAGGTACAATAATGCTGCATCAGCTTCATACTACACTAAAAAAGTTAAAAGTTTGGAGGTTTTGTTTTTAAAAGACATTACTTTTATTCAGAGAGTGAGACAGTGAGGATTTGGGAAAAGAAACAATAAATAATATTAAATTCATGACCATCCGGAAAAACAGAACACAAAGCTGCATATGGCTTGGTTTAAATGGATGCGCTCGGCATGAATCAAAAAGCATGGTCGCGATGTACAACCCCAAATCAGAAAAAGTTGGGACAGTATGGAAAACGCAAATAAAAAAAGAAAGTAGTGATTTCTAAATTTACTTTGACTTGTATTTCATTGCAGACAATATGAACACAAAATATTTCATGTTTTGTCTGGTCAACTTCATGCCATTTGTAAATATACATCCTTTCCTGTCATTCAGACCTGCAACACATTCCAAAAAAAGTTGGGACAGTAAAGCATTTACCACTTTGTAATGTTGCCATTCCTTTTCACAACACTTAAAAGACGTTTAGGGACTGAAGACACCAAGTGATGAAGTGTTTCAGGTGTAATTTTGAATTACATAAATTTGTGTGGTGCATTCAAAATGCACCACACATTCTCTATTGGAGACAGGTCGGGACTGCAGGCAGGCCAGTCAAGTACCCGTACCCTCTTCCTCCGCAGCCAGGACTTTGTAATGTGTGCAGAATCTGGTTTTGCATTGTCTTGTTGAAATATGCATGGACGTCCCTGGAAAATATGTCTTCTTGAAGGCAGCATATTGTGCTCCAAAATCTCTATGTACTTTTCAGCATTAATGGTGCCATCACAGAAGTGCAAGTTACCTTTGCCAAGGGCACTGACACAACCCCATACCATGACAGACCCTGGCTTTTGGACTTGTTGCTGGTAACAGTCTGGATGATCCTTTTCTTCTTTGGTCCGGAGCACACGGCGTCCATTCCTCCCAAAAAATACCTGAAATACTGATTCATCTGACCACAGTACACGTTTCCACTGTGTGATGGTCCATCCCAGATGCCTCCGAGCCCAGAGAAGTCGACGGCGCTTCTGGACACTGTTAACATAGGGCTTCCTTTTGGCACAGTACAGTTTTAACTGGCATTTGTGGATGTAACTACGTATTGTGGTACTTGACAAAGGTTTGCCAAAGTAGTCCTGAGCCCATGTGGTGATATCGCTTATAGATGAATGACGATTCTTGATGCAGTGCCGCCTGAGGGATCGGAGATCACGGTTGTTCAGCTTAGGCTTGCGCCCTTGTCCTTTACGCACTGAAATTCCTCCAGATTCCTTGAATCTTTTAATTATGTTATGCACTGTTGAAGGTGAAATATCCAAATGTCTTCCTATCTTTCTTTGAGGAACATTGTTTTTAAACATTTCAATAATTTTCTCACGTATTTGTTGGCAAACTGGCGATCCTCAGCCCATCTTTGCTCCTAAAGGACTAGACCTTTCTTGGATGCTGCTTTTGTACCAAATCATAATTACAATCACCTGTTGACATCAACTGTTTCAAATCACATCATTATTTAACCAATTTACCTCATTACTAGCCCTAAATTGCTCCTGTCCCAACTTTTTTTGGAATGTGTTGCAGGTCTGAATGACAGGAAATGATGTATATTTACAAATGACATGAAGTTGACCAGACAAAACATGAAATATTTTGTGTTCATATTGTCTGCAATGAAATACAAGTCAAAGTAAATTTAGAAATCACTACTTTCTTTTTTTATTTGCGTTTTCCATACTGTCCCAACTTTTTCTGATTTGGGGTTGTAACATTTGCCTGCTAACCAATTATTTATCTTATTAACAAAGCTTTGTACCTCACCTGTGTCATAATACTCACATTAAAATGTTTCAAATGGGTAACAGTGTGTTTTGCCGTAGCAACGCCGGTGGTTCTGGAAGCGGATCACTGACCGCGCGTCACAGCCCCACGCGCCGTACTTGCGTTTGGGATCATTTTATTTTAAATCCCGATAATGTAAATTGCAAACATTGCTATGATGTTTTAAAAATAAAAAAACGAGCACCATGAAACCATTTAAAAAGGCGCATTCAGCGGTCTCCGTGACAGGATATGAAACAGCACACAAAGTATAATGATCCCGTGCGTAACTACGGCGTGCTCTCTTCCTTTTATCAAATGATCATAATCACATCTATTCATTTTACCATCCTGCCACTAGCCTTTTATTTAGACTAAAAACCCTTTTCATTCGGGTGAGGAAGCTGGCGTTTTGAGTGGCATTGACACATCCTGTCATGCCGGTGACTATATGCCACTGCAATAGATGCATTTTGCAGTAGTTAAGGTTAACGATTAATCGATTAATTGATCGTTAATTTAAACGACGATCGATTATGGAAATGATCGAAAATTGACATCCCTATATTAAACTGTTGTCAGTCAAGTTGTCATTTAAAATCCGAACATCATTGGTAATGTTATTGTTTTAGTAGGCCTAATTATGCAAAAAAAAAAAAAATGCAAAAAAAACAGTATTTGTTGTTAGCTGATTTTTAAATATAAAACTTGAAGTGATTTATGTGTCTGTACTTTTTGAACATCTCCAGCACATTTTAACAATACCGTGATAATACTGATAACCGTGATAATTTTGGTCACTATAATCGTGATAAGAAATTTTTATACCGTTACATCCCTACACCAAACCTACAGATCTGTTCCAAGAGACTAATGAGCACACAACTGCTAAAATGGTCTTAAGCACTTGCAGTGAATGAGATTGAATGCCATTGGAATATAATCTATGATTCAATAAAGCTCAATGAAAATTCAAATATGCACAAACTGATCAAACACATCATTGTTTTACCCAGACTGAAGGTATAGGCTTATTTAGTTAGCGTTAATGACTAACCACATATCTAACATGTCTGCTTATCTAATTTACACTTTACTTTATTACACAGCAAGTCTAGTATATTGCTCTTTTTAAAAAGCCATACTGTCACGCTAGTACTGTGTTGTCTGTAGAGTACTGCATATCACCTTTCGCATGTGCAATTCAAAACCTATACGACTGCGAAACAAACTGTGAAAAGTTTCAGTTGGTGTGTGATCCAAGCACCTATTTACACCACAGAGAACTTGACTCTGAGCTCAAGACGTTTAAAAGGATTACCCTAATACAAAATCAAATGCCAAAATCATTATGGCCTTTAAAAAACAGAGAGAGAAAGCAAGTGAAGAGACAAAATTAACAGTAACATCATATTGTGCATGAACAAATTAATTATTACCTGCAGCATTAAATTGAAAAATTGTAACACCTTGAGTATAGTTACTTTGCTCAAGTTGAAATGCACACAGCCAAAAACACACTACACACTTTCTCCTATCTAAAGAAATCTCCAGAGCAGACATTTTGCTCTGACTTTAGATGTTTTAGCACAGCACACCCTGAATTGTCTATCTATCAGCAGGCTGATATTTTATAGATGAGCTGTGGGGTGGATGCATTTTTGGGGTGGAAGCTTCATAGGTTTGTGCATTTATGAGTGAAGTAGATGAGTGTTTGTTAGCTGCAAAATAATTTTGCCACTATATGCATGTTTTGTTACTATAACCTAGTTCTAGATGTCATTTGTGTTTAGCAGTGAGTGCTCTAGCACAGTCTGGAACTCATCTATGTGTAAGTATACTGTTGTCCAGAACTCATTCCTGAGGAACAAAGGAACAAATCGCTGAAGTAAGCAACACTAGTGATTCAGCTAAAGAAAAGCTTAATGACTGTCACATGTCTTCTAACAACTTTCACCATAGCAGAAGATATATTTTACATTTACATTTACATTTATGCATTTAGCAGACGCTTTTATCCAAAGCGACTTACATTGCATTCAAGTTACAGTTTCTACATTTTATCAGCTCTTGCTTTCCCTGGGAATCGAACCCATGATCTTGGCGTTGCTAGCGCCATGCTCTACCATTTGAGCTGCAGGAAAGCTGTATATATATCATTACAATTAGCTCTGAAACAAAAGCTTTTATTCTTTTACACCATTTTTCCAGAACAGTGGCAAGACACTCATGAAACAAAGCTACAAAAGCAAAATATATGTCATGGTGCGGTCTCAGCAGTCTGTACATGACGCTGCAAAATAAACTACATTTTTGCATATTTTATGTAAAAAGTGATCAGGTCTGTAAGAGTTTAAAAAAATAAAAAATAATACTTTTATTTTGCAAGGATGCATTAAATTGATCAAAGGTGACTATGAAGACATTTACTGTTACAAATAATGCAAGTTCTTTTGAACTTGCTATTTATCAAAGAATAAAAAATAAAAAAATTGTATCATGGTTTCCACAAAAATATTAAGCAGCACAACTGTTGCATATACATATATTCCACAAGAGCAAATAATAGTTGAATTTATAAAAATGACCCATTCAGAAGTTTACTTATGCTTGATTCTTAATACTGTGTTGTTACCTGGATGATTTTTTTTTTTTTTTTTGTGATAGTTGTTCATGAGTCCCTTTTTGTCCTGAATAGTTGAAAGTGTGAAAAGATGGATATCAAAAGCATACATTCATTGTTGGAGAGGGTTCAAATACGTGAAAGATGCTGGAAAACCAAGAGAAAAAAAACAGCTGTGGATCATCCAGGTAACAATACAGTATAAAGAATCAAGCCTATGTAAACTTTTGAATAGGGTAATTTTTATAAATTCAACTAATGTTTTCTCTTGTGGACTATCTAAACTAGTCTTTTTGAAATATCTTCTTCAGGTCAGTACTAAATAAAAAATAACATGCATTTTGCATGATCCCTCTTATTTTGGTAAAATAATTAACATTTTGCAGATACTGCAAAGAGTATGTAAAATTCTGACCACAACTGTATATAGATAGATATATTTTCACAAGTTAATTTTGGACTCTGGCTGTTTGGACCACGGCAATGTGTGCTCTAGAATATTCTGTGTGAGTGGTGTTGGTGCCATAGTGTATGTACTCATGATTTCAACACTGTATGCAAATGAGAGTGAGAGAGACAGTTTAGGAAAAGAGAGAGGGAGACTGTGGTTGGTTGTGGGGATTGGCAGTCTATTTGAACAACACTCCTCAGGCAAATGAACATGCTGATGCCAAACCAGCCAGCACCATTAAAATGCTAATGTAGGGAAAAACGGGTCCGCGCATCTCTACGGTTGCCATACATCACACAGATCTACAGATACGCACTGTTCTAAAAAACACACTACTAAAAATGTGCACTAACAAACACACACCTCACTATCACTCCTCAAAATCTCAGAAACTCACCAAGACTCGTGGGTTTAATGAGCTCATCCAGTAAATCGTAGAAGGGCAGCCGTTGCAGTTTGACATCAGGGTGCACGGGGTGCAGGTTCGTGGGGAGGTGGGGCAGGCCCAGCTCGTGTTTGGGCCCGAGGAGGGAGATGGGGAGCAGAGGGGACTGGGGCGCTCCGTGCCCATCAAATCCCAACTGCGTGAGGCCGTGGGGCAAGGAGGCAGCGGCAGGGTGGACTCCGGGCAGGGTCAGTTCTGCTGGGGACACCAGCTTGGTGGGGAAGCGTCGTCTGTAGAGCTCCTTGATCTTCATCTGGATAGCAGGGCTGCAGCCGGCTTTAAGGAGGTGTAAGGCTTTAGTCAGGAGCTCGTGCTTTCGTCCATGTTTGTTTCTGCCTGCGTAGCCCAGAAGAACCTGCAGCTCTGACACCCGCAGGCTCATCACCATTTGCTACAGGAGAAGGAAAGAACGAGAGCGGCAGAAATTAACACACACATTCTGAGCCAACTCGATGACAGCATCACACTTCCAGCGCCAAACGCACTTCATTTGCATAGGCCAAACTGTTTACTGGGCAAACACGCATACACATACTCGCAGCTCAGACACCGATACACACATCTGAAGGCACACACTCAAATACAAACACATCTCGCACACACGCGCTTTCCCTCAGGCTAGGATAGTTCAGTAATGGTCTAAGCTATGAAATATGCAGGAGCAGCCCCAAACACACACAAACACAACGGAAGTGTCACATTCCACAGGCTTGAAAACGAGACGGAAAAACCAAACAGAAGAGGCCAAACAATGCAGAGCAAAGACGGGCAATGTACACACTAACATTCTTAATAATAAACCATTCTTCTCCAGAACGGCAAACGAACACATGCTGTCCAGTTTGATTGATGTGTGTTTCCTGGTGAGATTAAAGAGACAGTTCACCAAAAAATGAACAGTCTTGTCATTTCTCAGCACGTGTTCTTATGCGACCTTGCATCCTTGTGTTTCGCAGTACGTCATCCTCAACCGTTGAAGTTCAATTCCAATACTCAAGAATGCAAATACAGAGGACATCCATGAAAGTACCCAGAAGTGTTCTTGATATCGAGGATGCAGCAAATGCAGACTTAAGAAAAAGCAAACCATTAAAAATCCCAGTAAATGCTCTGGATAGACATTGTCGTATGTAAGCTTAAAGGAATAGTTCAAACAGTTGTTAGCCCCTATTGACTTTTTCCTTACTATGATTTCCCTACAACTGTTTGATTACCAGCATTCTTCAAAATATCTTCTTTTGTGTTCATCATAAAAAAACACACTTATACAGGTTTGAAACGACATGAGGGTGAGTAAATGATAACAAAATTTTCATTTTGGGGTGAACTATTCCTTTAAACTTCTAAACTTCCTGCTACATGCATGCAAATGCGTGACTGCTTGTGAAAGTAAATATGTCGTTTTGTTTGCCATAATCTTAATAAAGTGATAAAGACCTGAAAAAAGCCTGCAGTACTTTTTCGTGGCATATTATAAAGAATCTTACTGTTGACGGAGCACAATTTACAAATACTTGCAGTAAAATAAAAATATATAAAATAATGTAAGTAAATGTTTTAATCAGTTATGATGACATCTGTGATGTTATGATATATAACTGTGCAATGGGTGGTGCTGTCCTGCTATTTAAAATGTGCTGGGATGGCCAGTTGAGTAATAAGACATCTCTATTCTCACAGATGCGTTCTGTGTCCTTGTGTCATTTTGAGTTTGTTCTTTAAGGGTAGCCTGGCAAGACTGGTTTCCATGAGAATGCAAGCCCATTCTCTGCATTCTTAGAATTGAGAAATATCCTCTGTCATCATTTACTCACCGTCATGAAATTCCAAACCTGTATAGAAGTGAAAAATGTGCACTTATGTGTCCATACAATGTAAGTCAATGGGGTCCAGTGTTGTTTTAACCTACATTGGCTTTCACTATATGTACCAAAACAGTTAAAATATGTTTCAAAATATCTTCCTGTGTTTAAAAAAAAAAAAAAGTTATACAGGTTTGGAATGCCACGAGGGTGAGTGAATGATGACAGAATTAGAATTTTGGGTGGAACTATCCGTTTAACCATTTGTGTTTAAGTAATGTCTGTTTGCATTCTTTCCTGTGTAAATAAATATATATTAGCTTCTCCTTTGGACAAGATATTAGATTAGAATTAACCAGACAATAAAAAGCTAACAATGCACTGATTAACATCCCTCTGCTGCAAACAAGAACAAATCAGAGCAGATGCTCTTACAACTAGGAGCCTGCCAGACATTCCTGAATAAAACACATGATGCATTTCTGCTTTAAAATGAGGAGAGGAGAGGAGAGCAGAGGAAAGGTTGGTTCAGAAAGAAAAAGACAGTGGGCATGAGAGAGAGAGAGAGAGAGAGTTGGGGAAGGGCAGAGACATGAGCTGCTCGGCTTCCAAAACAAATGAAATTGAACACACACTCAAACACACACACACACACACACACACACACATGCACACATACACACAGAGATGGCTCCAGTAAAAATACTCAGGCATAATGCTGTTTGAAAGCAGAGTCTGCCGACAAAGGTGCCGTGACTGCAGTTTACAAGAACGACTCTAATTTCCCCCCTATATGACCCATTAAAATCCAATCAGTCATTAATTCACTTACTGATCCATCATATTCCAACAATTGTCGGGAACAAATGCAGAAATGACAATCAATAAACTGAGCTGTTCAGGTGAAGGATGGAGAAATCAGAACTAAAAGAGACACAGACATTCATTTACGGACAAATCATTCGGTCTGGTGAACACACTAAGAAAGGGTAAAAAAAGCAGGTGAAATACTGCAGACCATCCAGGAATATCTCACACAACAACACACTGACAGCACAGGAGATTCACACAGCATTGAAGAGAGATGTGTGTGTGAATGAGATGTATGATTGAGCTTATGAGTCTGAACAGCTCGACAGAAAGGGAAAAAAGAGAAAGAGAGGGAGACGGAGGCTCCTGACCATGAGCACGCACACCGCATCTGTCAAATGCTTCACATGTCTGTCAGTTCTCTCTCTGAGACACACTTGCTTTTTCACATGTCCAGGGTGTCAAAGTAGTGACTTGTTTTATCAATCAAATAATGTAGTAATGAGAGTACTAAAGGTACCGAAAGTACTGAAAATGCAGATCCAATAATAATAAAGGAGTTAGCTGTGGTTAAATTACATTCCAGGAATTGGATATCATAGGGTGTGAGGCATTGTGAAGCATTTTGCAGAACCACACTGAACCCAAAACTGATGCATATATAAGCAGACAGCAGGAAATTTAACACATACAGTCTATTCTGTACATTTAATCAAATTTTGATGTTGTTTGAACTGGAGTTCATGAGTACAAGACCTGTTGTCACATCAGCACAGACAATTCGCAACGTTGTTGGAAAAGTTATGTATTGATGATATGAACAAAGCCATTAAAATGAGTGCTTTGAGACACTTTTGATACCCTTCATATAATTTAACACCACTTGACAGTTGCAGTATTAAGCCTAAAAAACCATGATAAAAAAATATAGAATAAAATACAGAATTCACCAAACACCTTTCTGAGCAGCCAAGAGTATACCTGCATGTTTTGTTCACATGAATTTTATTCCTCTGACTTTTCTCACCAAAGTCAACCGCCCACATATCTCCCTCCTACACTCATCCCCTCCCCCTCATCACAGCCCAGAGGGTCTAATGTTTTATCCCACAGCCATTTACAACCAACTAATACAGCACAATTTCACACACACCAAATCCCAGATGTCAGAAAGTAAAGGTCTTAGTTGTGCCAGTGTCAACGTCAGATACGGCCACCCTGCTGAGGTTTTCCTGCACAACACTGTGTCATACGAGTTTCAAAGTGGTTCAACACCACCACCACTCTAAAACCCACAGAGAGGAGAAACACAGAGGTGTACTTGATGTCTGCAAAGTCAGTAAGCTTTATTCAAATAGAATAAACCACTATGAATAGGTAGAGTGCTAAAAAAGTCTGCAAAGCTAGCTCATTCTTTCCAGTCATACACCAATCCAATCACCTGATATGGCCCTGCAAAGTGGACTTAACAGGGTATCTTGCCATTTTATGAAAGACTTCAAATCATAGCGAGCATGCATGTTGAGGCACTAGATCATCATAGTCAGAAAATAATTAATGCAAAAACGTGCTTCACATTAGGCTATTTCACTGAAGTGCTGCATTTCTTTATACAGCATTTAATATCATCATCACACTATCATTCAAAATGTTCGGGTCTGTACTCTGTAAGATATGTTTTATGTTTTTAAAAGAAGTCTCTAATACTCACCAAGGCTGCATTTATTTGATCAACAAATAGTAAAAACTGTAATATTGTGAAATATTATTACAATGAACAAAAATAATAACTTTTTCTATTTTACTATATTTTAAAATTGTAATTAATTTTAATTAAAACATTTATTATCAATGTTGAAAACAGTTGCTCCCTAACATTTTATGGAAACTGTGAAACATCTTTTTTCAGAATTCTTTAAGTAGAAGAAAGTTTAAAAAAAGCATTTATTTGTAATTTAAGACTTTCTCAGACTTTAATAAAAAGAAAAAATATCTGACTACACATTTTTAATTTATTAGAAACTCCAAGTTTGACAAATACAGACTTGAGTTTATATGAATAATATATGCAAATACTTTTATAAACATAAAAGTATAATAATCCAATCCATGTGACTCATGTGTTGTCTGAGGTTGATGTAGTTCCAAATGAATGTGCTATGTTAACTTCTGCTGAAATCCCCTGCACAGTGTGTAGGGAGCAGTGAAGACTGTGTAAGGACCCTGTGAATCAGAACGCAGCTGGAATCTGAACATCTAGTGAAGGGCTTATTAAACAGGTGCACATTAGTGAAGTTCTGTGTAATAATAAATGTACCCACAAACAGTACAAAGGTTACGACTGCTAAGTGTACGAGCAAAAAAAAAAACTAAATTATTTACTTATCTAATGCAAATTTATGGGTTGATGCATTTGTCTCGGGGCAACAGAAAGGATAGTACTTCTCATTTCTTCTGAAAAACATTCAAAATCTTTTTTTTTTTGCAGCGTATGTAAACGTGTATGTGTGTGTGTGTGTGTGTGTGTGTGTGTGTGTATTTTGGCTCCTGCTGTTCAGGGTAAATCTGTGCCAGGTACATGCTCTAATATCACTTGATGCGGGTGATCCAGCCAAGCAAGGTCATGCAGATTTTTACTTATTAAAAACAGAAAGGAGAACATAAAATGCCAAATACACCAGCACAAAACCTGAAGGTGTTTGTGTGTTTCTCCATTGCTGAAACAGAGATGTGTTTTTCAGGCTCAGGTGTAACACGTGTTAATTTAAGCATTTGTGTAGGTGCGTTTGCGGTCTGTCTTTGGGGTTCAGGAGCACATGAGCCCGTGATGAAGATCATCTTTCTTGAAGTGTAATTTCAGAGGATGAAGGTGATTCAGGGACAGAATCCCTCCGACTTTTCACATGCCTGTCTGTCTGATGCTGCGACTGAGAGCCAACAAACAGTTGAGGGGTCAAAAACACACACACACCTACCCAGGGCCGTAGCTAGAGGATTGGGGGCCCCCTGAAAAAATATTGATGTGGCCCCCCCCACACACACATATCATATACTGTACAATATACAAGCATGGAACCAAATTGCATGCTTTTTTGTGGTTTTCATAATATCTCAGTTATACAACTAATAAAATATTAGAATTATTCGAAGAACATGGGCCTATATAGTATAATTCCTGGATTTTGTGGGGCCCCCTGGGCGGTGGGGGCCCCTAGAATTGTCACCACCTTTCACCCCACTAGCAACGGCCCTGCACCTACCCCCAATTTCACTTGCAGGCACACTCTCTTACTCTCTAGCTAAGAGCCCAGAACATAATTAGTGTGCCAGCTTTTCCTCCAACTCTCTCTCTCTCTCGTCCGCCCCTCCCCCACCATCTCCAGCCCTGCAGCTCACTGGCGGAAGATCAACACTCACATACCTCAGTGCTTTGTGTTTCACCAACACAGCTCCAGAGGTGAGCGCACACACACACATACATCCATGTAACCATACTATCATATATGACCAGATATGACAGCAGTAAATAGCAAAGTCCCCAGCAGAGCCACTCAACTACCTACTAAATGGTGTGCTACTCAATGGAGCTCATTTACAAAAGGGACAAGTGACTAAACATGCATATAGACCAAAAAAACAAAATATGATGAACAGGTGCTGTTTTGTTTAGAATTATTATTTGCAAAAGGAAAGTGTTCTGTTTTAGTATTCTATCACATTACAAATTACACATTCGTCTTTCAGAGAATGAGCACAATGCAGAGGCCAATTGTATATCAACCGATACGTTGATATTTTATAACTGAAAACCAATGTTTATGTATCTGAAAATATTATTTGCAGCACTGTCTTTCATTTAATATTTTACTTTTGTTTTTTAATCTTCAAATTACAAAAATAAAAACATAAGTTTTTTTCAAACAACAGCAGCAGCAACAATAATATTAACAATAGGCCAAATAAACTGACAAAGTGCAATGTTTTCAAATAGAGAACATAAATGACAAGGGATTCTATCAACTTTGCATAAATGTAGGAATTTATTTTAAGGGTTGTTTATTAGGTTAAAGAGTAAAGAGAACTAGTTCAGTAGAATAATTATACATTGAACGTAACAAACGAAACAGTTAATACATTTCATTAGAGTCCATTTTGAATAGCATGTTATCAGAATTTTTTTGTTTTTGAATATTTTTGTATACAAGCTACAATTGCATTAAATCTGGTAGTCTGAATTCACAAAGACGGACTGGTACAATTTTAGTATGTCTGAACATTTAAAATTTTACATTTTTAAAAGAATATTTTTTGTTCCTTTTCAGATATTTACTGTAATTACTGAAAAATGTGCCTTTAGAAGTGAAGATAAAATCTTTTGTTTTTCCAACATTTATAATCTGTCATCTAGAAAGAATTATGAGTAGTGGTAGATTGGTTTCATTAAACAGAGAAAAAATAAAATAACAATTAGCTACAAAAACTTTACTCGCATAAAACAAAACTTTTACAAAATGTGCTCAAAATAGAAAACAAAAATAGAAATGTCGTATGCATTGACAATACAGTTGGTAGATTCTAGGGATGTAACGGTATTATCAATATCGTGGTATCGCGATAGCAAAACTGTCTCGATATTATCGTGGTCACATGACGATATGAAACGATAGGTCTTCCGGGCAAAAAGTGTACTTTTTAAAATATATTTAAACTTCTTATTCTAACATAAAAGGTCTTTAAAGTTGTGTTTTGGGCCATTATGCTTTGGCACAGTATCTGTCAAACTAACTAAAACTGAAAGCACAATATGGCTTAATTCCTTCAAGTATGTTTTCGCAGCGCATTTCAAAGCGAAGCACGCACTTCGTTCAGGCGATCAGCTCGTGATCCAATGTTTCCACGCCTCAGAACGGCTTCGTTCACAGTGAATGAATGCAGTGAACTCATTTATTGCATGTGCTGTGAGTTTAGCACATGTTTGGGAATGCAACAGTCACCAGTTATGATTTATTTTCGCGGCAGATGATTACAGCATTTCACAAGATTTGTAGTGAGACACGCTTTTGTAAGTCTGTTTCACTGAAGCTGGAGTTTTCCATCAGAATAAAAGCTCTACTGCTGTTTCCAACATTGTTTACATTCAGGAAAAAGCGTGCGCATGCTGAGTGTAAACAACGCTGATTATGTTGATTACATTCTGGGGTACTTTCCAAAATGGCGGAAGACGGAAACTCAGGGAGAAGAATTGTTCAATAAGTTGTGTTATTTTTGTTTTCTTTGAGCACAGAAAGTATTCTCGCAGCTTCGTAAAAATTACGGTTGAACCCCTGATGTCACATGGACTATTTTACCGATGTCCTTGCTACGTTTCTGTGCGTTGATCGTGGTAATATCCGTGCGGTCTATGGAAGGTCAGAGAGCTCTTAGATTCTATCAAAAATATAGTGAAGATGAACGAAGGTCTGACGGGTTTGGAACGACATGAGGGTATGGCAGAATTTTCATTTTTGGGTGAACTGTCTCTTTAAAAGTGCAGTATGAATTGCTGACAGCTAGTGGTTTAAATGGGTAACATTACTGCAGTCCAAATTCAAAATATCTCTTTCAAGTGTAGAAATTAGGAAAGAAGTTTTGTAATTTCCATACTTTAGTGTAAAGCAAAAATAATATACCGAAATATTCATTTTCATTTATTGTACAGTGCAATTGTTTTACAATATATGTCTATTTGTTATATGAATAACAATAATATAAAATTATTGTTAGATTTATTATTATATTCTAATTAATTTGGCTTCCTAAAACACCAGTGTGAATATAATTTAGATTGAGACAGTATACCACAACTAAAAAGATGGTTGAGTCCCCTTTAAAGTTCAAGTCAATTCACTGACTTTTTTTCTAAAATAAGTTTTCTTATTTAAGAACATGGGTTAATTTTGAATTCTCACAGTGCATTAGATAGAATAATTGAACTTTAAAATGTACAAAATTTTCATTTCTTTCATTTTGCTTCATTTGTCTTTTTTTTTTAATATCGCAATAAATATTGTACCGTGGACTTTATTTTATTTTTTTTGTTATCAACAATTTTTTATTTTCATTTTTTTTTCAAGGGACAAACACAACATAATATCCAAAATAAAACAAAACAAAACAGCAGACACATACTCAACATCTAAAAGTTTCAACAATAAAAGGTTAATAAAGGTTAATTACAACACAAAGTCATTCCTTATGAAATTAATCATAAAAAGATTCATAAAAATCATAAAATCATAAAAGAATGGTTGAAGGCCTGGCCCCACGACTCGCGCCGTTGTACACTCACATGAGACAATTTGCAGGAGGCTACGGATCCAATTACTCTCTACACATGTGTGGTGTAAACCAGTTCTGAATTATTGTCTTCTTCACAGCTGTCGAAACTAACCAACTAAGTATGATCAACCATTGTTTTACTATATTTCTTAAGAGAACAAATTCATTAAAAAATAAAGTAAACAAAATCAAGTTCATGGTACAGTAACTGATGTACATTAACCAGAAACTTTAATTAATAATGTGACGACAGTAGTCAATTTTGAACATTCATTAACCAAAATCATAAGTGCCTATAAAAATATTGGGTAACACTTCATAATAACTGCACGCTATGAATCTTTTAGGTAAGCATTAGTAAATAGTTAGTTCATCCTTTATTAAGCTGAGATTGTCCCAACATTAATAGTCATTAGTAAGAGGTTTTGTAATACAATCAATAATTTTATTATATATTAAGGAAACAGATGGCCGACCAGGACCACAGATGGTGCAATCCAGTCCCGCATAGGATGAGAGGAAATGGAAGAAGACCAAGGAACACCATACGCTTTGAGAGCAGAACAGAAAATTGAAGAAAAACAAAATATGCAGATGCTGGTAGACTTGAAATTTATCTCAATGCCTGAAATGAACAGAGGCCCTTATCATATATTATCACCGCACGTGTTCACACCTAAAGAGGACCAAGAGTTTGGACAAATGGACGATTTCCACATACAAAGTGCCATAAAGGTGTATCCGACTGTTACAGAATTTGAAGGTCCACCTATCCGACGTTTCAACCGTTTTCCAGATTTTAATAGAGTTAGCCAAACCGGACAAATTTTAATTATCCCCTTTTTTTTCCTGTGCCAGTAAATAAAATATGAAGTACTTAACCTTGTCAGCTTCAATCACCCTCCATGAAACTGTAGATTGAGGATCAACCATTAGGGCCTTAAGCTGGAACGACCAATAATATAATTCAAAATTTGGTACAGCCAGTCCTCCTGCGCTATTAGGATGTTGTAATGTGGTAAGTTTAATTCTGGGACATTTATCATTCCAGATAAACTTAGAAATTATGGAGTTGATCTCCTTAAAGTAACCTGGAGGGAGAAAGTGGTAGCATAGAGAAAAAAAAATTAAATCGAGGTAACAAATTCATCTTAACAGTGGAAATTCTTCCTTGGAGAGAGACTTTAAGATTCTTCCATCTTTGATATACGTACTTTGTTAATTAATAAGTTAATGTTTGGCCTTATGAATGTTTTTATATATGGTAATGCCCAATAGATGAAGATCTTAATAGGGATAAATGAGGGAATAGAAAAATTAACCTTAACATTGTTAATTGGCATTAAAGCAGATTTGCTCCAATTTATTTATATCCTGATAGGCTACTAAAATTATCAAATTCCTTAATTACACTAGAGACTGAAACATCAAAGTGGTCTAAATATAGAATAATATCATCAGCGTATATGAAATACAATGATTATGGTCATGAATGCTAAGGGTTCGAGAGATAGACAAAACAATAAGGGGAAAGTGGACATCCTGTCTCGTTCCCCGCTGTAAAGGGAATGAGGGGGAAATAATATTACCAGTTATGACTGATGGAGTGGTATAATGTCTTAATCATAGAAACGAAGTGTTCACCGAAGCGAAACATTGCAGAACTGCCCACATATAATTCCACTCTAGCCTGTCAAAGGCTTTTTCTGCATCAAGTGAAAAGACCGCACAAGGTGTAGGGTGGGAGTCCGCAAAGTCAAGAATATGAAGGAGTCGACGCATATTGTCAGATGCATTGCGCCCCTTGATGAACCAGTTTGGTCCTCCTTGATCAGACTGTGAATTACCTTCTCCAAACGAGAAGCAAAAACTTTAGCATAGATTTTTAGATCACATGGGATAAGCGAAATCGGTCTGTAGCTGGAACAATCTAATGGATCTTTCCTTTTTTAAGAAGTAATGAAATCAGTGATGTTTTTGATCTCTATGAAATGCCCCATGTTCAATTGCAAAATTAAATGAGTTAAGCATAAGTATCCCTACCAAATCCCAAATTTCTAAATATAATTCAGGGGGGGAGAACCATCTAGACCCGGCGATTTGCCCTTTTGAAGGCTTTTTAGAGAGACGTGGAGTTCCTCCAAACTTAATGGGGCCTCCAAAGATTCTTTATCCATCTGTGAGATTCGAGGCAGTTCCAATTTATCTAAATACTGCTTACAAATTGGTTCATCAAAATCTGTTTCGGCTTTATACAGATTTGTGTAAAAACTTTAAATATGTCATTAATTGCCACAGGGTTCGTAGTGACCTGATCATCCGATGATTTTATTGCGCTAATATATGCCTTAGACTCGCATTCTTTCATAAGGGCCAATAAATGACTAGGTCTCTCTGATTCAAAATAATATTTTTGTCTAGTCCTATGTAAAATAAATTCTGCCTTTGAGTGTGAAAGTAAATCATATTCTTCTTTTAAAGAGGTGTAGCTGTGCCGGGGCTAAGCAATGTTGTTTTTGTAGGTTTTGTAATGATTGGATTTTATTTTCTAATTGTGTAAACTGGTGAGTTCTCGCTTTGGCAAGAGTAGAAGAGAAAGATATACAGAAACCTCGTATAGCACACTTAGTCGTTTCCCACAGTATTTGAGGATCCACATCAAGAAAGGGCATATTAATTTCAAAAAGTCCTTTTATTTTTAATAAAAGACTGATTACTTAATAATGATATGTTTAAAGCGCCATCTAGGGACTTGGCTTTGACATCGGAAAGAGGAACAGCACTGCACAACATAGCAGAATGATTAACAATAAAATAAACTGGTAATATAGATATAGAGGAATTAGATGAAATTATAAGATGGGCTGAGAAATATGTAGTCTATCCTAAGAGAAAGTCTTGTGTCTATTAGAAAAAAAAGTGAAGTCCTTAGCTTTAGTGTTCTGAATTCTCCATAAATCGATTAAGTTGAGCTCAGTGATAATACATTTATTCAATAATTTAGAGGATGGATTGGCTGTTGTATCAGATTGAGACTTATCTAAAGCAGGATTATGACAGCATTAAAATCACACCCACCACTAGAGGGCAATCAATCTCCTCAAGTAAAGTTTTGGAAATCTGTGTAAGGAATGCACTGTCTGTCTCATTCGGACCATAAATAGAGACCAATGCTAACTATTATTATATAATTTTGCATCGGATAAAAACAAATCTACCCTTCTCATCACTACCAAGGTGTTCAATTGTTAAATTTAACTTCCTGTTAACAAGGATAAGCACCCCCTTAGTTTTATTTTGAGCGCAGGAAAAAGCTATTAATTTGTAATACTTATTCTGGAAACGTGCCACGTCAGATTGTTTTAAATGTGTCTCTTGTATTAAGGCACAGGAGATAGATTTACGGTGTAAATATTCTAATACACGGGTTCTTTTAACAGCAGAATTTAAACCATTCACATTCTAGAAAATATTTAAAGTATGCATTGGTTTCATTAAACAAGAGAAAAAATAAAAAACAAAGCTACAAACCCGTAAAACTGATGTGCATTTTAGATACCAAACCTCCTATATGAAAAATCCTTTAGAAATAATGTCAAAGTATAAATGTCTGCTGTAAAAACAAAAAAAATAAAAATGTCGTTACATTGACAATAACAAGTTGGTAGAAAAACTCAGACCGCACATTACCGAGAACATAGGTCTGACTGAGCAACAAAAAACAGTGATAGGTTGTGACCGATCCACCCTAACGCAAGACATGTCTTCCGAAAGGCATATATATAGTATACTTTTTAAAATAGTAATTTAAACTTCTTAGTCCCCTCCAAAACAGAAAATGGAGTGTCAGTCTTACCAGCAAAAGATCGTTTTGTAGGATAAAATAAGGACAATATCCCAGTATAAGAGAAGAAAACGCAAACAATAGGTTTAGCAAGCATCCATGGCCATCCTGCTATCATCCCCTTCTGGGCAGCTAGGGCCAAGTCCATCCGGCTGTCACGCCACTTCCCGTGGAAATGGAGAAACAGCGGCCGCTGCTCCAATGTTTCCACGCCTGAAGAGCGGCGGCATAGGACTTCTGCTGAGACATGGAACTGATAAAATCCTCCGCTTCTGAGGGGAATCGAAGCTTCTCTGTTCTCCTTTGTGCCGTAGCTTAATCACCGCTGGATAGATGAGGAAGGGCTGGAGACCAAGTGCAGTCACCAGTTATGATCGCTTATTTTCGCTGTAGCCGGACTAAAGTCAGGAAAAACAGCAGTGTGACACGCTTTTGTTCTGTGCGCACTTCACCGGATACGCCTGCCGAGCACCTTTCAGGATATCTGATCTGTCATGTTTACATCTCACGGAAGATGAGCGTGCGCGGCCGATCGGAGCCCCTCCCTCCGTCATACAACGCGATGCGCCTGATCAATCTCAGAATGTCACGGCCCCTCAAGGAAGAGGAATCCACTTTGAAAGATTAGCTCGGAGGAAACTAGTTGCATCTGGACCTTCCATCCCTTCTTTGAGCACAGAAAGTACCAGTCTTACGTTGTTCCGCCTGCACCTGTCACATCCATATACCGTCATGTCTTGCTCGTTTCTGTGCGTTGATCCTTTAGTCCGTGACGGTCTTATGGAAGGTCCGAGAGCTCTCAGAACAGAATCAACGACGGTCACGTGGTCTTGGTAACTATGGCCTCAAACTGTCTCTTTAACAGACTTATTGGTCGCTAGTATGTCCTCACGCTAGTCGCGCAATGCTGGTAATCATTACTGCGAGTCCAAATTCAAAATATCTCTTACTGCCGAGTGTCACAACCGAATTCAAAGTTTGGTGTAAATGCTGTAGTTCAATGCGGCTAGAAATAGCACTGTCCAGCTCATATGTTTTCACTGGAGATGGCTGAATCTCTGAATTTTTTTCTTCATTGGCGATTGCTCAATCTCCCTAATTTCGGCTTCCTAAAACACCAGTGTGTCTGCCTTGAGACAGTATCATGATGGTCTAATGCAGTCCCCTTTAATGTGGTTCAAATTTCACTGACAGGATCGCGAAATAGTTTTGGCAAAGTGAGCGGAGCGAAAAAACTAAGCCTGCATCACCGTCGAGGGGTCACGTGATCCCCCTATCCGTGGACTTTGTATTGAGAAATTGTCATATCATGAGATTTTGATATCGTTACATCCCTTGTAGATTCTGCATCTGATAAAAAGGTGAACTAGCCTAACTACTACTACTCTTAATAGGTCAGTAGTAGTGTAACTACTGTTAATAGGTCAAGCGGACACTGATATCGACCAGCATCAAAATTTTGCCAAGTCAAATAATCAGCCTGTTTAATACATCAGTCATCAGTTTGGTTTTAAACACTTCCAAATCATTTGTTTTTAACAGGAGAATGGAGTAGGTGGCCTTGAACATTTGCCAGAGAGGAGACTTGCCGTTAATCACTTACCATTTGCAAGCTCAAAAACAGGCAAACATGTAAAACCAAGGATACAACAGCTTTCTGAGCCCACCTGGCATTCTTTCGCATGTGTGTTGATGACAGGCAAACATGTGCAAAGGCACAAGGATATCACTTACAGCTTTCTGAGCCCAAAAAAACCTTTTCCTGCATTCTTTCGCATATGTGTTGATGAAGCATGTGCGTCAGTGTGCAAAGGCACTAATCACTTATACATTCCAAAAAAATACTTTTCCTGATCTCTTCATAAACAGTCGGCTCTAGTGCACTCAAACTGTAATAATCTCTTCATCTCAAACAAGTCGGCTCTACTTTTCTCCCTACTCAAACTGTATCTCAAACAACAACTTTTCTCCCTACAGAGTCCCTACAGATCTTAAAGGGGACCTAACACACACAGTTTCACCCAATCTCATGTTAATCTTGAGTACCTATAGAGTAGTACTGCATCCTTCATATCTCCAAAAAGTCTTTAGTTTCTCCAAAAAGTCATTTTTATAAAAGAAAGTTTTATCATATTTATAAAAGAAAGATTTACAGATTCTCTCCGAAAAAAGATTCTCTACGAAAAAAGCCGAGCTCCTGGAGGCGTGCCGTATGGGCGGAGCTAAAGAGTAACGAGCACTTTCTCCGATCGCCAACAAAACACAGACATTTGATGCCGTTTCACTTACCATCTGCAGTTCTGAATCATGACCGGGATCTTTTATAGCTGGGACCGCTCCATCTTTCAGTATTAAACGATGTGCAAATCCAGCGTCGAATTGGGCCTTGTTTATAAAACGTTCGTCAACAAAACACTTGAGAAACTCCATTGCTGCCCCGGAAAAACAAACTATATCCACTGTTCACGTAACGGTGGGTTGTTTTGGGAAGCTGAACAAGGTTATCTTTCCCTCACAACCAAAAACACACTTCTTTAGAGACATTCTTCCCGAGCGAGTCCCGTGCTGCCAGCCTGCCGATTGAAGCGCGTTGATGGGCGCGCTCTCGCTCTCACTCTGGTCAATGCGTGCACGGGCGCGTTCTTCCAGGAGAAATGCCCATATAAGGAGTTCCACCGTCGTTTACGTCATCAAGAACAACGATCGAAAAAAACTCTCCGAAACTTGTACGAATCCGGAAGTGAGATTTTTGGCACAGAAATACTCTGTTATACGTCCAAAAAAAAATTTGAAACTTTGTCCATGCTTAGCATGAGAATCAAACTCTTTACCAGTGTAAACAACTCTGAATGCATGAAACAGCATTGTACCCCCCCTTTAAGGTGTCCCATCTCTTCATGCTCTAATGCCTGGACACAGCCAGACTACAGAGGACTTTCTGCATGAAACACAATGAAAAATTCAGACCAGACTTCAGAGCATAACATGAATCCAATACACTAGCAAACCAGAGACCAAAGCACACTTGAGCCTTATTTCCTGGAAGAGAAAGTCATCATTGTTCCTGTGTTTACACAGAGAAAAATATTAAATTATATTTATCACCAAATGCATTTCCAATCCACTATATATTGCCAAAACACTGAAGACAGTTTTAGGGAGGAATAAATAAGCGCACTTTAAGATTTTTTTACGTGATCAGCATGGACGTACACATGCCTTAAAGTCACGATGAATCAAAGTAGCAAGAGATCTTTTTTTTCTGTATTGTAATGTAAATCTGAGCTGTAACAGATTATCAGAAGAGAAAAAAAAGGAGTT
The DNA here is from genome assembly GCA_027422415.1 of Schizothorax lantsangensis. NCBI lineage: Eukaryota > Metazoa > Chordata > Actinopteri > Cypriniformes > Cyprinidae > Schizothorax > Schizothorax lantsangensis. The sequence goes on from CM049839.1 coordinate 20,813,267, forward strand.
GGGACTTGGTTCTATAAATCATATAATATGAGCTTGCAGTCAGTTGTGGAGGGATGGGGTTTAAACTGATTAAATGATCGGAGAAGTCCAACATGTCACCAAATAAGCCTGTCTTTCTCATAGAAACATCAAGTTATGGCTTTTGTTATTAAATATATAAAAAAAAATAAACAGTCTACAACACCCTCAATTACAAACAAATCAGAGTGCGAGAGGACGAGAGCTTCTCGGCATCCTTTTTCTTCAGTCAGCCTGGATGTGCATCACTGTCTCTTGGCGGCTTTAAAAACTTAAAATCTAATTTGTTGGCCATGTGGAGCTCATTGTGTTTTAAATCTAAACCTCATTCATCTATAATGCTGTGATGTAGTGTGTAGTGTGAAGTATGCTGAGAGGAGACATGGAGACTTTAATAGATGATTAAGATTACAGTCCTTGTCCAAACAGAGCATGAGTGCTGAGCCGACTACACATTTTTATAAGCCATAATAGCAGCAAATGACCCCAGATCAGTAGGATGATTCCACAACGTTCTGGAAGAAATTCCTCTATTCCAGTATTTGGTTATGTGCTGCATTGTGTGAGAGAACGTGCAGTGTGAGCTAACCCCCCAGGAAATTGGTACAGGAGCTAGAGCCAGGTAAGAGAACATCTGCTGAAGGGAGATATAAAACACACACACAACCACAATCCCCACCTTAATCACCTCTCAGTTGATGGAGGCTATTTGTGTGGCCAGAGATAGCTGGCTACAGCCTGAGAGAGGGAATGAGCACATCAGTATATGCATGGTCGCGTTAAAATAGATCTCATCAAATGCATAAAATAATGAAACTAGGAATGTGTGTACATTCAAATATTTTTTTTCTTTGTGCTGACATACAGCAACAACCCTACAATAAAACATCTGGACCAACACTGATATTTCCTACAGGTAAGCAACAGGACAATATAAATCTCTCATGCATGCTTCAAAAACAGCTTAGGTTACATCATCTCTTACCTAATCACCATTATATAAATCAACACCAGATATGAATATGATATAGCAAATATCCATGCTCCTCTGGGAATCACTGCAACTGAAAATTTAAAGAGGTATAAATAAATAAGAGGTGTAATAATAAATAAGTAATCTGATCCATAAATTAAATTTTCCTTTTGGAATTAATAACGTTCAGATTTTGTTGTAATTAAAATGACAACAAAAAGTGATACAGCCTAGCGTATCACTCATGAGGTAATTTAATGGACTCTGAGCACAATGGCTTCCACATTTAGTCTCAGTGCAGTGCAGTGCAGTGTATGGAAATTGTGAGAAAATTAAGCACAAAATTAAACTTGAGGAAGTGTCCCACAACAGAACAAAGCAATATTGATGATTCACCTTTAAGCTTAAGGAATCTGAAGATTCTGGAACTCATTACTAAACTGTATGTTTAAATCAGATGTGTTTCTAGCCATACAGTGGCATTCATCAAAAAAAAGTGTCCCAATATTTTTTTGAATAATGTTATGGATATATTTATATAAATTGCCTTTGCGGTACAAAGTTGAGCTGCTTCATTGCTGACCAATGATAAAATAAATTTGCAGGGTTTGTTTCTAGTTTATTGTTGTATAGTCAGTATCTAATAATATTATAGAAATATGACAGAAAGAGTTTGCTATGGAAGAATGTTATACCTGACGCTCACATAGCACTGAGATTACAGTGAAAATATGCAAGTATTTGACATGCAAAGAGTCCATTGTGTTTACCAAGAACACATGAGTCTTCACATCACAAGCCCCTGAGCCCTTGAACTGATGCATATCAGTCCAGTAAGCAACATGTGGGCAAGTATTTCTCTTATCCGCCCCACCTTCTGCCAATCTCACTGTTATCCCAAGCCAAAGTAACATTTTGTACAGTTGCTGATTACTGCCTTTAAAGTAACTATTAAATATTTCTGCAAGCAAAGTGAATAAAGGTGGTGTAAAATATCAGGTTAGATGCCAAATCTAATTATGGCTTTTCTCTCTGCACTGGTGGACCAGCCAAAGACACAGACCAAGGGCAAACAATAGGTCTATGTGTAAGAAATGAGTAATAAATGCAAAACAAGAACAAAGGACTAAATTTAAGGAAAGCAAAAAGACAAGAAGAAACTTTGCATGAGAATAAATAAGAGAGCATCACACAAATAAAAAAAGCGGAGACATTTAAAACAGTATGAACTTCTTTTAGTCTGGGGTCGGTTGCATAAAAGGTTTAGTCTTAAAAATGAGTCATCTAATTTAGTTTTTTTAAGACTGGTCAATTTTTACAATTCGGTTACATTAAAACATAGATTAGTCTAAGCTGAATCCAAAATATAAGACTGATTACTCCTTGGTTAATGCTAGTTCTTAAGACACTGTCTTAACAGAGGCTAAGTTTTTGCAACTGGCCCCTGCTGTCAGCTCTCTATCATGATGATACAGAGGCTTTCAAATTCCATAGACAAAAAAAAAAGCCTTATCAGACATGCACAGCTTGAAAAATAAAATTACCACTTAAGCATGTTGTGGATCAGTATTTTCTATTTTTATACAGTTTTGAGCTCAGTTCACAGAGCCTATTAACTGAAATTTAAGAACATCACAGTCATGCAACACCTGTCATTAACACACTACATTAAACTTAAAGGGTTAGTGTACACAAAATAATTAATATTGCTCCAAAACCGCATGACTTACTTTTTTGTGAAACACAAAAGATTCAGTCACCATTCACTTTCATTTTTTTCCCCCTCACATGGTGACTGATGCTATCAGTCTTCATTTTCACATAAGTTTTTAAATTTTTAGTGAACTAACACTTTAACTAACAGCTATTTAATTTTTACAACATTGTATTATTATTATTATTTATTTTTTTAAGAAAAGCTTTTTCATCCTATGAACAGAAGGATGTCCACTGGTATTGAAGCATACGGCTGGTGAACTTAAATGTTCCGTCGGTATCTAAGTGAAGGCATCTGACTGAAGTTGGAGATCAGCTGCAATAATCAGTTCAGTTTTTATCTGCTGAAATCTGAGTGAAGGTGCTCGTGCACTTCCTCTCACTTGATTGACAGCTCGTCAACAGCGCTCGCGCCCTGCACGCGAAGCGATGGAGCTTTCTTGCAAAACCACAAGTACAGGCGACTACATCACACACAAACCATCAAAATACACACATGCGGTCTCCTAACAGCATATTATAAAACAGCCTGAGTCTGAGACTGATTTTCAGCAGACACTCTTAACGTGAGTTTTTAGGGATTTAGTTAAAGTTAGTAATTCCCCTGAGGAGAGCGGTGCTCAGACAGCTCCCTCTACATCAACAATAACACGCTGAAAGCTTTCTACAACACCTCCGCTGCAAAACCATCTCTCGTGCAACTTTAGCCACGAGAACAGAGGTTAAATGCATTATAACGGCCTCTTAAAACAGCACGTAAGTAGTACGCGTACTTCTAACGGTACAATAAGATCTCCCTGCACACTATCCGACTGGAAATTGAGCGCAGCGTTTTACCTTAAGTTCCGCACTCTCCGCCATCTTGTGACTGCTAGCGCAGGCGTGACGCTATCGGGTCACGTGGTGTGCACGCGCAGCTCGTTGCCGGCGTAACGTTCACACGTTTTTCACACAGTACAGTCCAAAATGTTGCTCTACGTTTTTGAGAGGAAGAGCCTGTATGTTTTGGGAAAAGTTCATATGGTTACTGCCCCAAAACAGGGACGTCACTAGAGATTCATGGATAGGTAGGCTAAGCCTGTTTTAGGGTTTTAGGGCCTCTGAGCATACTTCCTCAGGATTTTTAAATCTTCCAAAAGTTCATTCATTTATTTTAGTATGACAATTGGTTTCAAATCTATTAAAATAATGTTGTTTTTGGCCAGAATTAACTTAAAGTATTCAGTCTAAAAGCCTCAGATTTGTTAGACACTCGTCTACAATTTTTTTTCTTTTTTTATCCAAATAAATAACTTATGTAGCTACACTCTATCCACATCCTTCCAACACCAACAAAAGGAACTAAATTGCTGTAGTATCCAAAGTACCTGGATTTTATTTTAAATAAGAAGACATTCAGGTAAAACATAGACCATTTTACTTAGTTATATCTTACGGCTAAAAAACATTGTGGAGAAGATCATTTTTAATGTTACTGAATTTACAAAATTGTTATGACCCCCTAAAAAAATCTCATACAGAGATGTAGACATAAATAAATCCAGAGCATGCACAAGTTGGTTTTCCAGGTAAAATGAATGAATGAATTAGCGCAAAATGTCATAGTTTTAAGCGGTTTTAACTAAATAAAGTGTGTAACATGAAAAAAAACTTATATATTAATAAATACCTTTTTAATAGACCACACAAAATAAATACGTTATTTTACTTAGGCCTATTCAAAATTATAAATGACAACAAGCGCCTGGTTAAATTCTCACTAATTACAAAATATTTTTGTAGCCTACTGTAGTTTGCTTTTTGTATTTTTCATGCCCCCTGCCAGGTATTGAGTGGGTGCACATGCCAGACATGGTCTAAATAAGTGTGTAATCAAACGGAATACACTGTCCGCAATTATAGAACATTTGTATCGCTGAATAAGCGCATCGGCAATGTTTACCACTAGATGGTAGTGTTGTATTTCACAACAGTAATAGACGCTGAGACTCATCTTTGGGTTAGTGCGTTTATAATGGTTCAAACCCCCGCTACTGAACACGTTTGCAGTGTTTGCAGAAATATAGCCTAGGCTAGACCTATTACTTGAAAATCTGGAATGTTGGGAAAGGGATCAGTACGTTTTCATGAGAAAACATTTTTAAACATTAGGATATATTTAATTGTCTGTAGGATAGCCTACAGCAAGATAACGATCAGGGCGTTATTATTATCACGCAAATGTTTTTCCAGGCATGAATTTCAGGTAAGATAAATACAGTTTCTGGATTTAGAATTCGTGTCTTAAAATAGACATTTAATCTGTGATAATTAAAAAGTAACAAAGGTATGTTCGAAACATTGTGTGAAGGAGATATTTTGAATTTATGAGTCAATAGCCTACTTGTGGCTTTAATTGAACTTTTATTGAAGAATGAGACAAGAGATAATATTATTTTCGAAAAAAAAGAGAGCGACAGAGAGAAAGAAACACTCCAGAGGTCTTATGACATTTAGTTTGAGCAATTTCATGTGGAATAACAACTTTTGTGGTATTCTAAATAGTTTATTTGGAAAATATGGGATAAGTGCTTGTTCAAACTTGTGTTTGTTGTACATTAATATGAAGTACAGCTGAATTTCAATCATTTTTGGGTTGATTAATTTTGGATGGATAGGTCTGAAATGTTGCTTATTTAAAGTGCTTAAAATTGATGATACACAATTAATTTGGGATAGCACATCAGTGAATTCATTTAGAGAAAAACAAATACATGTAAAAACACATAAATACATAAATAATAAGAATAATAATCAACAATTCCAGTTTATGAAATTTCACATTATACAGTTCATTGCACATTGCCACATATTATGTATTTGTATTGTTTTTAAAAAATCAACCTATTTACACAAGTAACAGCATAATTATTAGAATGTGTCTCGTCATCCTCTGGCTTGTTTTACTGTTTTCATAAAGTAATCCTAGACACGTTCATCCGCGGTGGAATGTTCAAATGCCAGTGAATATCCTACTTGGGATGGATTGTGATTCAGCAGTCCTCAGGCCTCAGTGTTCGGTGTGCATAACTCGAACCTCTCAAACAGAGTGTAAGTGGAGAATTCCTTTAGGGGAGGTTTACAGGTGTCACTGCGATCCTGGGATGCAGCTTTAAGTTAAGGTGGTAAGAGGGGTGGCTTGAATGTGCAGGTCCCTGTGCAGTGGCGTGGAGTGAGCATTTTGCAGGAGAAATGGTGAAGAGCGTCGTGAGCTTCTAGGGAAAAGGTTGATTTAGTTCCATGAATCACAGCACAAGGGAAATCTACAGCTAAACCTATAGAATTCTTTACTGAATCATGCGACTTTCTCCAAATGTCACAGTGACACACAATGATACACCATTCTGTATGTCTAATGAATTGTGTATTAGATCAAACTCCTTTTTAATCAAAGCATGTTTTAATGCTTTTTAAGTACATTCATTTGTTTAAAAAAGTAGCACTTGCATATTTCTTTTGTAATTCTTTTAGAATAATTTAACAAAAAAAGTTTATGGTTGATAGTGTATGTCTCTAAATTACCTTTAAGCTTCTGCTGAATTGCATAACGAGCCTTTCTCTCCTGATCCAACTCGTTGCACAATGTGTCTAAATAAAAGAAAAAGAAAAAAATCATAAATCATTTGGGGTGGGTCACAAACATTAAATGTTTTTAGAATTCCTGTGACCTAATATTTTCTTGAATTATATCTGAAAGTATGCAAGTGTTACTTTTTCTAAGCTGTCATTTTTTCTTTTCACTAGTGCAAAAATATGTATTACCTCGGACAATCTGCAGCTGCTGGACCATCTCCTCTCGATAAGACAGTTCCCTCTTCATTTGATCCTGAAAATTATCTGTTAGAGTCAACACGTATTATATTAACAAGTTATAAATAGAAGAAATGATATAGCAAATTTAAGCATGGTGTGAATATATCCATCTCTTAATTACCTTTCAAACTTTGAAATTCCCGTTCCAGTTTTTTTCTTAGCTCCACTTGCTCCAAGAGCTGTTTTTGGAGCTCCTCTGTGGAAACCCAGAAATCACATCATTTATCATATCACTGTGACTTTTAATCACCACACATATCCCAATAGCTTTTGAGTAAGCTACAGTCTTTTAGAGAAAATTATCCCAAGTAAATCAGAATTTTTTTATCATGTATTTTCACTCTCTGTTTGGTTTTCTTGTCTAATAGCGCTCTTTAGGTTACTAAGGCTAAACACACGGTCCCGTGTTCTCAAGCATGACATTGCAAAATAATTAGGACAGTTGCCTGAGGGGTGTGTGGAAAACGAGCCTGGCAATGTGGATCGTCTGCAGTTCAAGGACAATTCTCAGTTATACACAATTGTGTAGCGATCACACGCATTTTTAAATGCATAATGCGTGTAAACTGGAGAAACATTGCACACAAAGAGCTATTTGCCTTAAAAATAGACATTGCCTTGTCTGTTTTTAAACAATCATAAAAGCCAATTGGCAGCTTCTATTTGTAATTTGTCACGTTATCTTGTGTATAAACTGCTATTTTAACAACCAAACATCTTAGCTTAGCTTACAATGGAATAGAACAGCTCAAAATTGTCCATAAAATATCTAAATATTTACCTTTTGCCATATTCTCGATGTCTTTCTCGAAATTAAATCTGTTATCAGTATTTCTCAATGTAGCCTCGCCTGCCACAAAGTAAGGAAGAAATATAGCCTATTATCAAACTGAATTTTAAAGATTATTTATTTTGTATAAATATATAATGTTGTTTTAGAACACACACACACAAGAACAAGACAATATTTTTATTGCTACTCACTTGGGTTCTCTTTGCTAACAGTAATATGATCCGAACAGGATTTTTGTGATTCACATTCGTCGTCAGTAGGGCTGTTGTTTGAAATATGTGAATCTGAAAGAAAATAGTCTTGTTAGCAGGCCACTTATTCAGAGTAAATAATTAAATCCTATAATAAAATCGACGAAATTAAAGTTGTTTAAATTATAGGGTAGACTATTCGCTAATTAATTGTAAATTGGGGGACATTTTTCCCAGTCATCTCAACAGCAAAAAAAAAATATTGTCCTAGTTTACGCAAATTGACTTATTTAAATGTTAGTTTGTTAATTGTCTTACCGTTTGTTTCCGGTGCGCAGCGAGGTTTAGAGGCCGAACAGGGCAGTGTGTTCTGAAGAGATGCTCCCTCCTTTTCATGCGAGTACACCTGCAAAAATTAACCAAGCATTTAAAAAATAAATACAACCCCAATTATGCATCATTTTCTTCTTTTCTTTTCTTACGCAACCATGCGTCAGACAACAGACCGCGTTTGTACTCTTCTAATGATCTACGAATATTTGGCAACATCAAGCCAAATTACTCGTATTAGAAGGTAAATTCGGTCAGATGGACTGACAAAGAGAATAATTTGCGCAGTATCCACAGGGGAGCCCTTACACCAACCCACCAATAGCCCGCGGGCGACGACAGAAATGACCATTCATTCTAAACATTTAATTTACTATAATTACGCGCCGCTGGGCTCTTTTATTTAGATCGTTCTACGTTAATAAATAGAGTATAAACGATCTGTATCCATAACAACATAAATTGCAAATTGTTCACAAATAGAAAACTATGAATGTAGAGTCCATAGGCTCAATTATGCATCATTACTTGCTATTACAGTTGAAAGAGTGCTGTATCAGACAAGTGCTATTCTGAACAATGACTGTTTTAATTCAGTCTGCCATTTTGTTGATTCAAAATAATTTGACACTAAGAGGGAGCTATTTATTTGATGTTTTAATACTGGATATAGATTCAAATGGTTTCAGTGCCACTGAATATGGGAGTTGTTATGACTCACTTCGTAAGTAATGGCATCACTTTTCTTTGCCACCTGCTTGTTCTGCTTTTGATCAGGGGAGCCCGCGTCTATCTGGTCATCATCCGGCTGCGGAGTTTGACTGTTTTCCCTCACGGGACTTTGTCGGTCATCCACGGAAAGTTGTATAGACTCATCGTCCTCCGGAATTCTGTGAGTCTCCACGTCGACATCTGGTTCTTCCCCGCTGTCCACACACGGAGAGGCTGATCTGCAGCTGGAGCTCTCGCTCACAAAGTCTGGCGACAAACGTCCAGGATGAGCTCCGCTGTACGCGTCCCTGTTCCCGTAGAGCTTAGCTATGCTCTCTGCGTCTTTAACGACAGGTCTGAACGCAGAAATATAGCTCAGCTTTCTGGGGGTGCTGGGTTGACCCTCACTTGACCTGGCCTCGTCCCCAGATTTGTCCTCGTCGTTCCTGAGGGACTGCGAACTAGAGCAGCGCTCGCTGTCGAACAGACTGTCTCTAGGTGTGTTTCCTCCCCGCTCACTTTCTGACATGTCTGTTTCGGTTTGCCGGCCACCCAGGAGCTCCGTGTGTGATTTTGGTAGTGCTGGTTGATAGGATGAGAGCGGCAGGCTGCCCGCGGTAGGCCAGAACATGGGGAACGATGGATAGATACCGTCCTTCGCACCGGGCCAAAACACACCAGGTACATTGGTCTTATTCTGCTCACCAACTCCATCATCCTTCTTTTGACACAGTCCAAAGGCTGGGAAACTATAGGGATGCGGGAAGATGGGTGGCGGGATCTTCTGAAGCATGCCGAAACTCTTACTAGGCACAGGGATGACCGGGTAGTTACGCACGCTGCTGGTTAAGTTGAGGTTTCCACGGTTGTCGTCGCAGCGCAAAGTTTTGTGAGGAATATCAGGGGAAGCGGTCTGCGTGATTCCGGAGACCCGCGGTTTGAGTGGGGAAGACATATCTGATCCACTCCCTGGCATTGCCCGTTTCCGGCTCCCGCCGTTAAACATGGCCTTGACGTCCTCCCACGCGTGAGAAAGGTCATCAGACAAGCTTTTGTCTGTGAGTTTTAGATGGCGTCTCCATGAATTAAAATTGGCCGCGTCTGGCTGTGTGTATTTCGACTCAGGTGTGCGGTGCGAATGAAATATAAATTTGTTGGGTGAAAAATACATATTGCAATAGGTGCACTTGATGCATTTCGCCCTGGAGCTGTTGTACCTCGCAGGTATGAAGCTTCCTCGGCTGCCCCAGGAGCACTCGTGTGTAACATCGAATGCAAAATTCTCGGGTAATTTGGGAGGGTTGTGAGCCCCGAGGAAGGATTTGCAGAGGCGCTCGGCCTCGCGTTTGGTGATCATGCCGCAGCGGCGCGAGGAGATGGGCATTGCCCCCGCGCGCCTCAGGATCTCCAGCTGCACCGGTGTGCACTGGACACACGTAATTCCAAGCGCCACGCGTCTGTTGTGGATTTCGTTGTAGCTGTAGTTCTTCAATAAAGTGTTGGAAATCTGCGCCAGACATAGCCTCTCCTGACCGTCGATGACCAAAGAGACGATGGGCACTCCGTACAGCACAGTCTCACTCACTTGATTTGGCTTCAGCGAGCTGCTGCTAGAGTAAGGCTGCAGTTCTTGCTTTGAGTTGGGGGAAGAGCAAACATCTCGTCCCGTAGAAAGCTGACTGGGTATCGACTCCATTCCTGGAAGTCTGTGAAGAACGAGTCAGAAATGTGCAATTACAATTCAATTCAAGAACTGTATTTTATGCAACTTTTGAGAGATGATCTAGAATTATTAATGTGTAATTATTAATGTGTAGCCTAAGCGCTGTACTAATATAAACATTTTTTTATTATAGGCTAATTATTACTATTTTTTTTTGTTTTTATTTTATTATTATTTATTATAGTTTTAATATAGGTCTACAACAATATCTCAATAAAAAGGCAAAATGAAAAAAATCAAAAGGCAGTATTTGGTATATTCTGTTTTAAATGTCTCCATCCTTATTACAATTTTGTCTGTCACATTTTTTATTGTTTCCTTCGCGATAGAGTTACTTCTGCAAGATAAGAAATTATACTTAAAAATTACAATTTTTACAATCATTTGAATAATTATTTTAGCATTGTATTACAGACTATACTGTTAGTATTTTTAGTTAAACACTTTACATTTTTAATGACAGCTTTAGGCCTGCTAATTAATATTTGCAATGAATAGGCCTTCCTCGCTTTTTGGTTTGAGAATATTGCGGCTCTAACGCTATTCTTAAAAGCTCGCACTCTCTGACCTGAGAGTCTGCATCATTGCTTAATGTCTCCAAATCGGCTCAGAAGCCGGAGCGATTTACTTAAAGACCTCTTACGGCTCTAATACGCAAAGGGGCAGAAGGGAAGAATCTTTTAGCTACTCCAATGAGCTTAGCAACAAGGAAAAGAAGCAGTAAGCCGCTTTCTGTGTAATTACACAGCCTGTGTTGTTCGACTTTGATCTGTTAATAAAAGTCTTATCATTTATAATTAAAACACTGCGCAAGGAGCTGTTATATTTCAGTCCTACACATATATTCGTTTGCTAGATGTCTGCCAATCCTTACATCTTTACGATGAACAATTATTCTATAGATTTGTCATATTATTCTGTATCAAGTGATTTAGGTGCAATAAATTCTCTTTCGTAATAAAGGATCAGCATATTTTTAAACATAGCTACAGGCTTTTCTTCTAAAATAATTTTGACAATAATAAGCGCGTTAATTTAAGAAAATACACCCGCTGATTATTATTTTAATCAACTTGTAAATATAAAAAGAAACTTACCTTTTTATCAGGAAACGAAGTCAGATGAGCGAGTGTGTTTCCGTCAAATTATCAGGCCTGAAACAAGAACAAAACGTCCGTCTGTAGTGCGTGATGAGAACTGCGAGGCTGGATAGAGTCTCTCCTCTCAAAACAGCTTTAGAGTTTCCATTCCACTCAGCTCTCGTGCGTGCTGACGGGAGCGCGAGCCGAGTGACCACATGGCAATCCCGGAGCTCGTGCCTCTTCTTAATAGGTTGTGCGCGATCTACTTCAAGAGAGGGGACGCCAAAAAGAATAAGAAGGCACACCCACTGAGATCAAATCCGATTCTGGTATTAACCGTTTACTTCCACTACTCCAAAACAAAGACTACTGCCAATTTATAATTGAGCTGCTTCTACAGATAGATAGATAGATAGATAGATAGATAGATAGATAGATAGATAGATATTAAATCAAGTAATGCCACCAAAAGCAGGGCGCTAAGTGCAGTTTTAGCGTTTTTTGCGATTGCGCATCATGAATAGAGGCGGCACAGAGAGATGAAGAAAAAAGGAACAACAGTAAATTTTGATATCACCACTGATATCACGTACACCTGCGTCTTGTTTTGGATTTATAAGTTTCCTATGAATTTTAGAACTGAATAATGTTTATGTTTGAGTGACACATCGGAAACCAAACAATATATCATTATGAATTTGCACTGAATATTTCCTCTAGGCTACATGTCCGCAGGCCATCCGGTCTAAACTGCTATTAGAGGCTCGTGGTCATCGCATTTTACGTCACATGTCTCCGGTGAATGATGCACGTTTGTTAAACACACCAGCCAGTGAGAGCGGCTAGTGTGTACAAACAGTGATATATCTGAGCAATGGACTGAGGTAAGTGGTGCAACCTTATATGGCCGTATTAACTATTTAAAACCTGATCAATGACCTTCAGTTAACCCCACTAATCCTGACGTAAAGATATCAATATCGAACCGGGCAAAGTTGTGCTGTCCACGCTGAAATACGACAGTGGAAAATTGTCATTCTCTCAGAAATGTTTTGGCGACGTGTGCAGGCATCACCAGTCACGCGCTTCAGTGCCCGCGTCTCCCACTTAGGAGGGTTTACAAAGACAGACGTTGAATAAAATCACTGTAGTCTGTTTTAAACAAGTGAAATATCTTGTCTTAAACAACTGATATATTCACCTATTAGTTTTGTTACATTTTTCCATCCTATTTAATTATTACAGCCACCGTCTATTTTATTAGGCTACCATCCGTCATTCGCTGAGGTGTCAAAACAGACCTGATTAAACGGTAGTTAATTATATAAAATGTTAACAATTACCCGGAATCAATTAGTTAATAATGTCCAAAAAATGCCTTGGAGGGATGATTCTTCTTAGCAGAGCATTACATCAGAACTGCCTTCGAGCTAAACTGTGTTCTGCGTTAAGTGAACATGTATCTAGGCATATGGATAGGCTGCATCATTGGCTATTTTAGACTAAATTGATGAGTTTTTATTATAAACTCTTCTTATAAAATGTTTGAGCAAAAAATAAGTTTTAAATAGACATTTTAAAGGCATAAAGTATAGTTAGCTTATATCGTCAGAGTTGAAAACAAATGGGAAAGTTTAAAAATCTGTCAAGCGATGCTCAGTATGTCCTGTGACCAAGGAGCCACCGGCTTAACCTAATTCAATATTAATAGGAAGGGAAACTTTAACCAGATCTGCCTGGACGTGTCTCCTTTCACAACCAAGAAGCTTCGTTCTGGCCCAACAATAATTACAATTTTATTCTGTAATTATTCCTTTCTAGTTAATTATTTAGAGCTCAGACTCAATGCAGCATTGTTAGTGTTAATGGCGGGGAGACGGGCTCACATGTGGATCCTCCCAAGAGCAGGTACAGCTACACAACAGCCGTCTTTAAACAAGCCATCCTGCCATCATTTAATCAGACCTTTGAGAAGAATATCCCTTGTAAAAATGTGTAAGCAGTGCACGTTCATGTACCACCTTAAAATATTGAAATCACTCTTACAAAAATACATTTGAAGTCATTTAATGTTTGCATATAGCTATTTATCACTATTAATTTTACTGCCGACCAGGTTGCTTTGTGATAAACTTGATGTGCTTAGTAACCTCTCTGACATGCTATTAAATAATCAATGATTGTTTTTACATAACGGTTGAATCAATACGATAAATATTGTGTTTCAGGACGACATATGCCATTATTGGCTCATTAATATACAAGCTATTATATTACACGAGCATGAGTAAACTAATTAAAGAAACTTTATATAGGCCAGTTGCTGAGAAAGAATCGAGAAAACAAAACGTCTTCATTAAATAGTGCACTGTAAATGTTCTTTTGCATAAAATTAGGATTAAAACATGTTAATATAATTGCATCGCACATGAAGTTTCAATAAAATGACTTTAATTTAGTTTAATACTAACATCGGTATTTAGCTATTACCGCACAACTAGTCTAATTTTATTTTGAATCTGTCAGTATAGTGACAAATGGTTCGGACAACAGAATAGACTAAATAAATAAACAAATCTGATTATAGTAGTCAGTAGGTCTACTATTATCGGAATGAGTCAGGCACAAATATATTAATGGCACTTTAAGAAAACAGCTAATGCCATCATCAGCTGACCTGGACACCTTTACAGGACAGTTTGAGCTGATGCTCTCTGGTTGCCGTTTTAGAAAACTAAAGACAACGTTCAAGAGACCAGACAACTTTATATTTGTTATATATTATTTTATTTATTTATTTGAGTGGGTTGATATTCAAATGTATCCAAAACCAGAGCATGTTGAAGCGAATAATAATAATAATAATAAAAAAGTAACTTTTTTTCTTTCTTTAACATTTTATTTTACCAAGAAGCTCATTTTATTGAGAGAACTAACAAGTTCAGAAAACAACAAAGACGGAAACACTTTAGATTTAAACCAGTGTGTTTTAGAAAAATACGAGATGCTGTCCTGGAGGTCATTGCGAAGATTGGCACATAAATCAAAGGCAGACTAATTCAGCAAGAGAGGTTTAATAAACGCATCAGCTGAAAAGCAGTGTTCTACAGTCACCGTTATATCCGCGCAGTATAAAAGCGCGACCCCAATAAATTTCACTTTAGCGCGAGATCAATCAGCTTCTCTCATATTGATCTCTGTCGCCTTGACACCCCCGAGTCGCCTGCCGCAACCTTTTTGTTTCGAGTGAAAATAGCGTTTCGATTACTGTTTTTATTAGGAAAAGATTGCTACAAGAGGTTCACCATGGCCTGAAAATTAAGTGGTGACATTTTAATTACTAGACATTGATAAAGGAATCTCGCTAATGGCTGTGAACAGGTCTTTCAGTGCTCGTCCGGCCCCCGCGCTAATCAAACTGGACTGCAGGAGAAAGGTCGCATTAGAGCAGAGGTATATGGGCCCCAACAGCTGAAGGAGGAGGAATACTGAGGGCCTTTAGCTGCTGGGGCCCATAAACTGCTGCTCTAATGAGACCTTTCTGCTGCAAACCAGTTGGATTGGACTGTTGTTTGACCTTAAAATGCAAACGTGGGACAAAATGACTTACAATTGTTTGGCTATTTTTCCATTGACAAGGACCATTTATCAACTAAAGTTAAAGATCCATATGTCAAAAACAATGAACTCCCTTTTTTATTTAAACAAGTGCTGACAAAATGTAATTTATATGTATACATATATATATATATATATATATATATATATATACACACACACACATATATATATATATATAATGCATGTGTGTGTGTGGATATTCATTATGCTTTTTGTATTGATCACCATAATGTTACATCCGATGCACAGTGTTATTGTAAACATTAAGGTTGGACTGTAAGTGAACACTAACAGTGATCCGGTTCAATATGCACTCATGTGGAGAGGAGAGTGACTCCGACCTCCGTATCAGATTCCTGTCCTCCCCATTGTAGTCATCCTGTACAGACCCCAACACTGGGAAAACACTGGACCAAAACTGCATCCCATGACCACTAATGAATTATGTGTAATCAAATACCATCCTTTCAAACACACAAAGTGTAAACTATGTAATGCTAATCATCTGAGGGATAAGCCTAAACTTAATCCAGAGGAGTATCTTTAAATGAATAACGTCTTTGAAGATGGAAGTAGGTTTATAATACCATATACTAAATTATTTATCTTATAAATAACTTAAGCAGTTCTTAGAATACAGACAGCTACATGTAAATACATATACGCAAAGATTGCATGGTCAAATCCATACAGTCTTGCATTGGTTAATTTTGTTCAGAGAACATAACTCATACCGCATGTTTTTGCTTTGGACCTTAATGATCCTGCAAATGGTCCAGAGGTGTGTGCTATATGAGCACCAACACCACATATTGTCTTCACAAATCATGTAAATCTAGTTTGGATTGTCCTGAAAAAACATGGAAACATGGAATGCAGACAAATGAATCAATAAGATCTGAAAGGTTTTATTGGGAAAAATCACCTTTATGTGCAAACCTCACCTCAATTGCATTAGGTAGTCACATGTTTTTGTTCCTCATAGATTTAGTTTTGGCCAGTTGTCATTAAAATCTAAGAAATTAATTTGAGACATTTGTACATATTAAGAAATAGGTACAACAAATAATATAACTTATAATACAGCTTAAAAAAACCAACAATGTAATAATGTATTTGGCTTTGGTATGTGACAACTACATTTTCAAAACTATACACATTCTCCATTATATAAAATGCTCTTCTTCCACTGTGTGATGGCAGTCATATCCACTGGTGTAATAATTCAAAAGACACAGGCAGGGATAAATAACAATATCTAAATAAAATATCTGGCACTTGCATTTAAAAAAAAGTCCTTAAAGTAATACTGACGAGACATTAAAATGGCACATAAATATAAGAAAAGAAGGCAGATGTGATGGCCTGATGTGGTTAATGTAAGGAGGTTGCTGATTTGCTTTTATAAAATCCTAAGTGAAGGAAGACTTAACAGTAAGTTAAGTCAGTGAATTTAGATGCATATGTTGTAAAATGACTTTGTTCACTATTTTATTAGTTTCTAGTTTAAAGCATAAAAGAAACAGGAATTCAGGTTTAAAAGGGTGCCATGAGTCACTATTGCCATTCTTGCACCTGCTGTGCTAATCTGCATCTGCTAATGTGATCTAAGAATACACAGGTTCTCATCTGAATTCCCTTCTGAAGTTCATTTAAGAGATTTTCTTTCATCAAAGACATGGGAAAATATTAACTAGACTTGTCCGATTTGCTGTATAATATTAAAACGTACACTACCACTCCAAGGTTTGTGGTCGGAAAGATTTTTGAAAGCGGTTTCTTATGCTCAACAAGGCATCATTTATTTGATCACAAATATACAGTGGGGAACAAAATTATTTGATCCCCTGCTGATTTTGTACGTTTGCCCACTGACAAAGAAATGATCAGTCTATAATTTTAATGGTAGGTTTATTTGAACAGTGAGAGACAGAATAACAACAAAAAATCCAGAAAAACGCATTTCAAAAAAGTTATAAGTTGATTTGCATTTTAATGAGTGAAAAGTATTTGATCCCCTATCAATCAGCAAGATTTCTGGCTCCCAGGTGTCTTTTCTACAGGTAAGGAGCTGAGATTAGGAACACTCTCTTAAAGGTAGCGCTCCTAATCTCAGTTTATCTGTATAAAAGACACCTGTCCACAGAAGCAATCGATCAATCAGATTCCAAACTCTCCACCATGGCCAAGACCAAAGAGCTGTCCAAGGATGTCAGGGACAAGATTGTAGACCTACACAAGGCTGGAATGGGCTACAAGACCATCATCAAGCAGCTTGAGAAGGTGACAACAGTTGGTGCGATTATTCGCAAATGGAAGAAACACAAAATAACTGTCAATCTCCCTCGGACTGGGGCTCCATGCAAGATCTCACCTCGTGGAGTTTCAATGATCATGAGAACGGTGAGGAATCAGCCCAGAACTACACGGGAGGATCTTGTCAATGATCTTAAGGCAGCTGGGACCATAGTCACCAAGAAAACAATTGGTAACACACTACGCCGTGAAGGACTGAAATCCTGCAGTGCCCGCAAGGTCCCCCCACTCAAGAAATCACATGTACAGGCCCGTCTGAAGTTTGCCAATGAACATCTGAATGATTCAGAGGAGAACTGGGTGAAAGTATTGTGGTCAGCAACTAAAATCCAGCTCTTTGTCATCAACTCAACTCGCCGTGTTTGGAGAGGAGGAATGCTGCGTATGACCCCCAAGAACACCATCCCCACCGTCAAACATGGAGGTGGAAACATCCATAGCCAGTCTCCAGACCTTAATCCCATAGAAAATCTGTGGAGGGAGCTGAAGGTTTGAGTTGCCAAACGTCAGCCTCGAAACCTTAATGACTTGGAGAGGATCTGCAAAGAGGAGTGGGACAAAATCCCTCCTGAGATGTGTGCAAACCTGGTGGCCAACTACAAGAAACGTCTGACCTCTGTGATTGCCAACAAGGGTTTTGCCACCAAATACTAAGTCATGTTTTGCGAAGGGGTCAAATACTTATTTCACTCATTAAAATGCAAATTTATAACTTTTTTGAAATGCGTTTTTCTGGATTTTTTTGTTGTTATTCTGTCTCTCACTGTTCAAATAAACCTACCATTAAAATTATAGACTGATCATTTCTTTGTCAGTGGGCAAACGTACAAAATCAGCAGGGGATCAAATATTTTTTTTCCCCACTGTAGTAAAAAAGTAATGCTGTGAAATATTATTGCTATTTAAAATAGCTGTTTTCTATTTTTAATATGTTTTAAAATGTAACTTATTCCTGCAATGACAAAGCTGAATTTACAGCAGTCATTACTTCAGTCTTCAGTGCCACATGATTCTTCAGAAATCATTCTGATATGCTGATTTGGTGCTCTTGAAACATTTCTTCTTATTATCATTGTTGAAAACACATTTTTGAGGCAAACATGGTACTTTTTGCAGGAAGTTCAAAAGAACAACATTTATTTGCAACATAAATCTTCTATAAAATTGTCTTTACTGTCAATTTTGTTCAAATGAATTCTTCCTTACTTACCGATTACAAACTTTTAAACAGTAGTGTACATAGAGCTAAAAGTGTATAAAATGACCTTAAAAGAGAGATTAAGGCAATGCCCAAATCAAAGTAACCAATTCCCATGAACCCCTTGAATAAAGTTCGCAGCTGGGCTTATACTGGACGAGGGCAAGAACCAAGCCCACTGGCCTCTCATGTATCACTACAGTCGGCTGCTGCTTTACTATCTAAAAGCTCATCCACACGAGCCTTCCACCATAAGGCATCACATTTTTCCATCTTCAATGGTGTATTGCCACAACTGGTAGGCCATTTGTGAAACTCAACAAAAAGTGGCTTTTAAAACAACAGCAGCATGACTTGCACTGCAGCAGGGAGCAATGCTCAACACAAGCCCATATATTTAAAAACCGAGATGATTTATGACATGCCCACAATGTTTTGGCAAAACCAGATTGTTGCTTTAAGTACAGACAGAGACAGTATTTTCTCTCAAATCCAAACCCACAGGAGCGAAATCTGAGTCGAGCAAGCAACAGCCCCCTGCAAGGATCTTCTGCGAAAACATTTACTTTGGAATCTGCACAGAAAGTGAAAAGAAACCCACTGCAGAAGAACAAAGTTAAAGATTTGCATCGATGCAAACCAACATACACGGTTCAAATCCTCATTTGCAGGATGCTAGCATAATCTGCATTAGACTCGTAGCAGTTCTCTCACCATGCACCATTTAACTCAAGGTTGGGAGGAGGTGCTCTATGTGAGGTGCTGCGGCATCAGCCGCTGCTTCTCTAGGTTCAGTGGAAGAGTAAAGTGAGGAAATGTGGACACCATATTATCCCAGAATTCCATCCGGTGCCGCTGCTGTTCACATGAGTCTCTGTGCTTGCTGGCTTTTGCGCTCCTCTAGACTGCGGCACACCCACATGGACACGACCTCTGTGTTGCCATCATTATATTGCATGATAAAGGGGTGGTCCTGAAGGGAGGAAAAGAAAAAAAAAACACAGAATGAGGCAAATGATTCTTCACTGATACATAACAGCAATATAAATTAGTAATGGATCCTGAACAACAATTATGTTCACTTGTTCAAAGACACCAAAATTATGGGCTGTACATACAGTAAGCACATCATTCTGAAACCATAAATCTCACTGTGGTGTGCCATAAAATTGAAAAGGACAGATACAGTTTACAGCTTTCCATTATGTTCATGTCAAGGTGAGGCCAACTGATTTTCTTTTCTATATTCAACAGAGATGAACAGTAACAGAGTGAGCAGCGTAATCTCAAGTACCAACATGGCATTAAATAGTTCAACTTAGAATTGAAGGACAGTGATCCAAATACAAAATCATTAGGAGGCCTTAATTGTGAAGAAATACAAGCTGAACTGAAACGAAGCTGAAAATCAGACTTCTCATCAGTAAACAAACAACTGTTTCTTAATCTGATGTTCATTTGACGCAGACTGAACACCTTTGATGATCTTCTCATACCCTTTCACCACTACAGCATCCTCTCTCATTCTTTCCTTCTTTCTCTCTCAACGAGGACAACGCTCATACCATCAATCGTTCTGTCCTCTTAATGGTGAGCTCTGCCTGTGCCACAGTGAGGTTAATCACTCTCAGTGCTGGAGTGCTGGAGAGGGCAGTCCTGAGGGGCGACTCTACCAGCCACCCATCTCATCAATCACACGGCCTCGCTGCCAGCTTCTCAAGCAGACCTGCTGCAGTCATGTGCAGCTCTGCTTCTTCATGTTGAGCCTGCCTGCTCAGGTGAGGCTCTGACCCCAGCGATAGACAGAGGAGAGAGTTCATCTCATAATTCTTCTACTATCAGCACTTTTGGCCCAAGTCTGGACTTGGAAATTAAGTCTCTTAAAACACACTTTTTATACTTTCACTTGTTACATTTATCAAATAATTGTCAAATACATGTATCACAGCAGAGGTTCTATCATTTTCATTTCAAGTTGTGTGCCCTAAATGCACAACATTTAAGTAAAAGTTTTGCATAATTTGACAAAATTGCAGCTTAACTGGAAATGGCAATAAATAAATATTCAACAAGACATTCAGTGAGTCTTCAGAAAGGCTGTCTCCTTGGTAATCAAATACACAAATTCTTCCAAAAAACTTTATTAAGGCCAAAATCGCTCTGTTTATTGGAAATGATGCCACAGCTGTGGGACAGTCATATATAAATCCCTTTCACAAAATAAATATCAAAATGGTTTATTTCAGAATTGAATTTGTTTAGATATTATTTTAAATGTAATATTTTTGTTGTGGATTTTCATATTTCTGGGACATGGGTAAAATAAAAATTATTACATAAGACATTTGAAAAATAACAAAAATAAATGAAGGCATGGTAAAACATTTTAATTGTGATTTTCATATGACAAAAAAACAAAAAGTTGTAATAAAATCAACCCCTCAGACATTAAAGTGGCTGAAGTTAACAAAACAATCAGAGCCTATGCACACTAACAATATTTTAGTATTATTAAGATAATACATTTTTATTTATGTATTTTTTTTATATATTTTTAATCAGTTTTTATTTTTATATTTGACATTTTATTTTCATTTTAAAGTTTTAGTAATTTTTTTAAATTACGTTATTTTAGTACATAAAAAGTACATGAAATCAAACTTTATTAAAATTAGAAATGTTGTATATATATATATATATATATATATATATATATTCCATTACTTTACCTGTATATGCTATTTTATTTTTATTTAACAGTTATTTCTTTCAGGTCATGAAAAAAGCTTTATTTAGCACTAATAACCATGTCTCTAGCAGAAAGCAAATTGATGTGCAGGTCTGCTAACTAATGCAAACACACATACATTAGGATGCGTCTCTGCCGACCTGAAATAAATCATTGCTTAGATGGTCACCTGCTTGTTTGGCTGTGCTGAGACGGATCACACTTGTTTGGCTGTGCTGTGTGTCTCTCTGTTGGTGTGTGTGTGTGTGTGTGTGTGTGTGCGTGTGTGCTGGAGCATGCCAGAAACAGGACCTCCAGTAATTAACCCACCTGCTGCTAACTTAGCACACTTGCAGAGTGGAGAGGCTGTATAAATACTCTGTTAGTTAGGTCATTATCATCTCCCGGCTTTACCTTTCCAACACGTGAACAAAAAAATAAATAAATGTGAAAATCTCATTTAAAAGTGTGGCTACATTAATCACAGCCCCATATCAAAGTGTGATAATCACCTGAATTCTCTATTAAAGTAAAACTGCCAAACCCAGGGGAAATCTCACATCTCTCTTTAATTGTTTTGAGTCTGTTAAAGGCTTTTTAATCTAAGATTAATTTATGCAATTTTAAATAACTCTACATATGATTAATAAGCTTGAAAATTAAAAGGAGTCCAAAGCAATTATAACAAGTGGTTGGTCATCACCTCATTAGAATGTGTTGGCGAACAGCGACAGCTCTGCGTAATGCGTGTCATGTGTGTGTGTGTGTGTGTGTGTGTGTGTGTGTGTGTGTGTGTGTGTGTGTGTGTGCATGCACAAGGCCGATATTGAAGCCGAGAGAAAACACGAGAGAGAGAAACAGACTAGGAAGGTGAAGAAGTCAGAGTAATAACTAGGTCTTTTCAGATTTGCATACTAACGACCTGCTCCCACTGGATACAGGACAATGTATATGAGCTCTTGGACAATGTTAAGATTTCATAAATGCTGATCTTTTAATTCAGCAGTCACCATGGGACAGACCAGCTATCTGGATTAAAAAGCTGCAGGGTAAGCCTACTTCAATTATAGTTAAGCTAACACTATGTCTGTGAGTGAGACGGGATGGTTGGCTGCCACCTATCAAACACAACACAAACATCTCAATAACAGCCAGTCATTTCTCAGATAGAGCTCCAAAACAGGTCTGTGTTTCAAACTCAATGTTTTCAGAAAACTTCTGAAAAAAAGACCGTTATGACCTAGGTCTTTTTAGTAAAACATACAGCTTATAACTCTATGATTTAAATCAGCATTGTAAAAGTAGTTAAAAACTACTTTTGAACTACCGTTTAAAAGATTGGGGTGAGTTAAAAAAAAAAAAAACACTTTTATTTAGCAAGGATGCATTAAATTGATCAAAGGTGACAGTAAAGACATTTATAATAAATACAAAAATATATATTTTAATTAAACGCTGTTCTTTTGAACTTTCTATTCATAAAAGAATTCTGAAAAAAAATATCACGGTTTTAACACAAACACGAGGCAGCACAACTGTTTTTAAGCATTGATAATTGAGAAATCATGAGATTTCTGAAGGCCGGAGTAATGGCTCCTGAAAATTCAAATTTGCCATCACAGACATGAATGACATTTTGAAATATATTAAAATTGAAAACAGTTATTAAAATGTAATATCACAATATCTCTGTTTTACTGTATGTTTGATCAAATACATGCAGCCTTGGTGAGCATAAGAGCTTGCTTTCAAAAACATTAAAACTAACACAAACCTAACACAAACATTTGAATGATAGTGTAAATCTACTGATTTTGTCAGCAGATTCCTTCCATTAATCATTAATGTAACTGGATTACACGCAAGAGAAACTGTTAAATTCTTTAAAATTCCCATTTCTAATAATTCTTTATAAAGACAACCGCATATAAAGTGACTTTTATCAAACTCTGATAACTGCCCAAGCTAAATTAAAATCCAAACTGCAGCTGATTGATTTATTCTAACGATCTGATCTCTAACATTTGATCAAGTCTTTGTGGCAAAGAGATTCCGGCAGCTTTGAAGACCCCCATCCTCAGGGGTGTGGGCGAGAGAGAGAGATGGCAGACAGACACAGTGTCAGAGAGCTAAAAGGTAGGATTACCCTCGGGGGAGTTCAAGAAGCTCCTCAGCGTGCTAATGTGTAAACAAGTCATCAGAGCGGTGTCAGAGGGCTTTCAAAGCCTGTTCTCATCCGAATCCCCACGGCACGGGCCGCTGGCATTCAGCGAGACTGTGTGTCTTTTTAAGGGCCGCTCCCATGGGTCTTAAAACACATGAACACAAGCAATCGCTCCTTAGCTCATCAGCCCACACAATCAGGAAACGTGGGGGTGGCTAAAGGAGCGTTGTGACACATTCGGTGAGTTACTGGGACTCTTTCAGCTTTTTGTCCCTGGCTGAGGCTCATATCTGCTGCAGCTGAGCCCCCTGGACAGCCCGCAGGGAAAGGGGGGATGGCAGAGGCCAGGAGGGGACAAAAGGTGCTAAAAGGTTGAGTGACAATGAGAGAGAAAGATGTCAATCACTGCACTGTGTCTAACTAAAACTAACATATCCTGTTTTTTTCTGATCTTAAGACCCTAAAAATATAAAAAAAAATATTTTTTTTTAATATTATGTCTCTTATGCCTCCAAGGATGCATTTGATTAATCAATAATAGAGTAAAAACAGTTAAATATATGAAATATTCTTACAATTTAAAAGAACTGTTTTCTATTTAAATATATTTTAAAATGTAATTTATTCCTGTCATACCAAAGCTGAATTATCAGCATCCATTACTCCAGTCTTCAGTGTCACATGACCGTCAGAAATCATATTAATATGCTGATTTGGTGCTCAAGAAACATTATTATTATAATCAATATTAAAATGTTGGATATTTTTTAATATTTGTTTTTTCAAAATAACTGTCTCAATAAAAATCTTTTGTAAAATTATAAATGTCATTTAATCTGCTTAATGCATCCCTGCTAAATAAATAAGCACTGATTTAAAGAAAAAACATCTGAAAATGAAAACATCAAAAATTTGCAATGTATTAGAACAGTCAAAAAAGGCAAACACTGATATGTTTTTTAAAAACAGTGCAAGTATCCAGACATCTGATATTAGAGGAAGAAGAAAATGTTTCATTTGTTCTCAGAGCGATGAGTTAAATGCTAAGCATCATTGAAAGTGGAGACTGTCTGTCTATCACCCTCCTGATAGAGTTTAAGTCGACAGTGAGTGAGCACACACTGAAGCACAGGTATCACACTCATACTCTCTGCATTAGCAGTCAGATCTCTGTGGACTGCGCTGTCCGTGGTGCTGAGAAAATCCAGCTGCTGTGCTGACAGCTTTTAAAGGCTCTGAGTGCTAACTTCTGTGACAGTGTGAACCGACACGCAACCTAGTCAGCTCAGCCACTGGAGGAATTTGAGTTGTTCCAAATTGCACAGAAATAGAATTAAAGGGGTCATATGATGCCATTTCAAGGTTTCCTTTCTCTTTGGGGTGTTACAAGCTGTTTGTGCATAGATAAGATCCCTGAAGTTTCAAAGACTAAAGTCTCAAAACCAAAGAGATATTCTTTATCAAAGTTAAGACTCTGCCACGCCCCCCTAAAACGGCTCATTCAAACACGCCCCCACATGTCTATGTCACGATGTGGAAATATTTGCGTAAGGCGTGGTTTCAGTAACTGCAGTAGTGTTGATGCAGCCGTGTCAGGGAGACTCTGTGTGTTTCTAGGCGAAAGCAAAAGCACTTTATATGGTCTTCCGAAAGTAGATGCATTTAGAATCATTAAGATTACTTACAACAGAACAGCACAACCCAGATGTTATCACAACGCATTTTATGGACGACCGTTTCGTGAACCTAGAAGAGGAGATAATTCTGACTTCGCAGTTTATATGCATGCAAGGTCAAAAAACACTTTAGTTTTCTCAAAAAATAGATTTAATTTGACCTCATTTCTAAATGATTCGTAAACGACTCGTGCAAAGCAGTTCAAAGAATCAGTCTCTCTAAACCCCTCCTTTCCGTGAGCCCTCGCTGCTGTGATTGGTCAGATGGCGCAGTCCTTTGTGATTGGTCTACCACACACAGCGCGTGTCGGAAGCGAAACGCCCATTGCCATAACGGAATGACAGCCCTGAAGACTTGTCAATACATAGAAAAGATGGTATTGATTGTACCTTACCAATTCGAGCCGGAGTCTGATGATGAAACGACGGTTGAAGTGGCTGATCAACAAGAGACTGATTCGCAAGCACGACTGGAGCAGGACGTTTCTCAGTGGTAAGTGTCAAGTGTTAACAAGTTTGTGGTAATTATAAGATGTGATAGCAAGTTGTACGCGATGTAGAACGTGGGCAGACATTATGCAAATGTGTTACTTCGTGACGTACAGCCGTAACAGAATAAGATTCGAATTCCTGACGACTCGTTTAGGTGATTGCGAGCCGACTTTTTTTTGATAGACAATAACTTTATATATCGTGCACTTTCGGCTTCACAACTTTGCAGATAGTTTATGTTCACATACAGCTACATGACACACTGCATGAAAGGTAATATTCGAAAAGGCATAATAGGGGCACTTTAAGTATTTGCTATTGACTGTTCAAATGCGGAGTTTTGCACATCGTGTGTGTGTGTGAGTGAGAGAGAGACAGGGTCACATCACAGCACATCAGCTATCTTAATCATGGCTTGTGTGTTTGTGTGTGTGTGTGTGTGTGAGAGAGAGAGAGAGAGAGAGAGAGACAGGGTCACATCACAGCACATCAGCTATCTTAATCATGGCTTGTGTGTGTGAGAGAGAGAGAGAGAGACAGGGTCACATCACAGCACATCAGCTATCTTAATCACGGCTTGTGTGTGTGTATGTGTGTGTGTGTGTGTGTGTGTGTGTATGTGTGTGTGTGTGTGTGTGTGTGAGAGAGAGAGAAAGGGTCACATCACAGCGGAGTGTACAGCCCGTCAAAAATAGTCTTAATCACGGCTTGTTTGCAAACACATACGAGCTTCATCACTGTGTCTGTCACGTGACTCTGTTCCTCTTTCGGGCTTGAACTGATGGTAAAACTAAGGACATTATTAACTGTCTTTACTTTAATTTTGAAAGCTGAAGCTCGCGATTATGGAAAGGGGTGTTACATTTCCGACGCGGCTTGTGGTGTTCGGCCAATCACAATGCACTGTGCCAGTTGGCCAATCAGAGCAGACTGTGCTTGTTGGAAGGAGGGACTTTGTAGAAAACGAAGCGTTTGAGAGAGGCGGGGCATAGAGGACCTACAATAATGTACAGTATTTGAAAAATAATGTGTTTTTTGAACATTAAAGCCAACATATTCTGTTACACCAAATACACAAAATAATGATCTTTAAAAAGCATCATATGACCCCTTTAACACCGCATCTAGGCCGGACATGAGTGGTGCGGCGCGATATGACAAAATACAGTAGAACCCATTATAATCAGTGATGCTGTCTATAGTGGATGTGACACGACACAACCCTGACAGTAATCTGATGCTTTGTTCTCTTTATGACATTTACTGACTATTTACTGACTCAAAGTTCAAATGATCTGCAACAGTCGCTTTGTCGCACCCAGTGTAGACAGTTTTTGAGTTAAAAAGCATTAGAGCCTGTGGACTGATTTCCCAGACACAGATGTAGTCTGGGCTGAGACTCAGAATTACAATGGATAATATGTCATTTAAGCCTGAGCCTTAGAATTGAGACAAAAATATTCACAATTTTCCCTTTTGGATGAGAACACAATGAGTCAATAATAATAATAAATAAATCAATTATGTTGTACATACACTGGGGAAAAGGTTGTAAAAAATACAAAATTAAATAATTTTTTTTTTGCAAAATAATTATATTCTTCCTAATTCAAAATTTTACATTTAATTAAATGTGTTACTTGCCATTTCTTTGTAATTAATGAGTAAAAATCTCTTCTACACCATTTTTTTCAGTGTATGACAATAGAAAAACATTAAACACACATCAAAATTAATTAACCATTAATTATGAATTGTTATAAACTATAGAATTTGCTGATTATGAAAACCAAAAATATATTAAAAATAAATATAAATATCACTATAAATAAAGAAAGAAAACATGCACACTTTTATATTAGATTTTGAGTTCTAAATTCAGAGCTACGAAATGCATCTGAAATGAATCTGATCCCACTGACCAGACATTTTTAACATTAAAAGCTTGTTTCAGCCTTTAATTAACCTCTGGCTGACAATCTAAAAAAAAAAGTTGTATTGTATTGTATTTTCCCTTCATTGTATTGTCCCTTTTATATCCCCTAATGGGAGAACCCTCAAGAAGTGCTTAGACTACCAAAAGCATATTATAATGTTAACGCATCTTTTAAAGATGTTAAAATGTAAACATTTAGAGGTGTTTAATATCACAATGCTCAAGCAGCTTTTTATCCGATAGCAACTAATAGTCATGTGCCACATAGCACAAACACACATAGCATCCTGATGCTTTTTTGTCCTTCCACGGCTGAATCCACGACAGAGGACTCAAAGGTTACACAACACTTAAAAAATTAAAATCAATAGCCTGATGGTCATAGACGTTGCATGGTGCAGATTAGTGAAGTATGTAACACAGGACAGATGAAGTTTTCAAACAAAAGCCAGAAGAAACAAAAAGGTCAAGGTTTTATCGAAAGCCTTACACGGAGTCCCAACAAAAGCCTTCCTACCATCGAATACACCCATTCACTTACTCCATCCATGAAATAATTGGCATTTCAGGTTCTAATCCTCTTGAAGGCTGATTTGGACTTAGGGGGAAAATGTGAAAGAGCGTAAAAGAGACTCACCATAAGATTGTTTGGAGCTGGTCTTTCTTTGGGTTGCTTCCTCATACTGTAAGAACAAAAGCAGAAGAGGTCATTATATGTGATTCTGCATGTAGTAATTAATCGTCCTCTTAATTCAAAAGGATGATGAATGCAAAAGAAGCATGTCAGAACTCCTTGAGATATGATTGAGGAGGCCAAACCTTGACTTACCTGCTTTGCTCATCAAACGAGGATTTAAAGAATTTCTCTTGACACATTTGATGACTTTTTTTTTAACCCAATATTAAATAGCAAGGGTTTATGAGTTTAACTTTCAATGATACTTGCTATGTATGTGATATGGTGCTAGTCAAATGATTTACAATAATAGTATGTTTTTCATCAAATATTGGCCAATTTATCGGCCAATGAAAGTATGAATTTCACAATAACACTGGACAGCAATGATTTAAGGTCTTTGCACACTGAGTCCGAAATTTTCGCATGCGTTTTTCCATCTTTTCGTATTCGTCATCTTTTCCTATCAAAATGCATGCTACGGATGCGAAAACGCAGAAAATCGAACCTGATCCGAATTTTTTTATGACGGACAAAAGCTTCGGAGGCAGTGTGTAAACGTGATTGACACAACGTGAAGTCGTATTTATTTTTTAACGTGCGAAAATTTCGGAAATTTGTGCAATGACCTTTAATCTTTATATAGACTTTTAAAGGAATTATATAAAATATATTTTGTCAATTTATTCCCACCCCCTCCCCCTCGATACTTCTAACATTAGACAGGGTTTTTGTGCACAAAAGTATTTCGATTTCCTGACTTTTTATTCAACTTCTTTCTAACCTTTTAAATGGATCAGAACTAAATGGGCCATTTTTTGCTGCTGTGCTTTTAAGGCTTCTCGTATAGACAGTGTCTATGCGTGTACAATGAGTGTTCAATATATTCTGCACTGCACATCCCCTTCAATACCATCCTCTTAAGACAAGTTCACAAACCAATCCATGTTGAAATGTGCCACTGAAACTGTTAAGGTCAGATTGAAGTGATCAGGGACCTTGTGAAAAATAAACTTTAGTCACTCTGTTTGAAAGCATATCAAAGGACTTTATAGCAGCAGGTGCTGCACACAGTCAGCCAGAAACAGCACAAGATTTGACAAATTCGGGGTTCCTAGTCTTTAATGAACACCAGATTCAAGGACTTTTTCAAGTACCTCCGCAAACACCAACTTTAATCCTGTTTCAGTATACATGGTGTACCTGAAGGCCTTTATAATAACACATCAAGTATAATATTTGCACATGCAAGCTCAATATAGCAATCTTACTGCTTACAATTTGTCAAGTTTTCTGGGGTTGTTGTGCAATAGCCTACAACAATGAATCTGACATTTGTGCCGCCCCTCTGCCCTCGCACAGTTGTTTCTATCAAATATAAAGTCACGTCTTCTGTAATATTGGTATAATATTGATATGTCTGTGAAGAACACTGGCTTTTATGAGTTCATTTATCATGAATCGCAAACTCTTCATTAGATGAATATACATATACATTAGTCTGGAACAGATTTTAAAACCAGGAATCATACACTTGCTGACTTTTTAAAATAGTTAGAAGAAAAACTGGGCATCAAACACTAAACGACTCAGGATCACACTACACCGCCAGGCTTTCAAGTTGTTCAGAACACAGCAAATTCAAACTCATGCCTTGTTGCTAAAAGATGTGTGACAACTGAAAACAAGGTGTTCTAAAATCAGCTCACAATATCAAACATGTTTGATTTCATCAGACCGGATGGACAAAGTCTGAAGCTAAAATAATAGTCTGTGACCATCATACTAGACGTAGAAGTCAGCAAATGTTATGTAGTGTATTCCAGCCTTCAGTTGAAGTACTAAAATAACTAAAACTAATAAATAAAAATAAAAGAATATACATACTAAAATGACAACAAAATAACTAAAAGTGAAAAAATATATATATACCCAATTCAAAATCTTACCAAAAACCATAATAGTATATTAATGATGCTAAAATAAAACTGGTCTGTATTACATACAGTACTCAGGCCACAGACTGCTGATTAATATGACAAGCACTCCAGAATTGCAGATGTCATGCCAATGTGGTTGTCAAGAACACCAAATATACTTCAAAATTCAGTTAGAATGTCATCTAAGGCTACATTTATAACTTTTGCTACGGTTACGCCTGTCGTTTACGCTACTTCTGCGTTTTCGACTCTCAAAAACGGAGACTTTCGAAAATTTCAGTGTAAACGGACCAAAACTGAGAATTTTGAAAACGATGGCGTGTCTGCCCACATTCGCTCTGAGTATCCTTGACGACCGTGTAAACAATAACAACATGCTCATCATTGCACCTGCATGAATGGTCATGTGACATGCATTTTCGGTTGTGTAGTGTGGACGGAGATCGTTTCTGAAACGCAGTGAAAACGGCAGTGTAGACGAGTATCATTTTTATTTTAAAATGCCGTTTTAAAATGAAAACTCACTAGTTGTAAACAGGGCCTAAGTTTGTGGGTTTTCCAGTTGAGAGAGCATTCAATTACTTTCAAGGACTTTCCAGTTCTTGAATCTGTGTCCGAAAATACTTTCAAGAGCATGTAAACCCTACAAATTGTCCCTCGTTTTGCTCGTATAATTCATTTTTCGGGGCTATCTCTATATTACTTCACTGTGACTATGCAGGTCACATGTCTGATCACTAATGAATAAGCATAATTAACATGCAAGTCACATCACATGTTCCTGCAGTTAGGTTTCTGATATAAGAAATCCTAGAATAAGAGAACAAGCCGATTTGTAGTTTAGTGTCAATACACAATCTTTTAAACTGAAGAGGAAGTTTAGAATTCTAACAGAGTTTACAGTATGTTTTCTTAGTATTATGAACTCAATAAACAATCATAAATCCCATATTTCTTAATAGATGCAGATTATGCATCCAGTATATCTTCTATCTACACAATCTTTATCTTCACATCCTCTTTATCATTGCACTGTTGAGGTTAATATAACTGCATCTCAAAGTGATAAAGGGAGAGGTAAGTAATTATCAATTCTCCTTGGCACAGATCACACCTAAGTGCAAGTAAATTAGTCAAGCTGACCCAGATAAGAAATGGGAGGGATTATAGGGACAGAGCGGCCTACAGAGGGGCCCATTTGGACCATGATGAATGACACACACACTCAGAGCAAGCTAATAATAGAAGGGGATGTTGGAAGAGCAGTGCCAGGCAGGGGTGGCACTAGCAAGCCAGGTGACCTGTTTGTGTAAATAAAGTGTGCTGCAGGTAAACATCAGCTGCTAAACAAATCCCAAAACATCTGGCTTCACCCACCATGCCCTCAGGCAAAAGAGGTTGGTGGGGAATTCTGGTTTCTTGGGGCATGACCCGTGGAAGGCAATTTTGAGTGCGGATGTGTTTGAGAAAGCAAGGTCAGCAAACCAGGGACAGATGTTGAGTAAATATTTACTGTTGTGTATAGCTAGTCTAACTACTGTACTGTCTGGTGTGTAGACCCAGGAAAGGGTTTTGTGTGTTAGACCACTACAAGTTACATGTTTTACACGTGACTTGTTGGAGTCGGCATGATTTTTGAAAGAAAGGCAAGGCTGCAATTATTTGATCAAAAATACAGTAAACCATAATACTGGGAAATATTTGTACTATTTAAATAATTTTTCTATTGAATATATTTCAATGATGGCAAAGCTGAATTTTCAGCAACCATTACTCTAGTCTTCAGTGTCACATGATTCTTCAGAAATCATTCTAATATTCTGATTTGCTCAAGAAACATTTCTTATCATCAGTGTTGAATCCAGTTGTGCTACTTAATATTTGTGTTGAAACCATTATATATATTTTTAAGATTCTTTATGAATAGAAAGTTCAGTATTTACATAAACACACACAAACATATTTATACATCCCTATGTTTCAAAGTGGGGGTTTGAACAATAAATCCTTATAATTTCTAGGCATAAATGCATAAAGTAACTTTCAATTATCACTTTATTACACAATTTTGGCAATATATATAAGACATAGTCAGACATTTAGTAGCTTCAGTATTTTTCAGTGTTCTAAATGTATTAATTTTTTTTTTTTTATAAAATGTTTTTTATCAATGGCTTATCAATGCCAATTCATTACAACATTACAAGGATTTTTTTATTTATGAGAGGTAGAAGAGAAGAAACAGGTGTTCAGTTGGTATTGGAAACACTCACCATTGTGTAATGAAGTGGACAAATTTCTCACTGAACTGACCAATTGGAAGCACCGGAGGATCCTAAAAAAATAAACATATATACACAGTCAAAATTATTATTTACAAAAATATCAACAAGATGTTTATACTTTGACAAAAAAATAAAAATAAATCGATGGCGTATAACTTGTAGATTTTGTGTGGCCTTGACTAGTTTGCAGAAGGGTTCCAGTCTATAATGAGGTATTCTATGTGCGGACATTCAAAAGCAGCCGTGTATATTAAATTTTGGAAGCACCTGAACCCCTCTTTTGTTGGACAGTGGACGATTGCTGATGCACAGAACATGGGACAAACACTCACAAACAGACACAAAGCGTACACACTCAGAGCAAGACAGCCATTCATGGGCTCATAAGGCAGAAGGCATACAGTTGACAAGAACATTTAGTTGTGACCTCAACCTTTAAATAATGTTAACAGGGTAAGGACATTAAATCAGATACT
Source organism: Schizothorax lantsangensis (assembly GCA_027422415.1). Taxonomy (NCBI): domain Eukaryota; kingdom Metazoa; phylum Chordata; class Actinopteri; order Cypriniformes; family Cyprinidae; genus Schizothorax; species Schizothorax lantsangensis. The sequence continues at coordinate 20,846,164 of CM049839.1, forward strand.
TCTGAAGGACAGACACATTGAAACCAAATGGAACAAGTGAAATAAAGTCAAATTCCAGATCTATTTCTAATTGTGTAATTGTTGCTTTCATGCATGTATTCAGACACCTCTGAGTTCAAACTGAGATATATTCAGTGTAGCATAACTTTCTGGAAATTGAAGCCCCTATTTTATATAAGACTAGAGAAGAAAGAAAAAAATGTGGCCTGTTTCAGAGAAAAGATTATTTGTATTCCAACCATAACCATAATTTGTATTAATATGACCTCAGGGGAAAGAATTGATGACATCAATATGTTACACAGACACAAAAGCCTTGATGGTAAAGACAGAATTGTGATTCAAGGTGTTTGGGAAGGACTGATGTATTGGAAGGGAAAGTGAATAGATTTTCTTTTAGGAAATGTCTGTTTGTGAGGGACAAAGAGAAGAAAAAACTGCTTTAACAGCCAGCAGGAATTAAATTAAACATTGCACAATACAAGCAATCTTGTTGCAGTTTGAAAACACACACATACACATGGATAGCAGGATGATAGAAAGGAATGATCTGATCCGAGGTTATGAGGGGACTAAAAAGATTGCACATGCGACAAAAACAAAAACTTAGTTGTTATTGGAGACAGTCTAGAAATGTGTGTGCATTAGAAGTGATGCATGTCTGAATAACTCTTATAGTTAGTGGTTTGAATCACATTCACATTCGGGAGTTCATAACTGAACAAGTAATTTATCAGTTACATTTTTCAAAAAGAAATGATTCAAAATGAATTTTTTTTAGTGGGATGTATATTTTGAGACTTACATTTTTAGCTTATTCGTGTACAAATATAAATGTAATTTCAACATTTGGTATTCTAAAAAAATATATAATCAAATATTTTACCAAAAAATATCATAGGTTATTTTTTAACATACGAGGTTGAACTGTCAAGTTGAATCAACTGTAATGGAACATTTTCAAGCCCCCTTCTTTAAACTACAATCAACATTTATTTTCCCCAAACAGACAGAAATATTCCTTCAAAACAGAACGATACTTAAATGGCACAAAACTGGAACTAATTTATACTAAATTCAACTAGAAAAACATATATTATTTAACTGTTTATATAATCAATGTGTGGTCTATATAATGCACTAAAAGCATCCCTTCATAGCTGTCAGTGTCTGAGAACATCTGTAATTTGTCAACTAAAAAGGCACAACCTAAATGTTTCTTTTTATAAGCCAATATAGTGGCTTATAAAAAGTCTCCCTAGTCATTTTTTTTTTTTGGTATGAAGCCCTGATTTTCTGTGATCTAGAGAGTTTGAAACACACCTATTCAAATGAACATAGCCAGAGGTGCACTAGTGCAGCTATACATCATTTCACAGCCTGGAAGCCACAGTACACATACATGTCCCAAGTCTGGACCAAAAACACAAATTCAGAGCAACACTCATAACCCACATGTAAATACAGCGAGATGCACACAGCCTTACACACGTACACAAACAGATGCATGTACACTTGAGGACACACAAACACCTTCATTTGGGGGTCTTTGATGTGGCGGCTGCATGATGAGGATGATGATGAAAGCACTGTTATATTATGCAGCTTGCTGCCATTATCCAACACTACAAACAGAGCCAGACCATGGCCCGTCTTCCTCCACAATACCAGCAGTAAATATACATGTAATTGCCCAGCAGCAATTATCAGGCAAAATTAGATCAGTAATTACAGAGGTGAATTTAAGCCCGAGTCTTATTAGAAGCATCAGGGTTGTTTCAATACATGAACGGAGAGGGACAATTAAAGACGGCCGCCGTGCAGATGGACAAGTGTGCCATTCTGAAAAAAGAGCATCTCCTATAAAGAAGTGCACTAGCAACAACTATTAGACACCAAGTAGAGCTGGACCTGATTGAGGGATTTGGAGAGAAATAAAAGAGTAAACAAGAGGACAAAAAAAACGTTCGTGCTTCACCTCATTTAGCTGTTTATTCACCCTTCCCATGAGACCTGTGAGGCCTTGCGGCTGATTATTTATACCGGGGTCACCATGGAAACCAGCCATCTATATTCACACACAATGCCCTTCAAAAAAGACTGTCCTAGACTGTCATTACCGACATCCTCTCAAAGTCCAAGTGGTCAGATTATTAAATCAACGACCTGTGAACCTCCTGAATTTCTCCCATATACTTCATGACACTTAGTTTTTTAGTGGCTTTTCATAATTTCCAATGGTAAGCTCATGTTCGTCATTACCGATGGTAAGCTCACCATGGCCTACAGGTTTAAACTAAGTGCTAAGGAGAATTTGGGGATTGTTTGAGTGTCGAGTGATGTAAAAGATGAACTCTCGAACCTTATAGGGGCCATTCACACAGACCGCGTTTTTGCTTTTAAAAATGTGAGATGCAGGTATAGTGGAATGGGGAAAACATGCAAAGTCTTCAGACGAGTTTTATAAAAGTTGAACTAGGGTTGTACCGATAGACGATAGTATTGTTTATCGACAATAGCCAGAGATATAGCCTGTGGCTGATGCCTTTGAAGATATAAACACTATTATTATTATTATTATTATTAGGCTAGTATTATCTAATTAATATTAGCGCTTATTTGTTCCATCATATTTCTTTTTACGCGTTTTTACAGTGTTGCGTGTTATAACCAATCACACTTGATTCTGTTGAGCTTATGAATGCAACGTCCAATCAGAGGCATTCAGATGAGTAATCACTGAAACACCTGAGTTTTTTTGTTGAGTGTGCACGCGCGTTGACTGAATTCAGCTGTTTTGTGAATTCTCTCATCATAAACAACAAGAGATAGCTTTACTGATTATAATGGGAGTGTTTTTTAAAGTGCATTAATTCACGCTAGACTGAAGTCAGTGATGATGTTCTTTGATAATTAAATGTTCCTTGCTTGTTTTCTGTAGCTGCTGTTTGAATAACTGAGGAAATGTGAGCAGTATAATTAGTAACTTACAATGTTTTTATTAAATTGTGATGATGTTAAATACAAATTCAGTCACATAAAAATATTTTACGACATGACATCCATACTTGACTAAGATAAAATGTGTAGATTACACTAACATTAGGCTGCTTTTAGCCATACCCTGGAGTTGGTTCATTCTCCAGCTATGAAACTAAGGAAGGAAATAATTAAATAAATTAGCATGATAATATCATGTATCGGCGATCTCACAGGTTGACGACAGGACGATATGACTATGGAGCATATCACCCAACACTAAGTTGAACCTCAATTTTTAAAAGCTGTGTCAGGCACAAGATGCTGCAATAGACGCGAGATGTGAATGCAACAGTCAAACATGTCCATCTAGCACGTTTACAGAAAAACACTGGGAGTAGTGCAGTAGAATGGAAAAAATGCATTCTTTGTGAACAGACTCTTAGATCTGCTAATTTAGAAAATGAATCATCTGAGGTTTGCTGAGGTGCAGTCACTTAGATGTTTTACTTTTCTTGACATTCTAATTTTGGTTTTACTAGAAAAACACTAAGGATGTCCTGGTGGCCCAGAGGTGAACGTGTAGAGCTGCTGTCGAGTGAGCAGACAACAAATAAAATCACAATAGAGCATAATGCAATGGGAAAAAATGTGGGGTTCTTGAGTTTTAAAAATTCAAAACTACTATCAAACTAGACAGCCAGACTATCATTACCAGCATCCCCTTGAAGTCAAAGTGGTCAGATTATTAGATCAACTACCTGTGACCTTCCTGAAATTCTCCCATATGATTCGTAACACTTTTTTCTTCCTTCTAGTGTCTTTTCAACATAACTGATAAACTCACATTTAATGGGTCTCAGATCGTACATTCACATCACAGAATAATCTTTCCCATTTTTTCTAATTGACTGGTCTTGATGTCCTTCTTGAGCAGATATCCTCTTTATTCTGCCTGTTTCTCATATTCTCTCCGGTATAGTTTCTAAATGTTCTCTTTTCTCCTTCTCTTTCAGTCTATCACATTGACTCTGCCTCTTTCTCGGTCTGTGCACTAGATTACTCTTTAAAGTAGGTCCTGGGGAGTACCCAAACTCCCGTCTCAAGCTCTCTCTCACCGTCTCTCTCCGAAGGTTGTAAATCAGTGGCAGTGAGTAATAAGGCCTTGGTCAGCTGAATGCAGTCGGCAGCGGCGTGGTGGCGCACTCTTTGGCCTGAGGGAGACGGAGCGAAGGGCACGGCAGAAAATAGTTTGAGTGATGCCTCTGCCGGATGAGTAATGAACAGTTCAAGCGGGTCAACTCATTACACGAGCGGCCGTTTAATTATTAATTACGTGCAGCAATCTATAGCAGAAAGGACACGTTGGGTATGTTTAATGTGTGTTTATGCTTCCCTCTCCTTCATCTCTCTGTGGCGTTCTGTTATTAGCATGTGTCAGTGAGTAGCTCAAGCAGAGAAGAGAAGGGAGAGGCTCCCCACACACACACAATTAACACAATTACTTATTAATTACTCACACAGCAGTGGAAAGCGCATGTAAATGTCGGAGTTACCGTGGCCTACGGGCTTTAACTAAATGCTGAGGAGACTGATGCAAATTTGGGGATTGTTTGAGTGTTGAGTGTGGTACAAGATGACCTCTCGTAACTCTTCAGATTTGCTAATTTAAGGAACAAATCTGCTGAGGTTTGCTAAGGTGCAGCCATTCAGATCCAATAGTTTTAGCAGATGTTTGGGTAACCATGTCATTTTACTATTTAACTAGAAAAAAAAAACTATATGGATGGCCCTGTGGTCCAGGGGTGAATGTGTACAGCTTCTCTACATAACACAATAAAATAGGAAAGAATGTGAGATTCTTGAGATACATTTTAATAATAATTCCAACTATTTGGAACCTGACACAACGTCTTAAAAAAATGCATTGTGTGTTGTGTGTGTGTAAAAAATGTCATGGTAAAACTGAAATAGTAAATCGTCATAGTCCAATCTACATGATCCTTCAAAAATGACTCTAATATGCTAATTTGCTGGTGTTCTTATACCATTTTCAACATTGAAAATCATAAGAAATATTTGGCAAAATGATTTCTGATGGCACTGGTATTTGGCACTGAAGACTGGAGTAATGGCTGCTGAAAATTCAGTTTTGCCATCACATGAATAAATTACATTTCAAAATATATCAACAAAGAAAACAGTAATTTTACAATGTAATAAATATAATTCATAATATTACTGTTTTTACTGTATTTTATCAAATAAATGCAGCTTTGGTGGGCATATACGTTCATACATACACTGCAAACAACTGCCACAGGGCCAGTAAAATCTAAAAAAATCACTAGGCTGACTGGGTGAAATACTGCATACGACTCTATAGACACACCAGAGTTAAACCAGAAAGATGTGTATATCAGAGAAGTGAGTTTAACACAACAGCTGTATCTATTTCAAGGAATATCTGTGTTTAACTGACCCTGACCCAACTCCTCAGAGCGATAAGGGTGAGAAAATGTGTCAGGCTTTAGCTGGGTGTATTTTAGCGCCTAACGGATGTCAAGGTTAATGCAACAACTCTGTGGTCCACAACCCTCAGTTGTCCAGAGCCCTGTCATGCTACATTAAACCAGCAAAATGAGTGTGTGTGCTTGTTTACACATGCACAAGAGAGAGATAGAATGAGAGAGAAAGAAATACAGAGAATTAAAATACAATGTATGGAGTTATTTAAAAACCATTGAGCTTTAAATTAGTTTGTGCATATAAGAAAATATACTAAATTTTGTCATTTGTTAAACTGTTTTACTGTTCGTCTGAACCAACTACAATTTGCTGCCCAACCCTCCTCAATGTATTTTCAAGTTTAGCTGAATTTCCAAATCCAGAGTTAAGGCAATCGTTCCGTTCAAGGCCTTGACATCAGCACGGCCGAGCTCTCGACAGCTCCAGCTCTTCAGAGCTCAAACCCTGAGCAGAGCTGATAATGCACCTCGCTTCATTAGGAAACAAAATATCAGCTTTCCACCCCATTAGGGATGGTTTCGTACATGGGACACAGACTCACCTCATCAACAATGCACTGCAATAACTGAAAAGGCTGTGATAGAGGGGGGTAGAAGAAAAAGAGATTAGACCCCATACAACGTCCTTACAGTGCAAATGAAATAAAATCATTAATGCAATAAAACAGGTACCAATACAGCTTAATCAAATGCACTCTGACTCGGGAAAAGCCATTTGATCTGTAATGTTTTCTTATTTCTAATGGCACCTAATCTGAATACAGGCTGTTAAGACAGAGCGTATTATTGTCTGGTATTAACTTCAGAGGGAGGCAACCATGCGAGGTGAGGAGAAAACTGCAAGGGGTTGTGAGAGGAGCCGCCTACATCTCTGAAAATACATGAAAAACACTTACCATTAAAGAGCCCTGGTTCTTTTGAATCTGCAAGGAGAAAAAAAGGGATTTAGGTGAGAATGAGTAAGCGAGAACAAAAACATGCAATTAGCATGTTACAATCACAAGCGTTGCACCAAGACATGTTTATGATCACTGGGGGAAGAACCCTGATGGCAAGATATGGGCATGATGTGTTAACATCGTTTACATAATGAAAACACAGCTGCTAATAGTCTGATCCTCAATTAGGATAAGCTTCACCAAGCATTTTTTCCATTAATTTTATATCTCCTGCATTTTATTCACCTCCAGGTTTATATGTTTGACTCTAAAAGTATAATCATGATAAACTTATCAAAACGCAGCCTGGAGATAAAAATAGGGGGTTATTTTTTTCACAGTAATATAACTTTTTTCAGAGGAATAGTTTTACATTCATAATCATGTGATAACAATAAAATACATAAGGTTTTTACATAGCATTTCGGTTGGAAAGGGGCGTCCCAGTTAAAGGTAAAAAAAATAAAAATTCAGTACTTTTCTGCTTTGTAGTTCCCTCTTGCTGGATGTGAAGCAATCATCTGACAGAGGGTTTAGATAGACTGAGAACTTTTTCACATATTTTGTTGTTTGAATTAAAATGTTACTTTCAGGGCAACACTCTGCTTATGCAATCTGGCTTAAACCTCCTGCCTGGACCTTATAGTTTCAACTAACAGCTAACGGTGTGAGACTGCTCTGATGACATATTACGCTAGTCATTGATTCTCTTTCTCAATTAAACATGGCCCAGCTCTCTTTAAATACCTGGAGACGCTGGACCTATAATGTAGGAACTAAATAATACACAGCACTGGCTTAATTTGCAAAGCACGGCAATCACAGGACAATTAAAGGCATAAATATTTGCTGTATGCACAGTTTTCCAATTAAACCACTGGAGTTAGATGAAATACTTCAATGTGATCTCCACTGAACAATCAAGACCACTTTAAACACATCACCTCAGCTAGTGCTACCATTTAAGCAAGGTCCTATACGGAAACTAAATGCAAAACAATGCTGTTCTTGTACACTGAAAACTATTTTTTTTTAGCCCTTAAATAAATCCTTAAAGTACATTTTCAAAGATTTTAAAAAAACAAAGATTATTTGAAAAGGTTTTTACAAGAAAATACTATTTTAGTCTTTCTGCTGCAAAATCTCATGCTTATTATTTGTGAAATTTACAATTTCTAAATAAAAACTGAGTAACTCCTCCATCAGTTTGTTTTTTGTTTCTTTGTTTGTCACACTCCACCTGTCTGTGTTTGTGCTGTTTCAGACCAATGTATGCAAGCAGAGTTGAAGAAGAGTGATTTTACTGGGAAAAAGAGCAGCCAATGTTTTCTTTGACTCCAGGATCACTCAGAGGAGTTTCACCAGTGAGTGTGTGAGAAGAATTGAAAAACCTAGAGTGGAGCTGGAGCGAAATGATTACACAACGTTTTGTCCAAATTGTCAAAGTTACTCTATATTAATTTCTTGTTTACATAACTGTTGTATAAAAGTAATATCACACTCAAAACTGTGCTGTTATACAAAATACTGCCAAGGCTGTGATTACCTGTGGCCTCAATAGCAACAACACTCTTGCTAGGGTGATATTGCTTAAATATAGCATTAAAGCTCTGGGAGAGCAAAATCATACAGTATATTCAGATGAATACGAGGCTTAAAATGAGCTGAAACCAAAACAGCCGGAAAACAGAAAAGGCAACAACAAATCAATCAGGAGGAAAAGCGCTGGAGGCTGTATACACACGCCAGCCAGTCTGCAGTCTTCAAAGATTTTCCGAGCGAGCCATCGGGAGACGCCATTAACTCCTGACAAAGAATGCAAATTAATCCCAACATGGGGTGAGATGAAATTAAAGAGCCTTTTATAATCAATGACAAGATAACACATAGAAAACACACACACACCCATGCACTCACACACACAAAACGGCAGCATATTTGCAGCTCTGAGTGCGAATGGAGCGGGGGGGCAGGGCATCAGAAGTCGATGCAGAAATACATCGGGCATCTCTCAAGATCTTAGAGCACAATGGACAATGACTCTTTGAGCACGTGTGCGTGTGTGTGTGTGTGAAAGAGAAAACAGACAGATGCCTGGGCTGATGTGAGTGACAGGCCAGGCCCGAGGTAGCGTGTGTGCTGGCTGGGTGGTGTGTGCACGCGTGTGTGTGCGATGCCTGCAGGTGAAGAGTCTGCAGCACCATATGGAGCTGTGAAAATTAACATCAAGAGCAAAAACGCTCTAGCAGTGGGAGGTTTAGCTCTCCCTCTCTTTCTTACTGACTAACCCCCTCCCTCCTTCTCCTTCATGCCTTTCTCTCTCTCTCTCTATTCCATACGAATTCAGAAATGCAGGAACAGGGAAAGGGAGAGTAAGGAAGATTAAAGGAGGAAGTAATAAATTAATGGGGTGTGTATACATGAAATGCTTCAGTATAATGCCTCTGGCTCTACGGGCCAAGAACAAAAGTTTTGCCATTCATTGGTTTCAATTGCTATTGCTTTATCTGATAATGATATACTGCATGATGAGAAGAACCTGAATGGATTTCACACATTCCCATGTCATTGTCAAAGAGGATTTTTGTTTTTGTTTTGAAGGGTTAGATACAGGCCAACATAAAAAGTACAAATTTAGTTCTGCAGTCCTGTGAGGAAGAGAAATGCTGTACAATATTTAACATCAACAGATCCAATCACAGTTCCAGACACTGTGTGTATGAGGAAGTGTTTGTGTACATGTGAATACATTAGTTTATGCAATAATACTCTGTGGATTAACATGATAATGGCCCTGTTAATAGATAATGCTGGAGAGCAGAGGAAAACAATTTCAAATGAGACAAGCCTCCAGGCCACGGGATAATGCACACACACAAATGCACTCGTATGCAGAAACCACCCTGGCCTCTAGCCTTCTCATGTTCTAATGTCTAATGTTCATCTCACACAGTTTGTTCATCCTATATTTTGTCCGTCTCTTCTATGTTAGAAATATTTATGCTAAAAAATGGATCAGAATTTAGAATTGATTAATCAAAGCACTCCTCATAATATCCTTCCAATTTCACGCATTGCATGTCAATTTTAAAACTTCCGCCGTTATGCACAAAAGCTTTGTATCAAGTGATGTGTGAGCTAAAGTACAAACACACACCAGTGCCAAGCCCAGCCTCCGTGACCGTTCCATGCTCAAGGCTTTGGCTCTAGATGCAGCCTCAAAATGTTCCTTTTTGATTTCCTCTGCATGCCCTGAGTGGCTGCTTTGTTTTAATATGCTAATTAACCCAACAGGCATGCTGGGAGTAATTTATTGAGCATTAGTCAACATTTCCCTCATTAAACTCACTGCACTCTTACATGCAGAACTTTAAAAAGCAGAGAGTCTGATTAGAGAAAACTAGGGCACTGAATCAGATTTGGGTATACAGTATATTTCTACAGTATATACACAGGGCTGAAAATACACCACTGTCCAAACTGGCTTTTTCATGATAACAGAGGTCTAGGGGCTATGTAACTACCATATAAGTTTCAATGTAACTACCATATAAGTTTCAAAACAGTCAATCCACAGTAAAGTGCACACAGCCTGCATAAAGTAGCTGTGTTTTTTCACGAGTCCTTGTGACTTCCGTAAAAATGTGACGTCCGAACTACTCAGTCACCATCCCGAGCACCGCCCACCATCCTTTTGCCAAACCCCCAGACAACATCGCGTCCATGCCATTGCTGAGCAACAACACCACCGAAATATGTCGAAAAGGTTGACTTTAATGGATTAAACCAGATCAGCTGACCTGTAACGTTACACTCTCACTCAAAGGATGGATGATCTGACAGGACTGTTACTATGAGGTGGGTCATGTCTAACATGTATAGTAAAGACAAACTCACCGTGTCTATCTAGTCATGATGAAGATGTAAATACATTTAAATTTCAGCAGGTAACTATTTTTACAGCTACATTATTATTCCAGCCACAATTAATCACAACACTGTATATACAATTACAAATGATTATATATAAATCGTCAGTTTGTTGTTTTACACACATGCACACTAGGGCTGAACGATTTTGGAATATAATCTAATTGCGGGTTCATGAATATTAATCAGGTTGTCTGCGTTCGCTCGAATTGATTTGCTGAAATCAAAACAGGGATGATAATAGGTGAACGCCGGCCAATGAGATTGCCGTTTGAGCATTAGTTCCGCCCACTAGCAGAGAAACCGGCGGTTCTTAAAAGCTGAAGAATTTCAAAAGGAACTCCGTTATTTTGACAGGAAAATACAACAAAGGATATCGTTTACATGTAGCGCGTCAATTCTGCATGTTATGAAAGACCCGCGGACACGAAAACAACCCGCGGCAAACTGCGGACTTGGCAACATAGCGTGCCAACTTGATGCTTCCTCTGAAGACTGCTTAGATGTGTTCGACTTGAAGCAGCGCTGCTAGACCGATCACTGTGTGTGTCATCAAAGTACTGCGAGAGCTATAAGAGAGAGGACGTCTCCTTATGCTTTATCTCGCCATACTTTGATGTCATACGATCTATCTTCAAGTCGAACACACCGCTTTACTCCTACTCTCGCGTGTCACGTGACCGTGTAATCGCAGCCTCTGCGGTTGAAAAATCGCGTTTTGTCATATCGCGATATTATCGCAAATGCAATTAATCGTTCAGCCCTAATGCACACAGACATTTATTTCATACATGACAGTCGTGAGGTGCAAGAAATCTTCAGACGCGCCCATAACAACAAAAGACAATACTTTATTGAATCTTTTCTGATAAGAAGTGTGCGCTGCAAACGCGAGCATTTTTGATGATCGTTTCTGTCCAGTCCGCTCGTTTTATCGCGTTTAACCACAGCTGTCGTTGGTTTTTTGTCTGGCAGTGGCAGCAGGTATGCGATCAAATTTCTAATTTGAGGCTGTATTACATCGATTCTGGCACCCAACATCACAACAAGATGATATTTTAAGCTCCTTATGAAGCTGAATCTGCACTGGTTTGCTTTGCTTCCATCTTAGCGCGGTGACGTAATTGTGACGTCGGCCCTACATGACCCTAGTTGCCTGTGGTTGGCCTAGCCGTGCGTCACTCAGAAAACAACAGGCCAATCAGAAGAGAGGCTCGTGAATATTAATTAGACAGGCCAAATCAACCTGTTTTTACCAGAGCTCCTGAGAGAGGAGCTGTAAAAATATATTGAGATGGTTTTTGGTACTTATACCGCGAATATATATTCTTAAGGACATCAAAACCTAAAATAAAACTCCAGAAAGGTGTACAATATGGGACCTTTAATATTTTTGAATACTCTCATGCTTAACAAGGCTGTATTTATTCAATCAGAAAATACACTAAAAACAGCTTTCTATTTGTATTTATTTGAAAATGTAGTGCATTTCTGTGATATACACTAAATGTGTGTGGCATATCTTATTTGTCAGCAGATATTACTCCAGTCATATGCTGATTTAGTGCTCAAGAATCATTTCACCACAACAGTTGTGCTGCTTAATTTTTGTGGAAACTGCGATACAATTTTTCATTACTGTAATAATGTCAATCGATGTCAACGTCAATAAATTAAACAATTTTATAAAGTGTTACCATGTATAAATTGATTTAGAAAAGGGAGTTTCCAAAGAACTAGAGAAGAATAAGAAACTCAGGCTGATGATACATGGGGCAACTTTTTTTGAGCAATGTTGCTTAGGCACTTTCCCATTGAGAATGGGTAACAAATTTCTATCTGGATATTTTAGATTGGTCGTGGGCCCTGTGTCTCACCTGATTGCCCATTGATGGCAACATTGCCCAAAGTTGCTCAGCAACATTGCTCAAAAAGTTGCCCCGTGTATCATCAGCCTCAGTCTGCTGTTTATAAGTGGTTCATTGATCTAATATATTCCTTAGGGTGGCATTCAAAAATGTATGTAATTTTGAAAGTAAGGCTATACTTGTCCCACAATTTTTGACAATCTAATTAACTATGTACAACTAAGTATACTAAACACACTATACATCTACACCATGTCATACAACAGGCACCATAAAGTGACATGCTTTGTGCATTGGGTACCATGTGGTTCTTAAACTGGGAACCCTCCAAATGAATCCGGTTTATAATCTGGGTTTGTCATTCTTAAAATGGGATAATCTTGCTAAATCCCTGAATGAAATCTGATTACAGAGTGGTTGGGATTGAGGAATGGAGCGGGTCTGCAGGACTGTACGTAATGTCATGTAATCTGAGTAAACATGGGTTGGATGAGCAGTTGTGGGATGAACAGCCAGTTAATTACTGCCCATACATTAAGTTCAAGAGGAAGTGGGTTTGATCATCTGATTTGATGTAGTAGACTCACCTGTGGATATGGAAAAGAGCCCAGCACCAACTGCCAATGAAATAACAGAGGGAAAGTTAAGTTATAATGAAGCACAGAGGAATAATCACACATCTGCATAAGCACATGAGCTTTTACCAATACATGAACATACTAAAATTAATTCCTTAATACATTACACTCAAGTTTTTTGGGCATTTAATTGTAATTAAATGAGAATATATATACAGTTTATAATAAACTTACATTAAATGCACTTTGTTGAAGTGTTTTTTTTACCCACTCAAGTGGGAATTAAGCAGGTTTTTTCAGTTATTTCATAATTTTATAAAGCCTTTAAGATGTGGTTAATGTGTATTGACGAATGTACTAACAATCATTTATGTTAACTGAAAAAAAAAAAAACTTCAATGCCATTTCTTTTGAAACCATGTATGTCAATACTATATATAGTCAAGTACTTTATATATGCTTTAGTATGTTAGTCAACACTTCAGAATAAGTGTACTTCTTTAAAGCATGACAAAAGATTATTAAAACACTCTCTCAAATGCCCATTTATTTCATTAATATTGTATCCCATATTTTCACAAAAGTACAGAGTGCACATTCAATACAATACAGTAAGTGCACTTCGTTTTCATAAGGGTTCAAGAAGCAGTTATATTTATAAGCCTGCCTACATCCCAGCATCACAGCAGGTGTATGTGCTTCAGCAGGTGTTATTCTGTGAAGTCTACAGCACATGTTGGAATAAAGAACAGATGTGGAAAATGCAGCAAACCCAGAAGCAAAAGTCAAACTAAAAATAAACTATTTTCAAACCTCACTTTAATTACATTCCAGTTGCATTTAGAAAATGAATCTAAATCAAACCTCAGTGAATTAATTTATTAAATCTAACATACCCATCTCCGTTCAGTAGGTGAGTTCAGTTTATTAGTTAACAAATCTGCCAACAGAACATAGAGGTAATTCACCCAAACTGCTTAAACATTCCAGCAGCCGAGCCGAATCGATCACGTCCCTAACAACATGCTAAGGTCAATACTAAATCATAATCAAATCAATATACTGTTCATCAACTCATGATAATGTCAATCCATATGACCCTTGATATTTCCCTCCCTAAACATCTCACTGATAATATCTAACAGTATTGATAAATACAATCAAGGGACTGAGTGGAGGGATACAATAACAATTAATCACAGCCAATGAGAAGCGCTGACAATTACAAAATGGGAATCAATAAAGCCAATGAGAACTACCAGCACGGCATTTTCAGTACACGAGTCAAACCACCATATTAAAATCTAATCCACACATACGTACAGTTCTTGCTGCTGGTTTCTGCTTCAAAAAACATCCATTACAAAAAAAAAATTCACTATACTCATACACCTCTCTTCTCTTTTTCAGGAACACACACACACACACACACACCTCTGAAACAGAGAACACAGCACTCTAATTACTGGACGTTCTGCTGGCTGAGTGATTGATAGCGTTTTGCCACACTGACTCCAAATCTTTCACTCTTACATACACACACACACAATCATTTTCTTTAATGTTTTACTACACACACATTTTGTATTCCTTAATATTATTTCTTCCCCATTTAATAATCCCATTTTTGTATATAGAAACCACATGCATGCACACAAAATCTCATTCCTTACTTTATGCTCACATGGGAATTTGAAGGGAGAGGGTCCAAAACTATAGCAGAGCAGAGATTGTGTGTGTGTGTGTGTGTAACAGTCAGTGGGAGATCTTGAGTGTGATCCATGCATAGCTGTAGGCCAACATCTGTTTGGACAGGCTGCCTGCAGGGACTATCAACTGCACTCAGCAGAAACACTGACACCAGTCCACCCGAACTACAAACGCTGGGCTGTGTGTATACGTGGGTGTTTATAAGAAATTATTATATGGCTGTTTTACCTCCATGAAAGAGATTCCTGCGCTCCACACGTCTGAGTGAAAACCATACTGTTCCCCTGATATCCGCTCTGGCTATAGAGGCAAAGACACATGAAGAATCATTACAATGCAGTGTACAATTCTGCATATGAATTGTACTTAGAGTAGAATGGTGGCACTGAAGGTCACAAAAACATTCATTCCTGATTCTTGTGTGAGCCATTTAACAAGCTCTGTTGTGTAAAAGCTCTAAATGTGTGTGTGCATGAGTGTAAATCGTACTTTAGAAAGCATTTGATTTTTAAAAAAAATATAATTTGATTGTATTGTGTTCATTAAAGGCACATACTTGACTGACAGCCTTTACAACCAAATATGTATGACCTATGCATTCTATATTCAGGTAAAATAACATTAAAGCCTCTGAACAGAAAAACTATTACAGGCATGAATGCAGCTTACCGCCATGTATGCATTGGTTCCAACGTACGTTTTAGCAATGGAGTTCACCAACTGTGGAAGAAAGCAAGAGAAACATTTTTAAAAATGAATAATTATTTGTAAATGATACATTAGTGTGGCCTTCACAGATCTATTTTGAGTTATCACTGTCAATCATGACAATTTAGGATTCAACCATGCATTTAAATGTGGATTTAACTCTCAAAACTTGGCATTGTGTGTAGCATGAAAAATAGGACTTTAATTCGTAATTTAATGGATCATACAGATAACAAGCAAAGAGTGCTCCCTTTATAATCACTGAAGCTGTCAATCACTTCAGTTCAGAGCAAGCTCACTCCCCAAAAAAAAAAAAAAAAAAAAAGATTTTCAATGGTAATGGTTTAGTTGCCAAGATTTTTCTAAAGATCATTTTTGTTGTTGTTGTTTTACAGAAAAAAAGTAAGGCATGCATGTTTGGAACAATGTCAGGGTGAGTAAATGTTGACAGACCTATTTTTGGGGTGAACTATCCCTTTAAGCAGCAAATTTTATTTTTAAATGAAGTGTTATGGATTTATCTCAAGCATGAACAACAGCAATAGTAATCATCTTAAAGGATAAGTAGACAGATAAATACATTAAAAATTGTAACTTCACAAAAAAAATTGGTTTGTTAATGTTAATTAAAATGTTACAGTAAATGTTACATACAGAAATCAACATTAACCTACAGTACATTAATAAATTCGGTAAAAAAACTAAACCTAACGAATCAAACCTGTTAGTTTTGAAGTGCTATCTTCAAAACCAACTAACAAATAGATTCCTCTTGCCTATCCTAATAACTGATGTAGATCTTAGCAATCACACCTCAACCTCAAAGGTGAAACATTACCCCTCCATATGTGCACAGGTAAGAATAATATAGAGAAGCCATCACATCAGTCCTCTGATAGAAGCAGCACAGTTATCTCTATTTAAACATTGAAATTCAATACAGATGTGACAGCAGGTGACCTGAGCTCTCTTCCATACGCTAAAGGACACAGTAAGAGGAACTGATTTAAATCTACTGCACTGAGTGTGTTATTGTGGAGTGTTATTGAAATGCCAGCCTGGTTTAATTTTAGTCTGTACTCTCACAGGGGAGAGACAGTGAGATCCGGGCACAATGGCACATGTCAGCAATGACAGGACAAACATAATGAGAGCGTTCCCCCGTGGCCTGACGTGCGTCTGTGTGCGCATGTGTGTAAGTGAATAAGAGAGACATAGGTTTACTATACAGTGTCATGGTCTGGACGGGCACAGAGGAGAACACACACACACACACGCACCTCATCCAGGGGTCAGCCTCAGCTTGAATCTCTTTGGGGAACATGGGTATGAATATTAATTAAAAGAGGGCCGTTTGGAGTGATTGGGTCCCATTGTTGGACTCCTGAGTGTATTAGAGGTGGAGAGACTGATGCTGACTTTCTCTGTCTGAGCTATTGTCTCCAGCCACACGTACGCACACGCACTGAATATCTGGTCAATGTGGTAATTACAAAGAGCTGGAAGTGAGAGGAGAGGAGCAATCTAGGGGATATCTGGGGGTTAGGGAGCAAAGACAAAAAGTCCCTGGAGGAATAAGATAGAGAAGAGAACAGAGACATTGAGACTGATAGGACCATGGCTGATCTGAGCTGACTGTGCTCACAACATACATACACATGTGAAGCACTTGTGTGAGTATATGCATTCATGCAGGCAAACAAACAAACAAGCATGCACACAAATAGTTACAGGGTACAAATTAACATATACCTGTGTGCTGACTCCAAAGTCACACAGTTTGACCTGACCCCGTGTGTTAACCAACATGTTGGAGGGTTTCACATCTGCACAGAGATACAATGCATTTACACAGAGACACAAAATTATATATGTCAGCATTTAATATTATATAGAAGTCACTAGATTACAGAACTTCTGCAGTGTAATATGGAGGAGAGTTCAACTTTTATTATTTATTGTATATTTTAATAGGCAAATTTAACAAAACCTGTGCATTAAGTACAAATGAACAGTCCTTTCATTAATAGTTAACTAGTTAATTTATCAAGATCAATATCCAACATTTGGATATTAGCAGTATTTTTACACATTTTACACATTTTCTCACCTCTGTGTAAAATCTTCAGACTCCAGAGGTACGTTAATCCTTTTACCACCTATAGACACACACACAGCCACACTCATTGAAAAACTCAGAAGAGACTCAAAAGGGTATGTGAGCTATGTCTGTAGAGGATAGAGCTGTAAATTATCTGAACCAGTGGCGTATCTTTGATTATTGTGAGAAAGTGTGAGAGAGAGGGTAATGAGGGTCAAAACCAAAAGCAATGACAATTCAGCACTAATAAAATGTTACAAAGACAAAGCACACATACACACACTTGTCAAAGCTGTAACAGATTCTTGAACATGCCGAAAACTCTAAAATCCAAGCTTTCAAAATTCCCTGATACACTTATTCGATAACAGTTTCGTGACTTGAAGAGGACTTACCGCAACAGCAATTCTGCCCAAGACATGCTCTGGGATTCTCCAATAAACATCCAGAGAGCCACCTACATTAAAAACAAATAAATACAATTAAATTTCACATATTGTGAGTGATGCTTTCTTTTGTAATTGTTGCCTCACAAATGTCAAAACAGATGAGACTTACCATCCATAAACTCAGTGCATATCGATATTCTGTTCTCCACAAAGAAAGCACTGTAGAACTTTATGATGTATGGAGAATCACACTGTACAACAACACAATCAAATATTCAAAACTATGGCAAAACTTTTATATGCCCATAACACATTAAGCACTTTATCATTAATGTACACTACCACTGGAAAGTTTGGGCTCTGTAAGATTTTTTTTTTAATGCTCACCAAGATTGTGCTGCTTAATAATTTTGTGGAAACTGTAAAACAGTTTTTAGGATTCACTGATATGAAGACGGCTTGAAGAAAAGGGTGTTTTTATACTTTTTGGCCAACAGTTTATTGACAAAACTTGAATAATTGAGTTTGAGAAATTTTGAATGATTCACCGAATGGTTCTCAATGATACTTCATTATTAGAAACATACATGATTGATTGTTTCAAGTCAAAAAATGTGGTTATTTGTTTCATTAAGACTTTGGCTGGTAGTTATTTATATAAAGTCATGTAATGCTAATGCGGCAGTATTTTATTCAGAATGTAAAATTGGCTGATTATTCTGTGTGATTGGCTCGTTGTTGCAAAGGGTGATTTGTAATAAATTCAAGTCTATCCTGCAGCTGTTGTCAGAGCAGGTTACAGGAACAGGTGGACTGAACTACATAGGCATTGATCCCTGAATAATTCATGACACTTCTTTTATACTTATCACAGTCATACACCTAATCTGAAAGCTGAAACCACACACAGCTCTAAATGAATTTGGTTTTTACCTGGAAAGTGGCTCCAAACTTTACCAAGAACAAAACATTGAGAGTATTCAGGTGTTACTTTTCACAGACACTCTCAAGGCTAACAAAGTGACACTTAAGTGCAAAATGATCTAAAAAATGTTTAGTTATTGAGAGGGAGGTAAGAAACTGATATGACTAAAGCATTGTAAGTCACTGGTCATACTGGGTGAGCACATTTTCAAAATTAGGTCTGGAAAAGAGGACTGAAATACACATATAGTACTACCCTATAGATATAGATTAAGTAATCAAGCAGACATAAAAAGAGGTTCAGACCTTATAAAGGATCTCAAGCTCTGACATGATCTGCTTCTGCAGCTCCACAGTGATGTCGAGAGGAATAACCTGCAGTAGAAGAATAAGGCATTTCAAAATAATAAAAAAACACTCACATTGACCTTTCTGAATTATCAAATGAGCAACTTGAAATCTCAAATGAAATCCATTTACACCCAAACAGAACTCTTAAGCAAAGTTTGTTATATCAAACTCACATATGCAATGCTAGACACTTCACCTTCTTATTTCCCCAACACTTTTGCATCAGGTAAACACAACTTGCAAACATAAGCAGTCATTCAAGTATACTTTTCTGTGCATCAATACTTCTGTTTCAGCTCGCTTTTGAGTTTGAGAGTGAATGCTTGAGAAACATGCTCAAAGAGTTTCTCTTTAACCAGAACTGACAGGAAATTAAACAGCCTACCACTTAAAAAAATATCAAAAGCAGGCATTTAAACTCCCAAAGAGATATTCCAAGGCCAAAGTTTCATCTAATATTACAAAGCTCTGAAATAAAAACAGTTTGTTTTTTGTTGCAACCTAGGTGTTTGATCTCTCTCTTCTCCACTTTTGTAATGAAGCAGCGACTAGCTAAAATGCTTCTTTAGTTAAGGTTAGATTATCAGCCTCCCACTGAAATAATTGATTACAGGTAAGGCAGTAAGGCAAGGCCACGCAGTTAAAGCTCAGCAGAGATCACTTACAGCCTTAGCCAAATAGATAGCCCTGCTCGAGCAGACCCAGGCAGAGCGCAGACGGAAAGATGAGCAGACACAGCAGAAGAAACGAGAGGAGAGGAGGACAGATAGGAGATAAGACAGAAGAGAAGTGAGAGGATAAAAGTAAACTAAACAGATGTCAATAAGGATGATGGGAAGGGGGAGAAAGAGTGGAAGAAATGACAGAACAGAGACCAGCTAAGACAGAAAAAGAAAGAGCCACTCTGGCGTATGAGGGCTGCAGGTTCTCAATCATGCTTAACTGAGGCAAAGTGTGTAGGAGTGCTGGATTTGCTCTTTTGTGCTCTTCAATTACTATTAACATCTCCAGCGGTTATTCATTGCATCTTGCCGCAGTGTAGTCCACCTGTAACAGAGCCACCTGAGTTCACCTCTTTTGCTCTGCAGGTTCTTTATCTATTTAAAAAGCAAACTGGCTGTATGATTTTCTTACCTATTAGTTGAATGTGTGCTATAATATCATATGTTGGGTCTTTATGTGTGTTTTCATGGTTTTTCTATGTGAGCCAAAAAGCTCTGCCAATATGTAATCTACAAAATACGTACAAGTTTTATTAAGTGTACTAAGGAAAACCAGTGAATTCCTATAAGTTAACATAACGTTTGAGTGGTCGCTTTCAGTTCCAGAGCTTGAGGTTTTAAATCATAGAGACATGTGTATTGTTCTTACCTTCACCGCTACAATTCTCTTCCCAAGCAAGTGGTAAGCTCTGTCAAAATGGAAAAATGTACAATTAAATGTATGGTTTCAACGCAAATTTTCTTACCGTTGTAAAATGTACTCAAACAAAAAATTGTATCATCAATGTATACGTACACTACTCTTCAAAAGCTTGGGTGAGGTTTTAAAGAAATTACATTTATTCAGCAAGGATGCATTAAATTTATAAAAAAGTATAAGTAAAGACATTTACAATTTTACAAAAAAAAATCAATTTTAAATAAATGCTGTTCTTTTGAACTTTCTATTCATCAAAGAATCCTTAAAAATCATGGTTTTCACAAAAAATAAGCAGTACAAGTGTTTTCAACATTAAATATCAAATATTTCTTGAGCACCAGATCAACATATTAGACTGATTTCTGAAGGATCATGTGACACTGAAGACTGGAGTAATAGCTCAAAGAATCCAGCTTAGCCATCACAGGAATAAATTACATTTATCATTTATTAGAGCAGAAAACATTTATTTTAAATCATAACAATATTTTTCACAATATTACTTTTTTTTACTATTTGTGATCATTTTTAAACTGCAGCATTTGTGAGCATAAGACTTCTTTCAAAAACATTATGCAATATCTGTTTTATCGGTTTCACCGCTTTCATCGAACTCAGCAAGGAGGGGAGAGGATGTGCACAGTAACTCGTTTGGGGGGCACGAATACACAAACACAACAAACACACCTGTATTTGTATCTTATGCATTTAAACATTTTAAACTTTGCTTAAGCATCCACACACTTTTGTTGTAGCCACTATACACACACAACAAAAATAAATAGGGACAGACATTCAATGATTTAAGTTTAAGGATGGAAGCTATGTTCAGGGTTTTGTTTAAGTCAGAGCAACATGAGATGTATATCCATATGACCAAGTAAGACACCCAGGTGCTTTTTAAACATTTGTATTTATTTACAGATTATCAGCAGCTTAATCGCTACGTGAAAGAGCTCAGAGGAGGGGTGTCCTCATCCTAAGTGTCAAATGCAGGTGAGGTCAACCCTGAGTCAGTCACCTGCGAAACCTCAGACATTCTGAGCTGTGGAGCGTTATCAGCTCCGTTCCTGTTTCAGCGTGAGCTCTCCCAGACAGGCCTCCTGTTACAGGTCGAATTAACGGCAAAGCCGCAATTATTTAATTATGATCCTTGCTCATTCCGAGCAGTGGATCTGGTTACTGCAGTAGGTGCTGAAGAGGGGTTGGGTTACAATAACCCACGACACGGTCCATTCCACCAGATAATATACTATAACAACAGACAGCTGCCAAACGAGGGTGGATTCAACAACACAGGCGCACGGTATGCGTGTTTGAGTAAATGAGAAAATAAATGACAGAACAAGAAAAAGAATGATTTGATTATGAATCTCTGTATGTATGGGCGTATACGCCTGCAGTAAACAAATTGGTAGTGGTTTGTGTTTGAGACAGTGCATGTGATTTATGGGAAATAGATGGCTGATCTGGTTACAGCTCCAGACACCTCGTAACTCCGGCAAGCCTTTAATTAATGTTGCTCTAAGTGACGCAACGGCTAACTTCCCTCATTTAGAATGAAGACACTCGATCCCATCTCACCTCAGTGTCCTCTGCAGGTACACTTTACACTTCGGAAGATTCTGCGCCATACAAGACACACAGATGCTCAGTGATATGTTTGCTTATTGTTAACACAAAAATATGTACTGAAAATTAAATCTTAAAGTGTTCAAGTAATTGTGAAGGAACACAACTGAATCAAGTGATATCAATACCTATATTGTTGGAGGTGATACAGCTCATCATGGCTGACTATCGGAAGGTTGCTAGTTTCACTTCACGCATGTAGCGAGTCATAAGCATCACCATTGCGCCCTTGAGCAAGACATTTAACCCCAGGTCTCTCCATAGGAATTGACTGTGTAATATGTACGCTATAAGTTGCTTTGGATAAAAGCATCTGCTTAATGACTACTTACTACTTACTAATGCCAACTCAACCAATGATGTTGTCTAAATGGTCGTTCTGAACAGTAATGTATCCTACTAAGCCTATTCGCAAAGTTCAGCTAAAGTCCTTGAACTGAATAAATGCAGCGATGACTTAAGACTGACAGACGCGTGGTCAGGACGAGGTGACGTAGTGACGTGTGGTCCTGACCCCCATAAATGTGTCCCTATTCTCTGTTTGTTATTTACACTCCAGAGCCCGAGGTAATGAAAGCTCTGTCATGCAGTATTCATGGATCTCTCGAAGACAGCCATCCCATGCATGTGCGTTTGCAGACGAACACACACGCATGCAACCACACAAACAGGTTTCGATTACAGTGGCCAATGCGGACCAGACAGTTCTCTCAGTCTCTTTCTCAATGCCATCTAACCTGAGATGACCAGATGATCACCTCACCTAAAAGAAAGCCACAAAGAGATGTGCGCGAGAAGAAACAAAGCCTACAGCAATGGTTCTCACCCGGTGGGTCGTGACCCAAAAATGAGTCGCAGGTTAGTTCTAATAGGATCACAAATGGTAGGGACAAAAAAAACAATGTCAAAGGCAAATAATCAAAAGCTTATATATATTATTATTTACATTTATATATACATATATGTGTGAATATTCCCCAAAGCCTTGAACAGAACTATATATGACCAGGACTACATTAAATTAAGGGTTCACATGGTTTGTGCTGATCACAACGCATTTTTAGCAGTGAGTTATTGGTTGCCGAGAGCATAAAACCAATTCAAGAGAAATTTAGAAAGTGACTACATCAATCATTCTGTATATTCTTGTATCTGTGCATATATTTGTTCAGAATTCTAGTGTATGACTTTAAGAATGTTTTTGTTTACTTCATCTTTTCTTGGATATGTGAGCAAGAAACATGCTTATAAACACAGTAACACAACATCAAGGGGTGCAGGTTAGGTGAAAGCCTTACAGAAAAAAAAAATGTATTTATTCCTAAGAAAAGCAATTTAAGTGAATACCCTTGGCGCCATCCTGTATGCAGTCTGATGGTCACAAAGGTGTGTGTTTTGCATAAAGGAGAGTGCGTGTATGTGAGCGAGCACAGTAGAGGTGATCGAGGACAGCTGTGGAGATGGATGGGAGACTGGCCTAAATTTCCCTACGAGCAACATCAGAGATTATATTACATTTCACCTGCCGCTACCTGTACTGCACTGCAGCTGTCAGTCTGAGCAGGAAACACAATAACAGTAAATGTTACCCTTCTTTAAAGATCATGAATATGTAGAGAACAAATTAGAACTTAAAACAAAAATTCTTGGTATTACAATTTTGCATTGGTTTTTAGTGCCTGCTCTATACAGACCGCCTATGTTCAGAACAGCTGTATTTCTCGATCTAACACTTTCAAAAGAAAAAAACAGGGAAAAAAGGTTTGAATTAGGAGATGAATGCAAAATTCAGCAGTTTCTTTTGTTTGAGGGGAAAAATAATTCTAGGCAAACACATTTAGTGCTGAGCTCGCCAGACTGCATTCTTGTCTGGGTTGCAGTATTGGCTTTTTTAAAATGGTTGAACAATTTCCAACAACCCAGAGGTGCTCCTCCAGTAAGAGAAGCATGTAATGAAAGTCTGTGTTATCCACAAAAGCACACAGAGCCTTGTCAACAGCATAGGTTCAAGAAATTAATTAAATGAATTGTGAGTGCAAGACGATGACCTTGCCCTGTCCTGTATAGGTTGTGTGGTATATCGCTTTTGCACAGAAAGAGGCTTTAGAAGGATCAAAAATAGTCACTTAAACTTCACGAGCACTAAATCAGCGTTGTCCTTAACTTGCATGTCTCAAGACATTTAATGAATCATAATATTGGGGGGCTGTTGAAGGATGTCTGAAAACATGAGCAATGTAAAATTAATCAGAACATGAGTGCGGACAACAAAACATTTTTTTCCTTTTCAGTTACATTCTTACGATTCAATTTGCTGGCTCTAGTTAAAACCTATAGATTGCACTAAAAGGTAAAGAAGGCCTTTGAAGAGGCTGACCACAATCAGTCTAATTAAATCTCAAGGTAAAAACCTCGAGAGCAACACTCACTTGTAAACTGTTCCGCCATTTCCATGGCCAAGCTGCTCCTGGTACTGGAGGTCATGTTCATTTATCTAAACAAACAGAGAAAAAAAAACAGAGAAAGACTCTGCAGTTATCCAAAGAGAAAAAAAAAAGATCAAAATAATCGGGGGGGGGGGGGGGGGGGGGGGGGGGTATTATCGCACTTAGCCTACCGCCCACGCAATCATTTTAATTTTTTTTCCTGCGGAAAGAGCTTAAAATACTCCCGTCATTTTTGGATGTGCTTTCTGTCATCTCATGCAGTCTCCGTGAATGGAGCACGTCACAACAATGAACCAGCTCACAGACATAAGAAATAAATCTGCAGAAAGCTTGAAAACCAAAAAAAAAAAAAAATCTTCTCTGATTATGTAGTTTATTAAGGGCGCGTCCACTGTGGAGATGGCGAGTCAGTGCCGGCATTTGGCAACTTCATCTTTGCAGCCGACATTGACTGAGAAAGCACTAGTTTATTAATAAATAATTAAAATGTCTTCTTTTTCCCCGATTTATTCATAATCATTACTTTAGCCGGTGCTTTGCGGCAAGCTTTATGCATGTGTTTGAGCGTGGAATAATATGCCTAAATGCCTATATTAAAGGATAGTTTAGTAGGTTATACTAATCAATTTAATATAAAGGTGCGACTAGTTGACTAGTAAAATCTTTAGTCGGGGGCAGGCCTACTTGGCACAGGGAACCGATCCATTTTTAAAATAAAATGCTGACATTACGTACGACTGCAAATCACGTCACGTTGTATTGCATTGCAGTAGTAATGCATGTGTAATGAGTCAAATGTTTATTTTATATATTTATGGGGGTTTTTCTTGGGGGTCCTGGAGCACCTGCTAGCCCCTCCCTAGCATCGCCCATGGCTGGGGCCCAGTGCAGGACATCCGATTAGGCTAAAGTGTGCGTGTGCCTGTGCGTGTGTGAATGCATGAGGGAGGATGCTAGTGCTCCATTAACTGCGCATGTTACAGGTGTCACAGGGGATATGACTGTCTTAATTGTCTATCTGACACTTTTGTTGACAGACTGGCCTGCTGGGGGCCTGTGGAGGGAGGAGAAAGGGTGACAGGGAAATAGGGAGGGGTGAGCAGAAGGACACACAGATACAGCTCTGATCACTCAAAATAAAGATCTCCACCACACCACAGAGAAAGGGTCAGAAAGCAGCCTTTTTGGAGCAATCAATAGAAGCTTTTGCACATTCGCACACATGGGCTATGGTGACAAATTAAATGGGATATGTGATATCAAGCATCACTGGTTGAGTGCTAACAGCATCGCTAACAAGATAATCAGATTCGATTGAAGTGGGAATACTGTGCATTATATGTCTGCATCAAAATGTATGCAGAAGTAAATGTGTATGTGTTGTGAAGGGAGGGCTACTATACCTGTCCATTTGTCAAAATCTTCTTAAGCTCAGCTGAAGATTTCTTTAAACTGCTGAAGTGAAAAGACAAAGTATGACATTTTGTAAAAGCTTTGCAAAAAGCTGACATAATGAGTAAATTGTTTAGAGTAGTTACTTCTCATTAGAAATGTAAGATGAGAATAATTTGTCTAGTATGAGCTACATCACTGCAGTATAACACATACTGGCCTTCAGAATGTATGAGGGTTTCATTCTCTAAGACAGAATCCAATTCATACTGAAAAAAAAATTCTGATGTATGTTTAGGACATGAAGACTGCAAACTCCTGTTAGCATTTCTCTTTCTGTTGTGAAGAGAATGACATTACTGAGACTCTTATAACCAAATAAATGAATATCACTTTTATTTCAGCTTCAAAAATATTTTCAAAAGCCAAACTGCAACTGTTCACAACAAGGCCTTATTGATTAATATTTACTTTCCTTAAAAAAATAAATTATTCCTTTAATTTCTTTTAAAACGTTTTCTACTTATATCATGACTGATTTCCAAAGCTCAAAGACACCATAATGGGACAAAACCATCCATAAATAAGCATGAATTACATTGTAACATACACTAAAGTTCAAAAGTTTGGGGTCAGTAAGATTTTTTTTGATGATGCTTTAAAAGAAGTATCTTAGGCTCACAAAGGCTGCATTTGTTTGATCGAAAATACAATACAATAGCATTGTTAAATATTAATACAATTAAAAAACTTTTCCATTTGAATATAAAATTTATTTTAATTAAAATTATATTGATTTCTGAAATCTGAAAGCTGAATTTTCTTAGCAGCCATTATTCCAGTCTTAAGTGTCACATGATCCATCAGAAACATTTTAATATGCTGCTTTGATGCTTCAAAAACATTTGCTTTCATTATAAATGTTACAAAAAAACATTGCTACTAATATCAGATTCCACTGCTTAGTAATATATTTCATAACTGTAAGCTGTTGCCCAAGCAATATGGAAAACTTGAGGCATTAATATACAATTGTATTTCAGTGTATGTTTAATAGCATCAAACAAAACAGATCTAAACAGATTTTATAGTCAACTACTGATTTCGTAAAAGTATTTCTAATGAATCATTAATGCAGTTACTTTACTGTAAATATATCTGTATTTATAAACAAAATAAATAAAATTTATTTAATAAAATAAATTTTTTCTCTCAATGAGGGCAGGCATGATCTGGGATCACTCACCTATCATTGGACCGGGAATCAGCCGCAGAGGAGCCCCTGCCACTCGAGGATTCGGGCCGCGTGTTCACCTGCAGGCAAACAAAGACAATCAGAGCCCTGTGCTAATTAACCTGTGATTCAACAGCACACTGCCTGGTTTGGCCGCAAGGTTAATTGGCTTTTGTGAGGGAGGGAGACAGAGAGAAATAAAGAGAGAGGCTTGAGGAAAGGGGTCACTTCATCTATCAGGCAAAATTAAATATAACTCTGGGAACATCCTTGAATTAAAAAAAAGAATGAATCAACATCACGTCCTTATTTGTCATTAAAGAGGATTCATGAAGCTGATGCTAACAGATCACAGTGGGAGAATGAAGGAAAAAGCTCAAAGAGAGTCTCTATATAAATAAGTAGATTAATTGAGGTCTGTATAGTGTAGTGCAGTAAAGCAGTGATTCTCTTCTTAATTAGTGTCTATGAAGACCTCATTTAGATCGGTTTATCAGGGTTTTTTATTCTCTTCAAGCCAATTAATTAAACAAAAACCATTGCAAAACAAGAATAAGATGGTCCGTATCATACTATTTAAATAAACAGAAACTACATCACCCTAAACCTTGGGTTAGTAAGGATTTTTTTAAAGCAAATTAATATTTTTGTTCAGCAAGGACGCATCCATTATTTAAAAGTAACAGTAAAGACATTTACAGTGTTGCAAAAGATTACTATTTCAAATAAATGATATTCTTTTGTATTAACCAAAGAACTTTCTATTAATCAAAGAATCCTGGAAAAAGAAAATGTATCAAAACCACAAAAAATATTAAGCAGCATAAATGTTTTCAATATTAAAAAATGTTTCTTGATCACCACATCAGTATATTAGAATAATACCTGAAGAATCATGTGACACTAAAGACTGGAGTAATGACTGCTGATAAATCAGCTTTGACATCACAGGTGTAAATTACATTGCAAACTATAATAAAATACAAAACAGACATTTTAAATTGCAATAATAGTTCATAATATTTCCGTGGTGAGCATAAAAAGAGCATAAGATGCATAAAATGCTGTGGTGCGCATAAATAACTTCTCAAAAAGATAAAAAAATGCTTTGGAATCACCACGCAAGCTTTGAATATGTTTTTTTCTTTTAACATTGCATAATTTTGTATAATGTTATCTAATTGAGTAACATAGAAAGCAGAACAAAGTATTCTTATTTTAGCAGATAACAAACATTCAAATGAAATGCACAGAGAGGGTAGAAAATGAGGGACAGATAGACAGAGTGTCTTGACTTCAATTGACATTTCAATAAGTGGTACACAGCATAACCAATCCATGCCCAACTCTGCTGAAACAATCATTGAGACACATACCTTCAGGCCGTGTATGTTGCGGATCCCTGGGGTCTTACCGGCTGAAAAGAAAATTGACTAGATTGTAGATCACGTGAGGCCAGAGAAAAAGAACATGAGCAGAATATATTAAATGTTTAAAATGACAGAATGATTCTATCTGCATCATTGCAAAACAGACATACTGAGACACAGCTTAGGGAGCCTTTAACTATCATAAAGAATATTGCGTGTGTGAATGCGTATATATTCTCAAAGAAATTCCTTCACTAAACCAAACTGATATTTATTCCTCTCACAGAAGCCACTGAGGATAAAATAAAGTGGGATTTTGCTTAGAGAAAATGCTCATACACAAACACATGTGAGCAGGGCATTGCTGAGTATGGGGTTTTAAACTGTGATCTAGGCTCTAGGTGGGCCTCGGGCACATTTACTGTTGCGGTGTTGAACTGTAATTTGGACCAGCACACTAACACACACAATACACACCTCGTGGAAATATCTGTAAAGGCTCAGGTAACAGTCCATTGATGCGTTGCTCCATCACTGTGTTGCAATACTGCAGAGAATAAAGTGGATAAAAAAAACTATTAAAAACAGTCCGGTTCATTTTTTCAGTATATTACACACAGAATCAATATTATGCTCAATGAAGGTCTTTCAGAAAAAAAGCCCCATGGAGTACATAAAAGCAATCTTATGTCAAAAAAACTCATTTTCTGTCTCTCAGAGTCACTTGCATGTTGGGAGGAAAAGAAAAGATGCTAAATGAATTGGGCACCCTGCTCAGGTAATCTTTTTGAAACACCAGTCACCCTCTGTATCAATTCATCCGTTGTAATGGCTGCCAGACGCAGACCAATCACTGAGTTTTCTCATTTCAGCCTGATGTAAAAGCAATCTGCCAGTAATGGCTGCCTATTAATTAATTACACTGCATAATAGGCTGAAATGGAGTCTGGCATTTATAAACCTTCTATTATATGATATTATTAATGTCATGGCAAGCTTTTGTGTAATTATTTTTATCTTTAATTAATCCAATAATAATTAGTTTAATTTCTCTAATTATGCCATTAATAAAGAAATTGTAAAGACTTGTTTTGTAATGACAATGTACATTTACTTACATGAGACTTTGTGATATTATATATAAATATGTGTGTACACGCACACATACACATATACGTGTGTGTATGTGTGTGTGTGTGTGTGTTGTCAAAAGATTAATCGCGATTAATCGCATTCAATCAAAAAAGTTTTTGTTTACAGTATATATTGTTTATCTGTGTATATTTATTATTTATATATAAATACACACATACATATATATTTTTAAAATGTTTACATGTATTTACATGTATATATTTATATTCATATAATTTATATAAAATATAAATATATTTAATATATAAACATAACATATTTTTCTTAAATATATACATGCATGTGTGTGTGTATTTATATATACATAATAAATATACACAGTACACACATATATTATGTAAACAAAAACTTATTTTGCATGCATTAAATCGTGATTAATCATTTGACATCACTAATATACACATACGAAAACAATATATTATCTACATTATATAATTTGTTAGTTGATATATTATTTATAATGATTATTTATATTATATTTACATTATAAATATTCAATATTAATTATAAATTGATCTTGCAGTTGATATGTAGTCACTTTTGCTGAATCCATTTTAAAACTTTTTTTCAGAATCTCGTCTCATATGTGTATTTTACATGTGATTTTGCAGTTGATATGTCATCTACCACTTTTGTTGATTCTATTTCAAAAGAACTCTGCTCTCTCTTTCGAACCCGCGCAGAGATTTTAGTCTCCTGCCAAAAGAACATTCAATTGATGTTTCGGTTAACAGAACCATCTGGTTGTTCGTCCTCTTCTCTCAGTCCAGCACGAGACCTTTGTCTCCAAACACAGAGCCCCCATCACACACAATAAAGCCATTAAAAACCACAGATCCAGATGGACAAGAGAGGAGGGGAGAATGTCAGTGTTTGAAAGAAAGACAGAGACCAAGAGAAGGAGAGACAAAGGCAGAACAAGACAAAGGTCAAAAGCAAGCCTAACCGAGGGTCCGGCGGTACAGTGCTGTCCCTCCGCCGCGTGTGAATGCGTGATGAATACGCCGGGGCGCGCGCGAGGACATGCAGAGGAAGCAGTGTTAGAGCAGCTGTTATTAAATACCCTATTTATCACTGTCACCTCTCTGCACTGCCTGCAGGCACTGAAACCATGTAGCTCTACCAAAACACACACCTTTAATTTTCCACTCTGTTGCTTTATCGATTAGGACTGCAATTACCTAACTAATCTGTAACAGTGTATTAAAAGAAACCTCCCTTTGTTGGACAATAACTAAAGGCAGTTTGATCACAGGAAGGCAGCTTGAGAGCTGGAGGGAACAGAGGAGTCGGACCTCCGCTCTGTTGGACCCCGATCATTAACACACCCGAGTAAAACGCTCAGTAATTAGCCAGCCCAGCCTGGGAGATCAGTGACTGTGTGTGTGTGTGTGTGTGTGTGTGTGTGTTAGCGAGGCTACATCTGACA
Organism: Schizothorax lantsangensis; assembly: GCA_027422415.1. Classification (NCBI taxonomy): domain Eukaryota; kingdom Metazoa; phylum Chordata; class Actinopteri; order Cypriniformes; family Cyprinidae; genus Schizothorax; species Schizothorax lantsangensis. Next base: position 20,877,249 of record CM049839.1, read on the forward strand.
TGGGTCAGTCTTTAACTTTGAACTAACATCCTGGAAAGGCTGACGGTAAGAAGCAGCTCACCGGGGAGCCAGAACATCTCAGAGACCTCAGACTGATGATCGCTGCTGGACTAAAAAAAACGTGAGTGAAGACAGTTTGAAGGTCGGATTCCACCAGAGAGCTCGGCGAATTAGCTTACGCACCTGTAAAGCAAGAAGTCATCTCTTAATTCCTATTAAGTCTACATAACGGGAGATCCCTTCACATGGAATTAATTGAAGCAAATTTACAAAGGTCCCCACAGAGACCCCAAGAGCCACCAAGGCAAAGGGCACACGCTTGAAATATGACCACAATGATTGGTTAAATGTAGGCGCAAGCTTTCGAACATGTTACACGCATATTAAATTCCCCTTCTCAGCAGCTTGCGCTCTCCCCAGAGGAGCAAATGGCATCATGGGAGGAAAAACTCATTTTCAGAAAAAGTGGACTCGGTTGCGCTGTTAACCAAAATGCGACGGGGAGGCAATCTGCAACGCGCGGTAATATTCACTGTCAGAGTAATATGGCCTCAAAGAATTCTTTGGTGATGTGCGATGGCACGTTCCTTAGGAGGAACATAAGTACATAAGCATTAATGCAGATTGTCGCAAATACTCGCATTCCCACAGATATCTCCAATGTCAGCATGTGCGTTTCAAAACCAGCCACACGGCGACCGCAGAATTAATCAAGACAGGAAGAAAAAAAGTTGAATTACACTCCGGCAGTGCAGGACACCCGCGAGACATCATTGTCAGTGTGTCACCTTCTGGCCTAATCTGGCTAATGACTGCAATGGCCTTGAGAGGTACAACTTTGATAAAGCATCTAAAAATAAATAAATATCAAATCTAAGTGATTTCATTTCCTGCAGAAGCGGTGGTTTTGAAGCCCATGGCTACTCGAGAGTCATTGAGAGCTGATGGGGGGTAAAAGACAACACCAGCTGAAAGTGGATTTTGAAAAATTCCTCTACCCAGGAGGGCTGTGCTTCTAATGAGGCGAAACTTTAAGTATTGAATAATAAATAATAAAAGTTGATAGTTCATTTAACTTCCACTGTACTTCACAGGGGGAAAAACTATTACGAGTCATTACGCTTGGTGTCCACAATGTGAGCAGTAAGTATTGAAAGCACTTCTACGGCGGTCTCAAAAGAAGAACGTTAAAAACAACAAACTGAAATCTGAGAGAGATGAAGAAGAGAGGAAACAAGAGTAGGCAACAACATTCCCGGGCTTGAAAAGAAAGACTATTTGAATAGGCAAAAGTTTACGATAGCTTATTAAACGCATGAGACACAAATATTTTCAGCGTTTTCAATCTGTGCCTGGTCACAGGGGGAGACCACTGCCTGAGTCAACACAAAAATAATGAATAATAAAAAATAAACAGGATTTTATTATTACAGTTTTCCCTTTGCTAATCTTGCTTGGTTAACACCTGTATAATTTAAAAAGGGGTTTGAGCCAGAGACTCACGTTGCCATGGAAACATCAAGAGGTGCAGCCAGAAAAGGGAAATAGATGAAGAAATTGAAGAGGAAAAAGAAAATATGTAGCTACTTGTCATCCTTGCCAATCAGCAAAGTAATGAGAACATTTTCCCAAGGGTGAATAGATCTGGAATAATAGATTTGTAATAGCTTTTCCCTTCCAACAAAAACACTCTCAGCATTCAAAAGTCTAATACAACAGACTGTAATAGAGCGCAACAGTGACCACACACTTTTCAGCAGCCTTGGTTCCGGAAGTACTTTTCTTTGTTTAGTTTCTCCACAGGCATTTCATTACAGCATTTTTTGAAGAGTCTTATGAACCAACCAGCTCTGGGATGAGGTATCGCAATACATCGTTATTGGCGATAACCGAGGTGTTTTAAAAATGAAATACTGTTATCGTGTTAATACTACACATGCAGTGCCAGTAACTATTAGAAACTCTCTCTCCATCTCCCTAGAATTATATTTTGAGTGTGATTTATTGGCCAAAAAGGAGAAAAAGTTAAAGATGAATTTGACTGATTTTTTTTTTCCCAAAAAAAATTCTATAGATATAAATCTGATATTGTGACAGCCCTACCACAATCTATGATCTGACTGTATTAAAATCAGAAACAAAGTGCAAGACTGTGTACTGGAATGAATCCCATAGTATTGCAAATGATGTTGTTGAACAAAACAATAGCACAATTTAAAACAACTGACAAAGTAATTAAGTATAAGACAGTTATGTTTTAGATTTATTGTAATATTATTTTACCTTAAAAGTGCAGTGAGACAGACTTAATTACATAATTTGCCAAGCTTCCTGAAATGCTCTTTTGTCAGAGTTTTGTGTGACTTCTCTGATTGGATTGAGTTTTGTTTACAGTTATAGACAGTGTAGGTCTTTACTGCCAATCTGGCTATTAAGCACATTTAAGAAATTATGCTGAAATCACACTGTTTATCAGCAAAATTACAGGTCTCAGCTGCGTTTATACATGGCATACTCACATATGACAGCATGGCTTTGAGCTCCTCATCACTGCGAACTGTGATTCGGTCGCCAACTTCATCCTCATCTGAAATAAACGAGAACACATCTGAATCATCTAACAGCTACTCACTTGCCTCTTTAAACAAACATGTTTATCATTCATCTATACAAATTTGTATATTTACTTTTTTGCAGATTTTAGCCCCTTATGACCAACTGTTTTTTAGTTAAATAAAGATAACAGCATTGCAAACAGAAAAAGACAGTAGTTATTCTTTAATATTTTCTTGTTGTGTTAAACTATTCTACTGACAACTTACTTTTTTTTAAAAAAAGTATAAAAAAAGAATATAACAACAATGCTCACATTCAAAAGCTGTGACTGTGGCTTCAGGCATGACATCCCTGATCGCGCCCTGCCAAACAAGAGGAGAATCACTGAGCAATCACACATTTGACTGACAGCTGTCAATCAGCACCACTATTACAACGACTCATCAGGCAATGACACACTCCATGAATGGGTTCTCTTTCTAAAATGTACTGAGACACCACATAAAAACACGCTGTGACTAAAGTTAAAACAGCAACTCACCAGCAAATCATTGAAGTTGAGATGTGATGGACAGTCCACTGATGAGTCCATGTCTCCCACCGGTGTCTTTATCCGAATGATGATTCCCTCAGATTCCATGCTGCACAGGTTATTCAAAACAAGTAAAAGCATAACAAAAGCACACCGAGAAACATAGTCTTGGCTTTCAGTGCAGATTCCCAGACACACAGCAGCTGAACAGCAGGCTAGACGGCTAGCTGCTTAACTTAGCTCACTAACAGTGAAGAAAACATGAGAGTATTTCCCACACAACTGACGCAGCGGCTACTCGTCTAATAAACGAACGACAGGTCATTCCAGATGGACTGAGCACTGTTAATCCGATGTTTAACTATTTTTTTCAGTAGTTAACAAACTGTCAACAATGAAAGTAAAGCAGAGGAAGTTTAGCGGAAGTGTTTTGACATTTACCCGGAAGCTGAACGTCCATTCGAAGCATATAAAAGCCTAAAACAGAGTAACGTTAGCTGACTGTTAGACATTACTCGCGACGTTTCTGTATCAATTATTGTTGCCTGTAATTATTTTTAAAAAATGTTGTCATTAAATTAAATTATTTAGTAAATTATTAATAAAAGAGTTCGGTCATGACGTTATTTTGTAGGCCAGCTTGTTTAAGACTTAAATTATAAATTAATTTAAATGATAAAAAATAAGTCAATTATGTATTTTTATTTGTTTGTATAATTTTAATCACACACATCATTTTAGTCATAAATCAACTATAAACACATTACAAAATCTTTCTCTTGCTGTCTGTTATTTCAGTTTTTTTCATCTTTCACTTTGAATTAAAGTTAATTTTTGCTTTATATTATTTATTTTATATATAAATATATTTAGCCTAAGTAGCCACGTAATAGTGGAGGTACAGTAAAATGGTTATTATCACAATATAAACACAGACAGTTTGATCAAAACTGATGCAGAGACATTTTTTCACAAAAAAAAAAAATAAATAAATATTTCAAATAAATATATGTGACCCTGGACCACAAAACCAGTCATAAGTAGCACAGGTATATTTGTAGCAATACAAATATACATTGTATGGGTCAAAATTATCGATTTTTCTTTTATGCCAAAAATCATTAGAATATTAAGTAAATATGTTCCATAAAGATATTTTGTAAATTTCCTACCGTAAATATATCAAAACTTGATTTTTGATTAGTAATATGCATTGCTAAGAACTTAATTTGGACAACTTTAAAAAAAAAAATTTGCACGCTCAGATTTTGTACCTCACCTATAATTTACCTTTGTTATTTACTTCATCTCTTTCATATTTTACCGCTATTATTTACTTCTTTGCAGCTTTAGTTATCTACAATTTAAATTGCATTAGTATTTAAAGATTTCCACTTTGCACAACTCATCAGTGTGTAATTGAATGTACAACAAAGAACATTTAGTGCGCTGTTGATTACAGCCTTATCTTAGGGGACGACTCATTCGCTCAATCATGGTCACAGCCTGATTGCAAAAGCCTCAATAGACATTGATCCTTCAGCAAAGTAGAGTTTTGTTTCTTTTGACCTCAGAGTCCAGCTAATGCAGCCTTGATACCCTGGACCACAGGCAGGATTTAGAGCATCGTGTAATGATAAACAGCTATGAAAGCTAAGTCTGACCTATGGCGAGCTGATATCTACAATGATATGATCGCGGCCTTCCAAACAGGATCAGGTCTCACATCAATGGTGTGGCCTGTTATCAGCCCTAAAGCTGCCCTGTCAACGGAACAAATTGGCAGTCTGAAAGAGCAATGAAAGAATGCCACCTTAAATGTTTTCTTTGCTCACTTTGTAAGAGGACAAAAGCGAAACGCTTAAATACGCAATGGGGTTGACTTTTACTGAATGAAGACCATTCTCGTCTCAAACTACAATTGAAACAGTCAGGTTTTAACCCTCTAGTAAAAACGTACAAAGAGCTCTGTTTAATGATCAGATTATATTACTCGTATTACAATTACCAAATAGTTTTGATAGCTCTAAAATGTACAGTTTGTATAAACAGCTGAATACACAAGTGGCTCATAAACTCACAATCAAACCTAATGAGTGGTTAACCCTTCATGCTCTGAGGTCTTTCTGAATGAGTCATCAGCTGCTCTGCATGACATTGATTGTGTGTCACACAGCACAATAAGTAATGGCTGAGTCTCATTGTTGCAGACTTAGAGGCTGAATTGTAGACAGAAATGGAGTACCAGAGTCAATGTATCTAGCTGTAAAGTGCTGATTAGAAGAGAGATGTAACTGCAGTTTGTCGTCCCTCTGTGGACCTGCTGTTAATGTCTGGTGCAGTATTAAAAAAAACATGCCACATCAGCAAACACAATTATCAGAAATCAAACTGGACCTATAGCCATGAGGATGAGCATGAGAGAGGGCTGGAATGCAGTGTCTGGTAATTAAAAAACATTTTATCAGCCCAAACGGTCTTATCTCTCTTCCTCTCCATCGACAAGCTGCTTAGCTGAGACAGAGCAGTTTGACTACATGAGCTGCTGGGGTTTCACTCTCTGCTCTGGAGAAGAACAGGAATAAAAGACAAGCTGGGAATGTTTCCATCACGGCAAAATTGGTAGTGAGATTTTCCACTATTTTTCAAAGACATACATTTTCTGATGTTATTGTTTGTAAAAATTCAGAAAAGGGTTTGATCAGAGAGTTGTATCAACCTGAAGAGTTCAGTCATAAATCAGCAAAAAGACTTGCAATTTCTGAAACTTCACACATTTGTTCCTCAGTTTGTAAAAGATCAGCACTACATTCAGTATTGACTGTAACGCCACTCACCCACCGGATCCACTGCATCTGGAATGTGTCCACCACTCTGATTGGAACGGCTAAAGTGTGTGCAATATGTAAATGAGATCCTCATTGCTTCCATAAAGTAGTGATGCACATGCATAATAAATTGGCTTGTTAATATTTTATTACCTGTTTATTTTGCTCATCTATCACTGTAGTGGAGGGGTCTGCATTGGGTACCAACTACATCTCACTTTGCATAAAAGAAATACAGTTGGCATTTATAATGTTGGTCAGTTTTTGCACAAATACATATTTTCCAAATTACATATTATATATATATAAATTTATATTATTTATTTTTATATACATTTTATTATAATACATATATAAAATAATATAAAACAGTTTATTTGCTTGTTTGTATTAATTTTGAGTAATTAGGCAATTAGGAACCTCCTTTTATACACCTTTATTATAATACATTTATTGTTCTGTAATACTTTAGTCTCCTCGAGACAACACACTGAATCTCAAACAAGCCATATCAGAATTTGTACAAGATATTACAAGATTTGTACAAAATAGTAATTGCCAAAGAATGTGTTATGCTGTGCACTAACTGACAAACGCCCTCACTATCTACTGCCAACACCACATGTTGTGGCCTGGCTTTGCCGTGACTGCCCTAACATCTGTTTGTTAAATGGGATCATTATAAGCATATTAAGAGGTCAGTGGGATCAAGGTTTTGTGTTTAAACTAGTCCATTTCCACAGTCATATCAGAGCAGAAACACTGCAAGAGGGGGGTTGATAAATCAAGCCCGAGGGGGTCTGGTAATAGCTCTGAGCCAGGTAGCACAGCCCTCTCAGCTTATCCTATTTGTCACCTTAAACGTTCTGCCAGCGTGTATGCTAATGTACTCACACCACTGCCTCTAGATCTGACCTATACTGAAGACATAATAAGTGCTCCGCTCCTTCTGACAGCCTCAGTCCTGTTAAGAGATCCAGTAATGTCTGCGGTACCATACATGTCTACAAGCACACTCACACAAATCTTATTTTACATTTTAAATTGTTTCTAGATTGTATCTGTTGCACATGGCACACTATTACATACCTAAATATAGTATATTATACAATATACATTTTATACGCATTTTTATACTGATCGTAAATCGCATATTTTATGTACTGTATATCATGTATATATACTACCATTCAAAAGTTTTGTGTCAGTAATATTCTTTTTATAATTAATACATTTATTCATCAAGGATGGATTGCACTGACAAGGATGCATTATATTTTTTGTCTGTATGAAAAAGAGGACAAAAATAAATCTCATTTTGTGTTCCACAAGACAATTAATGACAATAAAGACATTTATAATGTTAATTATCACTTATAATGTTTATAATGTAAAAATTTCTATTTCAAATAAATTCTGTTATTTTAAACTATCTATTCAACAAAGAATCGGTTTCCACAGAAATATTACAATAGTAAATTATTAAAATATATATATATATATATTTTAATATTTCATTATATTACATTATTTAAATAATTTTTTACTGTTTTTTTTTCCAAATGAGCATAAGGTGCTTCTTTCAAAAACATTTAAAAAAAAATGTACCCAAAATTTTGAACGGTAGTGTATTTGTAAGCGATACAGTCAGCTGGACATTATTCCAGCACCCCAACACAAAGCAGAAAGGTCTTACATCACTCTGAATCTGTTTATTTTGCAATAATGAATGACTGGCTGTGTGTTGAAATACTGATTTATTATTTTGGCTTATTTATTAACACAGGTTTCATGGATGAGTTATATACTGTTGTCAACGAAAATTTTCTTTATCAAGACATTTTTGAGCACTAATACTGCAACGGACCAATCAGAATGATATGTAACGTGGCTAAGAAATGTATCCGTATTTTAATTCTGATTGGATATTAGAACTAGAGCTGGTGTCTCACAACATTCACGTCCTGGTATAAATGTTCTCTGCTATCAGGCTGATCAAATATCCCAGCTTCCTCATCTCAGTTATATTTGAAGACAGAATTAATGGCCAGAACTACAGGCAAATGTATAAAAGTACCAGAGGTATCGAGGTATTCTGCCCAGTATCGATCCTAAAGCAGCTCTCGTATGCTTAATCCAGCGGCCGGCATGATGAGCAGGCTCCAGAGGGTCATTTACAGCGTCTGTAAGTATCCAACCGCACTGCCTCTTTGTAAAACATAACAAAAGCAACTGAAATACAAGCCTGGACTGTACCTGTGCTCTATAGCGTCACTTTTTCATTAAAAACCACAATCCTGCAGCTGAGCCTCCGGGAAAGCCACAATGCAGCCCTCTAACACAAGGGCAAACACACGGGACCTAACGCTAGCCTTCAAAAAATAAAAAAAAAGCAGTAAATAAATAGATAAATTGAGGTGGGTTTTTGCGAAAGGCTTGAATGTAAATGGAGTATTGAATGTAACTGGGTTTGTCCAGTTTGGGCTTTTATGTCTGTGGGTTTCTTTAATGTTTAGAAAGACTCCAGCTCCCTTTGTGTGCCGAAAGCTGATTTAGTGCACTAAAGAGCGCTGCGAGAACCACCGCACATAAGCAGCTAATGTTACATACTCTAAAGTAGCCTGTAAATATCATACAGAGTGTGTAAAACATCTATAACTGGCACATTAAACAGATGTTGGTCTGTTGACTAAGCTACAATTCTGTGTTTTGTGCTTCTTTATGTGTGTAGCGCTAGCTTGAGCCTTTGTGTAATTACAGGGTAAAAGTTCAGACTATAAAAACCCTCAATGACACAGGAAATGTTTGACTGTCGTGTCTTGTGACCCCTGACTGTGATGGAGAACGGCCACACGTTTCAATCTTGCAGAGGTACGCAGGTCAGAGACGGCACATTTGATGAATGGCACTTGGCCTTTATGGTTCTCGATATGTGTTTTGTGTCTTAAATCAGAGAGTCACTTTCAAGCCGAAGAAACTAATCTTAACCAACATGTACAAATCACAGTCAAAGTGAAAGAAAGGATCCTGATGGAGTTCCTTCCCATTCTGTCCATATAACAGTGCCCTCTGGTGGTAGAACTGGCTTGAGCACCTCACAACATTGACATAAAATAAAACATACCTCAAAAGAATCTGCTAAGAGGTCATAGTTCTGCATAAACAGACAACAGCTTCTTGGCAAACAAAGCCATTGTGAGCAGACCTCGTTCCATGACTGTGTGGAAGGAAATGGAGATGGCTCATTAGGTGTGCTTGCTTTGTAGCAGGGGATCCATCTGTAAAACATGCAGCACATGAGGAAACAGGAAGGAACTTTATGATTGCTAGAATCGATGTGTGAGAGATATTCTGTGTTGACACATCCTTGACAGATACGAATCTCACTCTCTCTTTGTTTCTCATTCTCCCATCTCCTTCCCAAGAGATTTTCTCTCCTGTCACAACCCTGGATCGTCCAGCCGCTAGAGGTCAAAGGTCAAACTCTAAAAGAGAAATTAGTTTATTGACACAATAAGACCTGGCAGTTTATTTGATGTTCCATCACACAGTGTTCCAACCTTCCTCATGTTTGCCTCTCAATTTCACAGATCCCACGGGAAGGAGAGAAACAGAAGCTATATAAATGAGAAATCTATCACGGGTGTTATCATGCTCTGAGGTCCCTTGATCCTGAGTCCAGATCACATAGTGGCTAATCTGGTTTAGATACCTCATATTGTAATGATAGAGAACTTGTTAAATTCCTATTCGACTGAATAATAATAAGACTGAATCAAAGCTATTTAATTACACAGGTTTCTGTGATTAAGCACAATTAATTACAATACATATACAGTACATTTATAGTTATATACTATATATATACTGTATATATATACACACACATACATATATAATAAAAATATTCAAACACATTTTTATAAATTTATATTTATTTTATATATAAAAATACTGTATATTTCTAAAAATATTTACAGAATGAATTCCCCAATTAAAGCAGAATCAACATAAATAATATTTGTTTAAAAGCATAATTTTACTATGTATCAAGTACTATAGACTTTAGTATTGCTAGTACAGATACCAATACCTCGTTCAAACAGATTTTCTTTTCCAGTTTCTGGGGATAAAATGATCAATTTTAGCCATTTAACATTATATTTGAAATATATATATTTTTTTATTATTAAATATGCATAAACTAAATTATCGGACTAATGACTGTGTGTTGTATTTATAAACAACAAGATCATTATCAATCTCATAGAAACATTTAATATAATAGTATAATATAACTATTATATAGTATAATAGTTATAAATATAAATACTTTAGTTACATGGTATATGAATGTAACATTTAACAAACATGCAATCATAAAAAAAGGAATCAATCAATTTCACAACAAGCACTTCAATAAGGAATATTGAGCTTTCAGCTGCAGATATTTGCCGTTGGCAAAAACACATCTGCAGTCATTACGTTCCTGGAGCACTGAATGAAAAGTGCTTAACCTTTGCTGTGCATCTACATCTGTTCGATCAGATGAGCAGACATTCAATAAGGTGGATTTCAGCATAATGACAGCTGATCTGAAATGGAAATAAAACAGCCAGTTTAGCAGAGGATGTGAAAGAGGTGAGCCATTTGTTTTTCAGGTTTGCATCTGTGGATATACACAAGCATGTGCATCAGGAAAATGTAAAGTATAGAGCTGGATGTGACCGCTCATTAACACAACATTTTCTAATGATGTGAAAAACAAGGCCTCTGACACCTTACCAAGACTAAGCACCTCATCTACCCTATAAACACAGACATATTCTCTCTCTCGCTCTATCCTGGAGAGGGTGATAAATGCCTGTGCAAGCGAGTCAACCGGACGATCAATCAGAGGCCAGCCCTCCTTCATCTGGTCAATGGCACTCTTGTTTCTGCTGTGGGAGAATGGCACAATGACTTTACCACTTAATTATGTTGTTAATTGCTGTGTTAAGATTTCTGCAGGAGGTCCCTCAGGTTAGTAATTGAGGGTGGTCACACCTGCAGACTCCAGACACGCTGCATTTATTCACAATTCAATAACTCGAGTCAGGCGATAATGATCATCTGCTTTCAAATGCTGCTGCCCTTACTGTTAACCCGCTCTCATAGGAAATATTGATATTCTCCACAGCAAATTGCTTGATGAGTAAAGCGATGTATTTTTAAAGATTTCATGCCCTCGAGAATATTGTTGATTAAGACCTTATTTACATCGCCTTTAAAGAATTTTTAAAACTCACTTTGAAACTGATGAATTTTAAACAATGCTCTCCAAAGCTGCATTTATTTGATCAAAAATACAGTAAAAACAATAATATTGTAAAATAGTATACAATTTAAAATAACTCTTTTCTATTGCAATATATTTTAAAATGTATTTTATTCCTGTGATAGCAATGCTGAATTTTCAGCAGCCATTACTCCAGTCTTCAGTCTTCATGTGAACTTTTCAAATACACATTCTTGCAAATGACAGACATGCAATTTGATGAAAAAAATAAATGAACAGCACACTTAAAATCTTAACAGAAACAACTGATTTTTTTTTAAATCTGGTCACTTTTATAAAGGAAAGATGTCTCCATCTGCTGATGCTATACAGAGTCAGTGTGCGATTAATGAATACAATTGAGGACACTGCTGCTGCCCAGCACAGTTATAGTCATAAGTCAGCTATGTTACAACAGCCTGAGGTTGAACCACACACTCTTTGCCTCAGGCTAATAACCTAAATATGCCCCCTAATACGGCCACCTCAAAAAGAGCCACACTTGACGTGCTTTCCATCATAAAACATGTGGTTTGATTACCTTGCAAAGTACAGAAGAAGTAACCTTGCATTCGTCTGGCCAAGTTTCAGTGTGTTCCCTCCTGTGGTGCTTCCAGAACAGCCAATAATTAAACAATATGCACACAGGCTGGTGAATAGCAGGAGTTTCTCTCAGCTTTGGGGAGGGTTGTGCATGGGGCAAGGGAGGCCTAGCTGTGTCTACAGCTGGGACTGTAGCAGTTAACACTCTTAATGCACCATTAACATAAACTATAACATTTGACTGAACCTGCCACGCACTCCTACACACATACACATCACGCTGTCTGGCCCATTAACACAACTATAACATTACAATGAAGAGTTTCACACACAAACACACTATTACGCACAGTGTAACCATTACCACAAGCTGTAACATTAGGCTTCACCAGACATAATGACGGCACTAAACCAATAGTAGAGAATGAGCATGCCAAACTGTGATGTGGCTGTTTGACTTTGTATAACCTGTATCTAGATGAAAGTAATATATTCAAAGTTTGTAATTTATTTTAATTCTATTAAATTCTATTCAGTGTGGATTTATTGTGCATTAAGGGCATATTTCCAACAGTCGCATGCACATGGTCTTTTAAGTGGCCAAGTCCGCAAATGCTGGGACAGACCCGTGAGTGATCTGTGAATCTGTCGAATTGATTAAAAACATTAAGTGAGTCATTAAGTGTCTTTGAATCATGCAAATGATTTCCCTAGTAATAAAGTAATAGATTTAAAATAAATTTATTTCATACAAAGTATAGTTCAAATCTATTAACAAATTGACTGTATATCGCTCGAGACTTACTGATATACAAATTATAAATAAACTTTATTTGGAGTACTACTTGTGTACAATGATCTTTGAATAATATTGGTCTTTAAATGCAAGATATTTAAAGTGTACCTAAAGTATACTTGCAATAGTTCCACTTTAGCACACTCAAATATACTTCAGTATATCTGTAGTTGGACTTCAGCACTACTTTTACACAATTAAAGTACATTAAGCACAAAATTAGTTGTTCCAATTTAGCAGTCTTGAAGTATACCAGTTTAGTATACTAAACATGCAATGGCAGGGTATTTTTATTAAGCGTATAAATATGTAAATGTATTGTAGTATACTTAACATGAAATAAATGTATTCCAAATACATTTTAGTATATTTATTTTTCACTAGGGTTGTTCAACAACACTGATTCATCCAACACCACCACTACTGTATTTTATTTACTTGGATACAAGCAAGGGTTAATTCAGCTGTGGCTTTGTTTGGAACCACTTTTACCGGTGGAACAAAAATAGACAGTAAAGGGCCATTCACTCAGAATGCCTTTTATTATTGAAAAAACACAAGACAGAGGCAGTAGTATAGGAAAACAATGCAAGGTCTCAAGGTTCTCATTTTAGAACGCAGTGTCATGTGTGACACACTGCAAAAGATGTGAGATGTCAGCACAACGTTCAAAGATGTTAATCTAATGCATGTTTACATATAAAAACTAAGGAAAAGCAGTGCAGTGGAACTAAATATAGTATATTAATAAATGCATGGCATACAGAGGCAAACTCATACATGGTCCACATGCAAGATAAAAGATGTAAAGTCAAGTGCAAAAGTTTTCTGAACATGAGAGTGAAACAAACATGCAGTAAAAGCCCACTGACACAGTGCAATAACCTCTGTTTTCTGTGTCCTGTGAACAGGCTTGCCATTGATTAAAACAGCAAGGTGTGCAATAAAGAGCAGGCGAAGTGCTGGCTCCATATGGCCTCAGACCCGAGGCTGTGAGCTCGCTCTTAAGCCTCCCCTGCTCCCCTGCTCCCCTCTCTTCTCTTCCCAATTCTACAGATGGTAAAAACACAATTCAAAGCCCCAACACAATGGGTCCTTGGCAGCAGTTCAACCATTTACTTCAGTAATTAACAGTGCAGATACCACTACAATTATGGGATGGATACTAACTATGTCACCTGAGAATTAGAGTGAGCTAACGGCTTGTTCTGCATGATAGGTGAGTCTACTGTAAAAATATATAAAATAGGATACTTCTAAACAACATGTTTGCAGGACATCGTGATTACCCATATTTAGCTCACAAAAGTTCCCGTCAAGCAGCAAAATGTAGTAATTAAAGTGTGACAGAAAATCTTTGTAAGCAGCAGAAAAACAACATTCAGGCTTATGATTACATTAATCAATGCATTGCCAACCGCTAAGCACAAATAAGCTCTACACTGAAGTCTGTAATTGCAGCAGAATGAAGGGCTTGCCTCACTTTCGCTCACTGCAGACAATAACTTCAAAGTGAGGCCTTCGTTTTATTCCTCCATAATTATTTCCAAATCCCACTCAAATTATCCCATCTAATCATCTATTCTCTAGAAGCATGCTGAATGTATACTACATATCTAAAAGGTTTTATGATCTGGATACTCACAAGCCATCAAGCACTCTTTTGGACATAAATACATTGCAAACACAAAATCTAGACAGCTGCTGGGCTACTTGAGCCCACAACAGCTCATACCTTCCCTTATACTTAGTGTTGGCCTATTATATAGTATTTAAATAGAACACTGTACTACTAAATTATATATACGTAAAACAAATATGTACACTGATTTTTTTTTGTATTTTGATTAAATGTTAATTATGCTTCTAAATAATAGTAAGTGGCAACATGTGTATTTGCTGTCAAATAAATAAATGTGAACCAGAAAAAATTTAGTGTGTTGCTACATTTGAAGGGAGTAGCCATTTGCTCTGATATCTAAAATATTCTTATCTAAACATAACGTCAGCATAAAAGGAAGTTGTTATTGTCTTTTCTTCCCCACTATGACATATCTAAATGAAATGGCTTCTCAAATGAGGAAAAATGTAGGACAGGAGTTGATTTTGTCCATCAGGAATTGATTGTATTGTTTTGGTTTGTCAGGGAAGTGACAAATGTCATTTTTGACAGGAATGCAAACGAGGCTGTGAGGGACAGAAGTACAGTGCGTTCAAACGTCTTTCAATAGACAAAACTCCATGGAACAGTTTTGAAAGTTGTGAGTTGTGAAATTGACATGATCTAGGACCTTGATAAAGTGTGTGCCATTGCAAACATGTAAGTCTATCCCTCACAGCCTCGTTTTCATCTGTGTAAAATTCAGCATGGCGTCGAACCTAGACTAAGGTCTATTGCTGTGATCTCATGTAAGATAAATCATTTTAATAAACACTGCAATATTCTATTAATTCATAAGAATTTTGATTGTTATTTTATTTATGTAGTCCCAGGCAAGTTTTGGGGGCTTATGAGGACTGTACATTTTTGTGTTGTTGGCAAATTATCCTGTAGTATTAAATAATTTGAATCATTAACCAATGACTCACTGAAAAGCCTTTTATGCTCTTTCCTGAAAAGCTTGTTTTATTCTCCAAGGTTGCCAATCAAGCGACTTCCTTAAATGTGTGGGAATAACTGATAACAGTTTGACCTGTTTTTCATCAGCTTCCAGCAAAACACTCCATGGTGTGACGTGATTAGTTAATACGTTTAAATGCATCACCAACAGAATTAATCTCTCATAGATGCAGTTCAACACAAAAAAAACACTGCCTTTATTTAAGCAATCAAACAGAGGCCAATTGCATATATCCTGTGACGAACCAATTAGAAATATAATGTCTATATTCAGCTTGTGTGTAGATGGTAATAAGGCACCACAGCACATACTGCAGCCTGTTATACAACTACATTTGGGCAATGCTGTTCTGTTCTATGGAATGCATCTATACCGACGGAAAAGGCACATTACACAAGACCATATGCTGCCAAAGTTCCAACAGAGACCGTATTACGGTCTAATTCTGCATTGCAGGATGAAGGAATCAGTGTGGCATTGAGTCTGATTAATCCGCATGATCCATCAATACCCAGTGAGCTGGTCTGCTTCTCTCAACAGGTGAGCACTGTGTTCCCATTCCCAACACAACACAACACACACACATACACCCAAAAGTGTCCATTAATCACAGAGGTGAGGAAGGAATTGTATGATCTGCAAATGATCTTACAAGATGATCTCCTGCATGAATAATAAATATAATTGCATTTAGAGGAGAGAGTGAGAAAGGGAAAACAGAGCTAGCTACTGCTGCTACTGCAACACAAACATACCCTTGTTTGTTATGCCAATAAAGCACATTGAGCAACAATTGAGAATGCTCGGATTTAAAGGAATAAATGTAATCAAATTATCAATTTAGCACTAATTAACATCAGGGTGCTGAGTCTGACTATTAAAGCTCACAAAAGTAGACTCGAAAAAAAAAAACAGCTCAAGTCAACTTCTTAATTATTCTTGTGCATGCAGCATTTCCAAGACTCGTGCGCCCTAAGTGCAGATAAAGACACCATCTGCTGGTAATTAGAGCTAAATAATATCAGACATTATAGCTAATCATTTTGACTGCAAATTTGATTAAAACCTGCGTATAATTCTGGCTTGTTTTTGTTTTTCTGAAAAAAAGGGTCCATGTGTTTTGCAAAACCATAGTCAGGAAAAAGTGACATTTAAAACAGGCTGATTATTCTTTTCCAGAAACCTCAGGAAACATATAAAACATAAAAAGAATAACACGCCCAGTCCTAATCTTTTATAGCTCATTTGCGTTTAAATGAGAAGGAATTACTGTGTATCACTACGGCCTGCTACAACAGCAAGGCATTGGCCTTAATGGCTTTTTATTAGCTTAATCTCCAAATAAATGGTGTTTGAAGCTGAAGACGCTCTCTTTTCTACACTGTTATTACCCCCATCATCATGAGACCCATTTTCCTGCGAGACCAATTTGAATAAGACGAGAAGGCTGCTTCAAATGGCTGATGTGTGTGTGTGTGTGTGTGTGTGTGTGTGATGGACCTGCAGGGAGAGAGAGAAAAGCGAGAGATCCATAATGAGGGATGCTGGGGAATTGCCCTCCTGGAAGACCTGATGTGTTTCCAGTTGGCTGCCAGCTGCCAGAAATCAAGACAAACACTGATCATTGACAGGAGAATTAACACTGCTTCGCACAGACATACACACCTGAACACAATATCTTTTAACGGGCGATGCTTTAAGCAAAATTGCATTAATTAAATCAGTTACAGGCTTTCAAACATCTTCGACTCATATATTCAATTAGTCAGCAACATGGTGTAGCTAGCAGGGGACATTATGGGTGTAATTAACAACGTATTAATGTGTAAATGAGACAAAACTCTCTCGCTCTCCCTCTTTTTCGTCAGAAATTCACAAGTAAATAAATACGTCTTTGACTACACAACATGTTTGCACCATATACTGTATTTGTATTAGATTTATGGGGTGTTTTCTTAACTAAGGGCACTTTTGGCTGTGAGGACGCTCTTAAAACACACTTTTTACACACTCACTTCTTTAAAAAAAATTTTTTTTTGTTTCCACTAAATTGGCATTCGCAAATCCCAACTCATCACAAATTACTTATTCTGTTTGATAACATTCTGTGATTTGAAATATGAACAATTGGAATAAATTGCCCAACTCATTTGTCCTACTAAGGTAATTCTATAGCTAGCATTAAATTACAGCTTGTATGGAAACTATGCATAGTATAATATTTTGTTACTGTGATATTTACAAAGGACATTTTTCTTAAAAAAAGTTATTTGTTGTAGAGGAAATGATGCATGACAGTGGTGTGTGTGTGTGTGTGTGTGTGTCTGTATGTACACACACAGACAGTATATATGTTTTTCTCTGGTGGGGTAAAATATAAAAATGTTACAACATATGCAATTATTAAGTCAAATAATTACCACACACAATAACAATAATAAAATATATAAAATTTTTAAAAATACCTTAATATGCACAACAAAACAACAAAAAACAAAATAAAAAAAAAAACTGACATGAGAAATAACAATATAAAATTATATTAAAATTTTTATATGTAAATGTTGATATGACAAACAAACAAACAACAAAGAAAAAATCCACATAATCTACATAATATATAAAAAACTGATTCTGAAAGAAAAGAAAACACATATATGTGGAAAATTTTCTCTAAAATTCAGACATCTGTTAAGAGATTTGAGGAATAGAATTTATTTAAATATTTCTTCAGCATTATTATTGCATAGCATAACCAATCAAAATTAGACCGATCAATTACATGAACCAAATTACATGACACCAGCTGGGCTGTTTTTACTTCTTTTTGAACACTGGAACACAAAAACGCCTGTGTGGTGCTGACAAGGGGACAACATGACATGACAGCACAACTAGGAACAGCACTAGCTCCTCAGTGCTTCATTAGTATCCAGATGCTGCTCCTCTCCTCTGCAGCTAAACTGCTTTGACAGAGAGATACCACACAAATTTGGAATGAACAAATTGGCTTGAGACTTGGCTGTCAACATTTGGTAAGTTAATAACAGTGAAGAAATTATTTTGTCTTTCTCTCCACATCAGCAACTGTTGCTCTGATTGAAATCCATCTGTCTACATTATGTCTGCACATGACCATGACCCAAACAAAGACTCTCAAACCTGAAACCAGCACTGAGATCAGACCCTAAAGTAGCTCTGACTGCATTTAACTTTCAAATTCTTAAAATTATACTTCACCCAAAAATGAACATTCTCTCATGCTTTACTCACCCTCATGCCAACCTAGATGTATAAGACTTTCTTCAGATGAAACAAGAGATTTTTTGAAAAAATGATCCATCTCCTTGAATACATTTAATATCACTTAGGACCCTCAAGCTGATGCTTCAACAAACAGCAGAAAGTGAAAATGATGGTAATCCATACAACCCTATTTGATGAATCAATGACCTATGAAGTGAAACAATGGGTGCAAGTTAGAGAAAACTTATATTTTTAACTTATATTTTACATTTTTGCACCATCAACTTTGAGAGTCCAATAAGCTTGTATGATATGGACTTATGGAGATTATAATTAACATTACACATTACAAATTAAACATATATATAACACTAGCATTATATATAAACCTAGCATTTTTTTTTAGCAACAAAACTAGCATTGGGAAATGATTTCCTTTTGTAGCTAAAATATATAAAGAAACCTTGAAAAATGAATTCAGGAGCATATATATGTGAGTAATAACTCAAAATGTATATCTTCATTTCCTTTATTACTATCATTATTTTATACCAATATTAGAACTGTTGTATGTAAGAAATAAGGTCGGTTTTATACTGACTGTAAACTATATATAGAATGATAGAAATTATGTATTTAAATATAATGGCAATGATTGGTAAAAATGACCATGACACAGTTAGGAGGGGAGGGCCATTGTTTTACATTTACATTTATTCATTTAGCAGACGCTTTTATCCAAAGCGACTTACAATTGAGGAATACAATAAGCGATTCATTATAAAGAGGCAAATAGACACAGGAAGTGCTTGCAATACAAAGTTTCAGGCATTGTTTAGAATAAATACTCGCTAGACAGGGAGAGGTTAAGGAAAGAAACCAAAGGTTTTTTTTGTTTTTAAGATGAAGTCAAGTGATGAAGGAAGAGATGAGTTTTCAGGTGTCGCTTGAAAATTGTCAGGGATTCAGCATTCCGGATAGGGGTGGGAAGATCATTCCACCAGCCAGGAACGGTGAATGAAAACGTTCTGGAAAGTGATTTTGTGCTTCTCTGTGATGGCACCACTAGGCGTCGCTCACTCGCAGATCTCAGACTTCTGGAGGGGATGTAGATTCTCATAAGTGAGTGGAAGTATGAGGGTGCTGAGCCTGTGGGTGTTCTATATGCAAGCATCAGTGTCTTGAACTTGATGCGAGCTGCAACCGGGAGCCAGTGCAGGGAGATAAAGAGAGATGTGACATGGGCCCTTTTGGGTTCATTGAAGACCAGTCGTGCCGCTGCAAATCTATATGTTTTATACATGTATAATGAGCAAACCGAGTTTAACTGTTCCCCCCCCCCTGGTATGTAATGTATTGGTATGTAATGTAACCTAAAGCATTTTTAAATAATAAAAAGCAATGAGAATCTAAAGAGTTAAAGAGCAAGACCTTGTGACAGCACCGTTAGTGATAATATGTACTACCAATTGGTATTGAGACAAGAGTTAAACAAGATCAAGACTTCAGTACTGCAGTAAATTACCAAGGTAAGTGCATACAGTGCACATGGATATGAATGGTCAGACTGAAAGGTTAGATTATTAACCTGCTGCCCTGCCTCACATATGGTTCACACAGCCATCAACCAGCACAATAACCACTAGTGGTCTGTGCGCTCAATAGACTGCTCAAGTAGAATGTTATTAGTAATGGGTCGCTGTCTTGATTTCTGTCCCACTCAAATGGCTACTCTTCATTGGGCAGGGATTGAGCGGCCATTAATCAGAAGCCTGGCAGCTGCTGGACTAAAACTAAAGCTGTTAGATTTGCAGTCTGTGTAACAGGGAGGTGATTGCTTTCAAAACATAGTCAATAGGCCTTTTTCACAATCCATGTGATGTTACATCTGACATACTTGCCAATGGACCTTTGGAAGGTTTGATAAAACAATTCAACTAAAGTCGAACTTGACAAACACATTTTAAACAGTTTTTAGCTTGGATAACAGAATCTGAGGGGGTAAACAGTAGGTGATAGTAAAGGCAAAGTATTATGAAAAAAATTAAACATGCATGAGTTCAGGTTACTCCTACCCATTCAAGTTCAAGCCCAGTTTTTAAGGTTGCATATACAAGGTGCATAGATACAAATATTAAAACATTTGACATCTTTCTAAATTTTTGAAACTTATAATAAGGTATTGTTGAACTTAAAAACAAAGGCTTATTTCCTCCATTATAGTATTTATATACTAAATTTAGCTAACAGAAGTAATAATACATTTTAAGGTGCCTTTTACCAAATTTAAGATTACCTTACATCAAAACTGGGATCATTAAATTAATATTATTACACAATAACTGTATTCTCCAACAGTATGTACAAACTCAATGTAAGTTTAGTGATAAAAAGGCCTGTTTAAATAGATTAGTCCTGAGACAAGTCTACCACAGTTTCCAATGAATTCCATAAATGAGCAGCAGCATAGCTAGGCTCCAGACCCCATACTGTTGATCTGTGGTCAAGTAAGAAAAACTGATGAAGAAGATCTGAGAGCACGAGTCGGGGGTGAGGTATGAAGAAGATTAGAAAGGTATGAAGGAGCGAGGTTATCAACAGCCTTGAAGGTAAGAAGTAAAATTTTAAAATAAAGATTTTAAAATCTAAGAAAGATTTTTAAAAAAAGAATAAGTAATCAGTTGACTAAATCTAGGATAATATAACTCCACTCTTAAAACATTTAAACTGGTTTCTAACTATTCAGAATCTGGGCTGAAAAGATTCCTTTACTTGATCAATTTAAACTGATTCAAAACATGACTGGATTGAAAGGAACATGCAAGCAGTGTAAACTTTATACTTCCTTAAGAGTCTAGTTCACACAGAAATTAACATTCTGTCATTTTCACACCCTCAAGTTGTTCCAAACCCATATGAATTTCTTCTATTGAACACTATAAAATGTGGATAGCCAAGGAGTTGAAAGTAGCCAGTGACTTCCATTGTATGGAAAGAATACTATGGAAGTCATTGGCTACCATCAACAGTTTGGTTTGGTTTGGTTTTCACATTCTTTAAAATATCTCATGTGTTCAAGTCCATATTCATACAGGTTTGGAAAAACCTAAATTAAAACAAAAGTTTCATTGTTGGGTGAAGAATTAATTTAACCTTAACCTTATGTAAGCTTTTGAGTAACTCCATCTTGGTCTAATAAAGGTGCTATTTTGAGGTATAAGGACTTCTAGTAAAACAAAAATATTTTTTCAATCACTCAGTATTTACTTGAAATAGCAGAACATTTAGCATCAGTCCTGTGACTCACACTCAATTTTGGTGTGCTAGGCGATTTTCTTTTAACAGTAAATATGCCTATATCTAACACTCATAGCTTAGTCCATGCGCTCCTGATCATTTTTGCTTTGCGCTGAGGCTCAGCTCTGGAGACCGAGTCGAGGTCTTAAGTAGAACAGGTGTTCACGTTTTTTAAGGAGAGGCAGAGAGTCTATCTTTGTCGCGGACAGAAGGCTTGAAGGGAGAAATGCTGGCCAGTAGTAGAGATACGCATCGGCCGTTGGGCAGAGCTCCAGTGCGCAGCAGTTGGAGACGCAAGGCCTGTCTTATCTTCTGTCCGGAGACAGCTGTGACGCAGCAGTGCGTAGCACCGCAATCAGGTGTGAGTCACCTGAGCAGAATGCTGATAGCAGGACAATCTGACAGCCTCTCCCGCGCTCATCACGAGAGGACAGACAGCAGCACCTTACAGCAAATGGTGACCTTTAAGAAGATTAATTTGTTTACCAACAAAGGTAGTGTCTGTCACTAGACTGGTGATGATCATGATGCTGTCAGCCGGATGAGAGAGTTTAGTGGAGTCATCTGTTCAGTTTATCTTCTCTGTCAGTCTTTCATCAAAAGCTGTAAGGACAACTCTCCAGTAAAGTAATGCTAAAGGACTATTCTATAAAGTATTATAGGCCTAGATATATAATTATAATAGTATCCTACACAGTATCTCCTTTTTTACTTTACTGCTCTAGTTATTTGTTGTTACTTTATTAGTTTTCTTGGCACTTTTTGGTGATCCTTTTCTAACCAATGTTTTGTTCAATTTTACTTGTCATTTTCACTACTAAAAGAAAAGAAAAGAAAAGAAAAGAAAAGAAAGATTTTAGCTGCCTTTTATACAACTTTTTGTTTTAAAGATGAACAAATACAGCAATGGGGTGTATTAGGATAAACAGAAATCAATAGGCCTAAATAAAACCAAAGATAATAACCACAAAAAGTTCTATAAAAATGTTATTTCCCCATATTTATGTATACCAAATTAGCAAATAGAAATAGCCTAAAAATTAAATAATATTCCTTATTATAGCCTATGTGACCCTGGATCACAAAACCAGCCAATTATTTGAAATTGAGATTTTTTGAAATTATATATCATCTGAAAGCTAAATAAATAAGCTCTCCATTGATGTATAGTTTGGAGATAGGACGATATAGTTAGTAGATATAGTTAGAATAGGACGATATTTGGCTAAGATTTTGAAAATCTGGAATCGGAGGATGAAAAAAAAAAATAAAATCACCTTTAATGTTGTCAAAATTAATTTCAATGCATATTACTAATCAAACATTAAGTTTTGATATATTTACGGTAGGAAATTTACAAAATATCTTCATGGAACATGATCTTTACTTATATCCTAATGATTTTTGGCATAAAGAAAAATCGATTATTTTGACCATACAATACATAAGAATTGTTGGCTATTGCTACAAATATAGGCTACCCGTGCTATTTAAGACTGGTTTTGTGCTCCAGGGTCACATAATAGCCCACATGATGTAAAAGAGTGAAAATACAAAAATAATTTACCCGAACGCTGTTAAACAAAAATTAGGTATACATTTCTTTACCTGAAAAGTCCGTTGAGTTTTCCGCCATTTTTAGTTTTTATTCACCTTTGACGCATGACTAGCACCCATGGCATTATGGGATAGTAAAGTGTTCACTGTTTGCACATTTCGAGATTGCAGTATGTCGGTCATCCTGTTTGCTCGCCATCGTTTCGTGAATATTGCATATTTGGACAACTCGAGTCAAGAAGCAAGTTCAATGTACAGTAGGCTACTTCCGACCTCTGACGCAGCTAGTGTAGTGAAACTAGGCCTGTTGGTGTGAGAGCCGGTGAAACGCTAATCCCGGGTTTACTCAACAATAAAGATCAGGTGTGAAGTGTTATGGTTGAATGAAAAATCAGAGACATTTAAACTGATGATTGATGGCGATTGAATAGCGCAAACAAACTTGCCCGTCTGATTGCTTCAGTCAACACACACTCGTGACAGCGCACGCGTTACTCTCATCTGCCCACAGAGGGCGCCAGCGCGACGGAAATAACCCACCAGACTACTGTACGTCTAACCTGAAATCTGTAAGAAGGGAGCAAATTCAGCTGCCTCATGAACCTGAAACAAACCTTGACCCAGTGCCCTACGCGTTCGAGAAGCTGTGAATGATTCATGAGCTTCGGTGTTAGTAGGTTTTGACCCTCAAACCTCAGCGTTAATTTTTCAGCAGCAGAGCTGGGTTGAGTGTTTAAGCAGCTAAACTCCCAGTCTGGTGTCTGTCTGATCCATCAACGAGGACTACATGGTGTTGTAGATATTTCAGCATTTGCCTGAAATGACTTATGTGATCCTGAGTTATGGTCAACATTGTTTGCATACTGAGAGGAATCTGTGTTTGAATAAAGATTATTGAGGTGAGTGTCCACTCATCGTTTACTCATTTGCTCCAGCTGATCTACTAAGTCACCACAGACACCTGGACTACTTCAATGTGAGCAAGTTGCTCTACTTTTTAACCTGTGTTTTACTGACAAACAAACATTTTGTGAAGACACGTGCGGTTGAGAAGAATTCCAATGCCTCCCTGCCCTTAGGGTCTTCTGAACAAAGAGAGCTTTCACAATCTAGCAAGGAAAAAAGTGTGCAGTAGGTCACGGGCCAGGGTTGTGTTACCTGTATCCTAGCAATGCACCTTTTACTGCATTGTCCTGATCATAAAAACTCAGCCGAACTTGACTGGAACACAGATAAAAAGAGGAAAATGTTAGTGAAGACTAACAAATCAGACGAATAAGACATTTTTCATTTACATATTTATTAAAGGTACAACAATAACAAACATTTTTCTCTCTACAAACTTTAAAGATGGAGAGAAATAATAACGATTATATACTTGTACAAAGAAGAAATCTAACAATGTCAAGCACAACAATCACCACTAAGCCACAACGTCACTGAATGTGAAAGATTAACACAAGCACAATAAATGCACATTACTTAAAATATATTCAACAATTTGTTGAGAAAATGAGATTTGATTTTTTTTCCTCTCAAAGAAAACACTTAATGCTTAAATGGACAATAAATCATTTCCTGAATAATTTCAGTACCTTTTTCGGATGACATCAAGAGGTTTAAATACATTTCAAGGAATCAGTCAACACAACAACACTCTGACTTTATCAAAGTAGAGCATCTAAATCACCAACAGTCCTTAAGAACATTTATGCACAGATGTCACAATCTTTTTTCTACCGTCTGCGAAGTACATAATGCACCTAAATGCTAAACTTTCTTCCATGATTCCTGTACAACACATTGGGAGATCAGGAGAATTCAAACAGGGCATGCAAAGAGCATCCTATTGCAAGTGCATCACACTGACCTGCGGCCAACTGAAAGTACTGTACATGATCTGGCTTTCACAAAGCCCATTGTGACATTTCCCTTCTTCAGGCCTTCTCCATATCCTATGAGCATCTGACGTATAAAAATACATGGTTAACCTTACAAAAACCTGCCAGCAGTACAAGCCCCACCTTTCAAACACAGGTTTCCCGTCCCACTTCTGAAAAAATATTTGGTAGCAAAATAGAGTCTACAGTACAAATGGCATGAGTTTCAGAAAATAGGCATGCATAATTAATTAATTAAACATATTTACAAGTTCAGCTGAGAAAAGATCACAACCCTGAGTGGTCCAACACTGGACAACCCACTTACTTAGCAATACGGATGAACCCGTCTCCAATACACTATTTACATACTCTGTTATGAAAGTTGCTGCGAAGGCACACTCACTCAGTTTTATTTCTGGAGGATGAGAGGACATGAAGACCCGCAGGTGTGCGTGCATACGGTATACACAGACACAACCGATACTGTGAGACATGAAGTGCCAACTTCTTAGTGCGCAAAATAATGTAATGCCCAGTTTTGAAAATCTACCACAACACAGAGAAACGTTTTCTCCAAAGCGGACAATTGAGAGACCTCACCAGACCTTGAAGAGCTCCTCACCCACTCACTAAAGACACCGAGCGAATAACAATGAAAGCGTGACACAACACATGGAGTTATAAGAGTGAGGAATCCTGTAAAACTCAATAATTCACATTCATTTCACACAGACGGCCGGTTCACTGCAGACAAAG